>CM050930.1:17947378-18464151 GCA_027742785.1 Vigna reflexopilosa | reverse complement strand
GGAGTTCTACAATTACAATCTCAAGATGCTTTGTTGGCGCATAATAAGATTATGACTCAACAATTAGAGATTCTCATGAAGAAGATATCTCAATTGCCTAAGGAGTTGCAAAATGTCTCAAAAGTTCAACAACAACTTTGTGAGTTATGTGGTGGAGATCATATCAATGGTCAATGTGCTATACAAGCCAATACCCATGAAGAAGTCAATTTTATGGGTAATCAAGGTCGTCCAGGTAATTACAACCAAGGATGGAAACCTCACCCAAGTATAGGTTAAGGACAAACTGGGCAATTCAACAGACCACCGCAACAACAACCCTCCTTATCTAATAGAACTGCAAAGCTAAAGGAGACACTCTAACAATTTATGCAGGTGTCTATCTATAATCATAAAAGCACTGAAGCTACCATAAGGAATTTGAAGATACAGGTTGGCCAATTGGCTAAAAAGTTGGAGGATGTGCCTGACAAAATTTTTGGGGCTAATACTAAAGTTAACCCTAAAGAGGAGTGTAATGCCATTATGACTAGAAGTGGAAAATTGTTAGAGGAGAGAAAAATTGAGAGAAAAGAGTGTTGAGATTGTTGACAACACAAACTCTATATCAATCTAGTTTTTGATGATGACAACACTATGCTTAATAACAATACACATGTTGTTGTATTACATGTTCTTATTCTGAACTGATTGTTATATCTGCTGAACATGTTTTTATGTACTGTGATGTATGTTCCTATGTGTGATATATTTGTGGAACATGCTTATATGATTATGTGCAATATGAACTGCTGTATCAAAAATATTTTACTGCACATTCTGGAAAGTGAAAAATCATAAGCACTTTTATAAACTTATAATTGTGTGACAAGGTTCTAGTCCAGTCGAATACATCTGTAATGGATTCGACTATTCTAAAACCTTTGTACAGATTTTGAGAATCAGTTCTCTGTGATGTTTTGAATTGAAAAGAATTTCAAAATGTTTTTCCATGTGTCAGTCGACTATGTCCAAAGTACATTCGACTGTATTATTGATCTACTTTGGAATTTTGTTATGCTTACACGCTCCAACGACTATATTTTTAAAAGTTAGTTAAGCATTGATGACTTGGTCAACTGTATTAAATGTGTGTTGATTTTTGTTGACAGAGAGCTACTATGTTGATTGTCTGTTATAGCTGTAATAATGCACTCGACTAAATTAGTAGTCTATTCGACTGAGAAACAATCTGACTGACAGAAATCTATAAATTGGCTAAACACGATTTGTTCAGAGACTTTGTCGCTCTAACATTTTCATTCCTTGTTTCAGATTGAATTCTCTGTGTTAACAGCTCCAAGAATTCTCCAAGAAGACGATGGTGATCTATCTTGAGAGAGATTCAAAGGGAGAAGGCTTATGCGCTGACTGTGTGATCAGAAACTGCACAAAGAAGGTTCTTCCTGATTGATCATTGTAGGTTTGGCATCCTGTGAAGACTGTTGCGTTGTTTGAAGGCTTGGCATCTTGTGAAGAGTGCTGGAATTGACCTGTTGTGATACAGGGGTTACACGTTGAGGATTGTTTGACGTGGGTTCAAATTGCATAAGAGGGGATTCTTGCTGCAAGTCTGGTTTTGGTTATTGTAGCTATATTTTGGTTTTGGGTTAGAGAGGAGATTTATATTTTTGACATGAGGTCTTCTATAAATTCCTTGTTGTAAAAATCGCAACCTATATAGTGCATTTGCTTCCTGGGTTGGAAAGACACTGGATGTAGGCATTGTTGGACGAACCAGTATAAAAACTAGTGTTTTCTTTTCTCTATCCTTGCACTCTTTATTTTAGTCGACTATATCTGTTACGCAGTCAACTACGTTTTTCTGCTGCATAGAAATTTTCATTACTTGCATTTCAAGAAAGATAAAAAAGCTTTATACTTTTGATTAAAGATTGCGAAAAGATTATGTTTTTGAAACAACACCAATTCACCTCGCCTCTTTGTGTAAAACCGAAGCCTACCTGTTTCCCAACAAGAGAAAGTTGAGTTAAGTAAAAAAGTAGAAGAGAATGAAGAGATAAAAGGTGAGGTTAAAAGAAAAGAAAAGGAGAAAGATGAGGGAGAGAAAAAAGAAAAAGAAAAGAAGAGAGAAGAGATGAGAAAAGAAAAAGAAATTGGGAAGCCCCTTCCTTATCCGAAAAGCTTTTCAAAGATTGAAAAAGAAAAGCAATTTTGGCATTTCATGGGGATCTTCAAGCAATTGAAGATTACTATGCCTTTGACCGAAGCACTACAACAAATTCCTGCTTATGCAAAGCACATGAAGCAATTCCTCATCAAAAAGAAGAAATATCTAGATGAGGAAACAATTAAAATGCAGGGTAAATGTAGTGCCATTATGCAAAAGACTCTCCCTCCAAAATTTAAAGATTCGGGGAGTTTCACCATTCCTTGCACCATTGGAAACCATAATATAGGGAAAGCTCTTATTGATTTATGGGCTAGCATCAACCTGATGCCCCTATCTATGCTTAAAAAGATTGGTGGTCTTGAAGTCAAGCCAACAAGAATGATGCTTCAGTTGGTAGATAGGTCCGTCAAATATCCTTATGGTATGGTAGAAGACGTGGTGGTGAAGATTGATAGATGGAGTTCTAGCATTGAATGACCAAGAGAGAGAGAGAGAGGTAACTTTCAATGTCTTTGAAGTTGGGCAGCCAATTCAAGAAAAGCAGGCTAGTTTTAAAACAACAGATGAAGTTCTATCAGTGACTAGTCTACCTGATAAAGCTGCCAAGTTGGTCAGAAAGGGCCTTAAATGTTTCTCTACAAAAGTGGAAGGAGAAGAAGAAGGGAATGAAGAAAAATTGGTTCACCAACATCTTGATGTGAAAAGTGATGCACCCAAACCTGGTACGCTAGTAAAATTCAAGAATAGGTTATGGGTTGTCAAGACTATCAAAGCAAATAGAGTTTTTGAGATTATGGCTCCTTACTCTAGGAGACTCAAGTTGGCGACAAGGAAATTGCTGAGATTTTGTTGGTGTCATGAAGGAAGGAAGAACACCAACATTAAGGATCCAAATTGAGCATAATGGTGTCAAGATAATGATGTTAAACAAGCGCTTACTAGGAGGCAACTCAGCTTTCTAAACTTGGCTCTTTAGTTTATGTTTATTTTAATTCGGTTTGTTTGTTTTGAATTGTGTTCTTGTTGATGTACTTGGTTTAAATGAGTAGTATTGCAATGGTTTGATTATCTGATAAATTGTTTGATGAGTAATATTATCTTGTGTTGTTTGATTGTATTGATTGATGTTGAGATAATGATTGTTTAGTCTTAAGCACAAGCAGGTGGTTGCTCATAATATATGTGAGACACATGCATGATTTAAAATGTGATTGATATGTTGGGCATGATCTTTATTAATATTATGGAACTTGAGTTAACATGTGAGAGGTTTGAATCCAGAGTTTTTGTTGATTGAATGTTATTACTTTGAAATCATGATTGGTTTTGCCTGAATTTGTATGAATGAACCATTTGCTTGCATGTCACAAATGATCAAGGCCATATGTTCTTTTCCCTTTTAAGCCAATGCAATGATGCTAATGTACCAATAAAATGTATCAGATTGCATACATACATAGAGTAATCGATTATCAATCTATTTAAATCGACATTCATAACAACTCGTTCACTTATAGATTGATTGAACAAAATTTGATTTCATTAATTTTTTTCAAACATTGAAGTACAATCAGATAAAAAGAAAAGAAAATGGCATATAATTCCAATCACTACAAAAGAACACAAAACAACAAAAGAACCAAAGAGAATCACTTTAATATGAGTCTAAACTATGTCCTCAAGACCCTCATTCTGTTTCAGATGAATCTACAATCTTCTCATTAGCACTATTCCTTTCACCCTCTGAGTCATGTACAAAGGTATCACCAAAAGCATTTATTCTCAATGCATAATCCATCTTCCGATGTAGTTCTGTGAAGGATATTTGAAGCATTGACATTTTGTCATCAAGTTGATAACGGTTGAATTTACCGTTATCTGTGATGCAACTTTGATATTAAATCAACTCTTTTTAACTTAGAAGCTTGCTTGAACTCTTGTTTTTAGCTTAATTTTGTGAATAAGTGAGTAGAGGTTATACTTGATGATTTTATCACTAAATTCCCTTTATTTTGTAGTTAATAATGTGGTTAGAAGAATCTCCAACAATGGATAGAGCTTAACAAACCACAAGGAGCAAACATAGCTGCAGAAAAAGAGAAAAAGACACAGTGCAGAAAAGTCAAGCTGAGGGGCCCTGAGCGCTAGCCAGCCAAGGCTAAGCGCCAGTAGTCAAGGCTGAGTGCCAATGTCGCACAAACTCGCCTGATTGCCCCTCCTAGAGCACTGAGCACCAGTTTCATGTGTCGTAGCACGCCTAGGCGCCCCACTTAGGGCACTGAGCACCAGTGACGTGGGCTTGGACCTTGTTTTTGATCTATTTAAGGACTTGCTCGCCTTAGGGGTTTGTATCTTTTGGCAGTAGAGACACAAAAACACACTTTTTGACTCTCTGAAGGCAGAATTGGATGCAAGAGCTCTCCTCTTTAGTTTTTAGGGTTTATCTTTCATTCTTATTCCTTTGTACATCTAGTTTCTCCATGATATTGGGTGTCAGAAATGACTCCCTTTTCCCTGCAAATAGTTGTGATAAGTTCGGGAAAACCTAAATTGACATTGTGTGTGTCAGTAATGTGGGCTCAAACGTCCATGCCCATGCCTTTCACTATACCCTCTAAAGCATTGCAGGTTCTACCAAGAAAAATAGAGAACCCAAAAACAGACCCTTATCACCAAGTCAGCAACAAGAGATGTTAGAATCACGCAGCAGAATATTCACTTGTGAACAAAAACCAAGAGAGGGATGAATTGGTTTCTTAAATCAAACTATGCCTTTTAAAAAATTCCTTTTTTATAAACTGATTTTATAAATAAAATTGATTATTTATTAATAACAACAATAAAAATAAAGAGTGTAGGGAAAAATAGAATTGCACAAGTAGTTTTATACTAGTTCAGATCAAAAGACCCTACATGTAGTTGTTAATATCTCTAAAGAGGGATTAATCAATCATTAACCAACAACCACAACTTGCAATCACAGAAAGTAAAGTTTAGTTAGAAAGCACGTGTTTTGAAGACACAAGAGATGAACAACACCTCCTTTGACACACAAAGGATGAACAACTTTTCCTAGTCACAATTGAAGCACTAAATCACTTAAGACACACTTACTGAATGTTCTTGCTCTACCTACACTAGGTTTTTCAAAAGCCTTTTTTCAAAACACAAAGAGTTTATCTAGTAGTCAGAACTCTAAACCTCTGAGTTAAAAGTTCTCTTGGAAACTAGATTTACCCAAAATTTATAGACTCTCTCTTTTAAAAATTTGGTCAAGTAAATAAAGAGTCAGGTTGCAACTGTCGCTGATAATTGATTATCATAAAAAAATTTATGAAAACTTGTTTTTTGTTATGATAATTGATTACCAGCATTGATATTCGATAATCATAAAGACTCTTTTGAAAAGCTTGATTTTAATTGGATAATCGATTATCATTAGTGATAATCGATTATCTTATAATGTTAATTCTTACTATTATCTGAGCCTTATTTTTATTGACAAAATAAGCTCTTTTATAGCTTATAACTTGTTTAATCCTTGCTTCTATTTTTCTTTTGTGTATATTTTTATTTTGGGCTACACTTATTAGATGTTATCACCAATCCCTTCTTTTTGTAGCTAATTTTTGTGTTAGGAAGACCCTCTACCAAATCCAAGAAGTTTGGCAATCCAATGAAGCATGAAGAACATGAAAAAGGGGGTTCTTAAAGTCTAGGTGGTGTTGGGTGTCACCTCTTTATCGTTGGGTGGGCTCATTCCAAAGAGCCCATTGTTGAGCACCCGAACTCCATCATTAAGCGAGCACTTTCCAGAGAGCAACTTTGGTGTTTACGAAGACCTGTACTGAGCGGCAGACACCATGCGTTGAGTGACGTGTGTGCTAATGTGGCAAGTGAAACCCTATATCTTCTTGAAACTTGAAGGGAGTTAGGTCTTTGGTGGTTTGGAGGTGCTACTTCACCGTAAGAGCTCATGGAGGCTGCTTGGGGCTTGTGGGAACAACCTTTTCTTCCTCTTGTGTTTCTTTCTTTCATCTTTCATTTTGTAAGCTTGAGGCTCTCCATGGAAATGGAGAGCCAAAACCATCTTGTTGGGGATAATTGTAGCCTTTAAACTTTCGTGTACCTTGTAAATGCTTTGATTATATATATGTCTCTTTCTTTAAATGCTAGTTTCTTATTTCTACTCTTAATGCTTGCTAAAATAAGGACGTGGATAGCTTGATTCGTGGTTCATTAGGTTTTGGGAAGAATCTTGTGAAACCTATACATGGAACAAGATGCCTAGTGGGGCTTGTATATAGGGAAGGAGCCTGATTTATTAGTTGTCTTAAACTTTATATCTTAATGTAGGTTTGTTTGTTGAGTGATTTTGGGATTGATGCTTGGTAAGAAAACCTAGGCTCTTTCACCTAAGGGATTAGGATTTAACTGTTTTTGTAGGTTGACATTAGTGGTTTTTATGCCTCTTTCTACCCCTAGCAATGTCATTTCATACTATGTCTAACTTTTTTCCACTCCTAAGTGTCTCCAACTACCAACGTCCACCCTTTATTCTTTGTAAACTTATCTTCTTACACATAGTGTAGAGTCATGTACTATTCTTTAGTCTAGATGAGTTATTAATTGTACAATTATCTAATATTACATAAGTCTATTAAGAAATGATACTTTTTCTTACCATGTTTTATTACTTGAATGATTCAGTGCAATTATCGAGAAGTTAACATTATCACAAAGGATTTTATGAAAAATAAAACTTTTCTTGAGTGCTCTACTGCTTGGGTTTTGCCTATTGAATCTTAATCTACTAATTTAAATAAAATACACAAATTACAAAACTTCAACAACTAAATTCTTAAGTCTTTAATGTATCTCTTGAATCCAAGCATTCTTTAAATCTTTAACATGTTTCCATGATTCATCATCAAAACTCTTTATTGAAGCAATATGTCCATCTTCTTTTTTTGTTAACATGTCTTCCACTTGATATTTCCTCCATTCAAGGCATTCAACATCAACTTAGTTTGAGATCTAAGCCCTCCTAAAAATAGGTTAAGCATTATAACCTCATCAAAACCATGAGTAGGAGTTTTTCTGAGCAATCCCTTGAACCTATCCCAAGCCTTGGTCAAGGTTTCATCACCATCTTGTTGGAACGAAGATATTTATTGCTTTCCCTTATCGACCTTGAATTGAAGGAAGTTTTTGTTTAAGAACTTGGCAACCATATTCTCTTACACAGTTAAGCTATTATCCGAGAATGAATTTAACCACACTTTGGCATTATCATCCAATGAGAAAGGAAATAGAATAAGCTAAATAATCTCATCAAGCACTTGGTGAATCTTCATTGTATTTCATATCTCCAAGAATGTGGCTAAGTGAGTATTAACCTCATCAAACACTTGGTGTGGATCTTCATATTGCATATGTCCAAGAATGTGGCTAATTGAGTATATAGATCTTCATGAGACAATCCATTAAATTGGTTGTTTTGCACTAAGTGGATAAGAATAGGCTTCATCTCCATATTGGTGGCATTCATCATTGGCCAAAGAATACTATTGAAATTCAGAGGCCTTATGACGGTAGCATAATTTGCCAAAGTGCGTTTAGTTGTCCCTTCACCTTCACCATTAGGATTCGCAACTATATCTTCCTTTTCCTGATAAGATGAAGAGATGAAAGATGAATCAGGAATATAAGTTGTTTCTCTAGCTTCCCATGTTTTGGCTTATTCTTCTGTTATTGTTCCTCCAAGTCATTCTTTCAATTTTAGGATGAAAGAGTGGGTTATCAACTTAACTTATGCTTTTTTTGAAAAACAATAAACATTAGAAAAGCCAAGTTGAATAGGTAAAGGTGAATATATACACAGTTTGAATATACACAAATAAAAGTAAATAATGAATTAATGAAGGAATGAAATAAGCCTAAACCAGTAAATAACACACAATTTGATTAAAAATCAAACAAATCCCAACAATGATGCCAAAAACTTGTTAACTCTTTGTAAAGTATACCAAATTATACAAGTAGTAAAAATGGTAAGTCAAAGTATCATTTTCCCAAGGGATTTTCTTTTGTTTAGCTAACTGTGATTACTAACCAATTTAAATGGTGAATATGAACATTGATTGGTTCGAAGCAAGTTGAAAGCATATAAAATTACTAAATGTGAAAGTCATAACATGATTAGGGCAAAGACTCACTAGGGTTGGATTTCATGACCCTAACTCTATTCAATCATCTACACAATATATCTCTAACATACTTAAGCATTCACAAAATAAGCATACAAGCCCTAATCCCTTAGAGACAAGTTCAAAATTTTTATTTGAAAATACTAATCACTTTGATATTTAAACTCAAGATTTTCATTAAGAAAATATGTATAGAACTAGTAGAAAAATAGCCTATTACGTCGGTTATTTTTTGCCTTTAACGATGAATTTGATTACGATGTTATAGCCGAAGATGTAAATTTTACGTCGAATCTTACCTGGTGACGTTATTCGGTCTTCTTTACGTCGAATATATAGATACTTGACGTAAGGTTAACGTCTTTTAAGGCAGATCGACGTTAAGGTACGTCGAATAGAATAGAGTTTGACGTCTAATATTTGAATAAATATTTATTTTTAAAGAAAGATTTTTCGTCAAATGTTGTGGTGAACTGACGTAAATTTGATGTCATCGTAGAAGATTGTTGACGAAATTTTCACGTCGAAGTGCAAAATTGGACATCATTTTTTGAATAAATATTTATATTTAAAGGAATATTTGACATCGATTATAATGTGAATGGATGTAAGGTTGACGTCGAACATGTTGACAGTTGACGTTAGTGTTGCTGAGCCGTAGAAATCCCCGCCAAGCGTTGTATTATTATCGTTATCCATTGCATTATATGAATGCCACTCATCACCTTGATCGACTTTAAGATACATATATTAATGTCGAACATTTTATTATGTGACTTTACCTTCAGTATTTTTTTAAAAATTTCGTTCGTTTTAGCTCATTTAACCAAACCTGAAATACAGAAACCCGTTTTCCAATTCATAAATGCACATAATTAATTAATTTAAACCATGTTATCATCAATTCATCAATTTCAATTAAATAGTAAAAGTAAAAGACACTAATGCTATCATCAAAACTTAAAAGAACCTAGTTTTCCATTCATGTATTCACAATATTCATCTATTCACAATATTCATTTATTTAAAATAATCTATTCACAATATACATATATTCACAGTTAAAAAGATGCACAAGTAAGCAAATGCTACTATCATGAAAGGAAAAACCTAAAACTATAGCTATTTAAAATGTTTATTCAAATATCCTGCCCATTCCTCTCTTATAGACTTTATTACTGCATTGGGCAATTGAGAGGTAATGTTGAATTGCTACAAAATCAAGGAAGGAAACTTTACAATTATATTCATTTTAATGTCAAAAGTTTATTGATATTTTTAAGATTTTCAAATGTAAATTTCTACCTCAGTCCAATCTCCTCTGATTCCTGCTCAGATGATTGCCTTCATCCATGACATGATGTAGTAGCCGCATAGGAAAACTATCAATTACCGAAGGATTTATACCGACGACCATCAAGCCTTCGGTAAAGCTGAATTATCGAAAGATTTTCCGACGGCGTTTTAACGTGTAGATTACCGAAGGGTTATGGCCGTCTGTATTGGCACAGTGAATTTAGCGAAGGAATTTGGCCGCCGGTATATTACTCAGACTTAATGAAATAAAAATTTGGGATTTCAGTTTCCCATTCTGCCAAAATCTTTTTCGCATGAGAAGTTCTTCCCCCTCCTCTTCCTCTGTCATTCAGAACCCCCAAACCTAACCACTGTCGTTTGTTCCACCCTTGGCCATTTTTGTGAAATTTGACTTCAATGGCTTTGTGTTAGCTCTCGTTTTTTCTTGAAATTTGACTTCCCCAATTCGATTTATCCATTCCTTCTTCCTTTCGTGTCTTGGGGGTTCCCAACCGCAACTGCAACATTCCTTCTTCAAAGCCAAGCGAAGCCAACGTTGAGGTAGTTCTCGCATTCCTGGTCTTCAAGTGTTTGAGAGCACCCCATTGACGGTCTCAATTGTAGGGTTCGTGGCAGTTCGAGTTGCGTTGAGGGATTTGTGAGCTAGCTGGTGCTGTCGTTGAGCTGGTTCGTGGACAACAAATTCTTTTGTGTTTCCTGCTGTTGTCGTGTAGGGAAGCTGTTGGCACTACCGTGCTGCATTTATGGATTTCTGCAAGGTTAGTGTTCTACTGTGTTCGTGTCAATGGGTTTTTGCTGAGTCTATAGATACGTAACATTTACAATGAAGTTGTTGTGCTCAAACTCAATTTAGCTAATTTTGTTCACTCTTTTTTTTTTTTATTTTGATCATCTATTTGAGCATGCATCCAAGCCTTTGATGTTTCAAGGATCATAGACAATCTGATTGAGGATAGTTGTATTCTGGAGAGCATAGTCAATAAATAGAAGTCACCCTCATGAGTTATATTAGGTGACTTATGATAGAGATCATTGGGGTTTCTTGAGTTCTCAGCCAACTTTATAATCAAATTTGAAACTTAGAGCCGAAATGGGAGAGGGATGAAAGTATCTAAGGTGTTTATTTGATATCTGTGTTGAAGTCAAATTAAGGAGTGGAGTCAATAAGACTTTATTGAGAATTTTATATGCAGTGTTTTGGAGCTTTTAAGTTAGCACAACATCTACTGAAAAGAAAAGGAGTGTTCTTTAATTTTCATGCTTGTTGGTTCTGACCAGCGGTATGAATGGAATATGGTCTGATTAGAATTGTGGTGTGTGCTAACACTAAAATTAGTAAATAGAAAATGTATTGGTTGCTTTATTTGAGTGTGAAATCGTTCTTAGTTGTTGATGTTTAGTTAAATGCTGAAAAGGTATTATCTGTATTTGATAAGTTGGGTGTATGGCTACCTGTTTAAGAGTGGTGTAATGTGATTAGTGAAACTCTTATTCTACATGTAGTGTTAAATATTACGTGAATAGGATGGCTTTTAATTGATTGGTGTCATTCACATTAGAAGTTTCCTAAACTTGAATTAAACTTTGCTTGCATTGAAATTAGAGGAATTTTCAAAAAGAAAGAGTGAGTACTCTATTTTAGTACTGCCCGATTAAAAAGAAAGAGTGAATGCTTTTGAATTTCATGTATTATAATGGCCATGATTGGAATGCTTGTATGCTGACCGAACCTGTTATTATCACTGATTAAGAGTTGTTTTGAAGTGGTATGAAAAAAAAAAGTAACTACTCTTATTTGATGATTGTTTTGCTATGTTAGTCCTTTCCTTTTGTTCTATGCCATCTCACTTATTTGTATTCTTAACTGAATGAATGCTTAACTCAAATACATCTGCACCACTGATCAACACAAAAATGCCTTTGAGTTAGGTACTTAGTTAAATGTTATCTGTCTTGTTCATTCATTTTCCATTTGTAGCCCTTTACTTTAGCTTATATAAAGGCTTGACTGCTCATTTAGAAAGCTGTTTAAATAGTGCTTCCTTAGTAGGGTTGTAGTAGTAGTAGCTTAGGTTAGTTTCTCAGAAACCTTTTTCTCTGGTTCTATACATTCCTAGTACTATTGTCAAGGGTTGTTTCAGGTTCCATCAAAGCAAATCTGACTTTTATTTGATTCTACTTTCGTGTGATGCATTCTGTTTCATCTTATGATGTATGATGGTTCACTAGTCTGATAGCACCATATATATTTAATCATATATTACACATCATATATCTTTCATTCAGATTTGGTAGATTGGATGTATGTTGTTTCAATATTCCATTTTATTTGGGTGTATGAACCTAATTTTAAGATGTTCAAATCTAGTTGGTATTGGCTTTAACTTTTTAAAAGTGGTGTGCATTGGTATCCCATTGGAGAAGGGTCGAATATTGCATTGTATTGTTGGTTTCGTGTATGATTCAATATGGTTGTACTTTCATAAACGATTCAATTCTGTTTGGACATATAAAGGAATTTTAAAGGACTTTTTAAATACACTTCCATTTGATGTATTAGGGTGAGGTTTTAAAAGAGTTTGAATTATAGCCAGAAAGGGAGGAAGAGAGTCTATGGAGGAGACTTGAGCAGTTTAGGAAAGCAAAGGAAAAGGTATGGGGACCTAAACTGAAATTGCATGATTGTATGTGTTATGTCCAATTATTTTCATTCTTGTTTCATGAATTTTATGTTGTTGTAAAATGTTGTGAATGTTGAGTTTGAATGTTAAGTTATGTTAATTGGAGTTTTATGATATTGTAAACATTGAGGATTGTCAAACTTTGTTATGAATGGTTTGAAACTGATTGTCAATATGTAAGAGGTTTGATTTGGTACTTTAATTTGTGAAGATTGTTAAACCATGAAAAGTGTACCAGATCGTTATCAAGTAATATAAACGGTAAGACCGAGTATCGTTTTCCCAAAGGACTCAGTGGCGTAAACGTTCATGTGATTTGATAGCATAAGACTTGAAAGAAGAATAATTTGGTATTTTGATGCAAAGATAAAATTAAACATGCAAAATGCAAAACTTGAATCAATTGGCAAATGAAACTATGGATGAATGGAGTTGTTGGGGTTTACAAATTCATCCTAATCCACTCCCTTATATTTACTTTTCTTATTAAATTCGCTTTATTATCAATGTCATGCAACTTTCTAAATTACTCTAAACCCGATCGCTCGGCGAAAATAGCCTATTACCATAATTACTAGTTTACTATCGCTAGTCTCCGTAGTAATAATTATTAATGCATTAATCACAAAAGCTTAAAAGCAATTGACCATCCTACTCCTATCGCTAGGTAGTATTGCATAATCAAGAGAATTCTTAAAAATTCTAGATTTTCCCGTATGTCGCCGTATCGACAAAATCAAAGATCATGACACCAAATGAGTTAAATGATGCAAGCTCTATCCGTAGAAAAGAAAACTCAAACTATTGATAATACAAGCATATGAATAAAATAAGAATTTCAATATAAGAGAGTTTCAAAAGGATTACATTGTTCCCCAACAATAATGGGTTTAGTTCACCATAGACATAGTGAAACTAGATGGAATTAATGGAAAGAATGAAAGAATAAACCCTAGAATTGGTAATTTGGAGCTCCCGCATCCAAAAGCCGCCTCCAAGGAGTGAAGAAGGTGCTCTGACGTCTGTTTGCCAAAAGATTACCCTAAAGGTCACACTAGGTCTATTTATAATGCAGAAAAATAACAGAAATTTGGCCTAGGCCCATCATTTAAGCGCTCAACGCTAGTTAACGCTCAGTGGTGGACTCGTAGGACGCTCAGCGGTCTCCTGGCACTCTGCGGTGCGCGACTCTAACGCTCAGCGCTGGATTGGCGCTGAGCGGTGGATGTGACTCTTCTTTTGCATCTTTTCTCATAAAATTTAATGGGTGTCGCACCTCATGCAAATTTAATGTGCAATTAGAAATGGAGTATAGCTAGGAAATGACTCCTAGGTCGTCTCTCAAGGACCAATTTTGCGGTTCTAGAATTAAGTCAGACATGAAGTGGGGGGGTTGTGAAAAGTTTTGTGGTGAATACGGATGAATAAAATTAAAACACTGACGCAAACAGAAATGAAAACACAAATCTAAAAAATAAGGTTTCAAAGACAGACTGAAAACAGTTGGTCATTAACTTAATTACATTGCTTCCTATCACAGGTCAACAAAATAAAACCAACCCAAACCTCTAATCCAACACAATTAATCAACTAAGCGCAGTATAATTATGTTTTCATAAAAGCAGACTAAGAGAACGCAATGTTAACGTAAAATCTAATTTACACCATGCAGTTTCATCGACTAAGAGATGACTTAACACCAACTGGGCAACTAAGTGTATACCCAATTTCAAGTGCAAATACGGATTTGATATTAACCAAGTCAGAGTCACAATTACAAATACAATCCAGAAATCTCAAAGAAGCAATGCAATATCGCTAATGACCAACACAGTTAATTTAAGCTATCATGACAATTAAAGTGACAAGACCAAACATATTAAACAACATTAAAACAAAATAAAATACTAGACCCCAACAATGTGACAAACAACTACCCAACTAAGTTAAATTAAATTACATGCAAAACTAAATTAAAGAAATTGAAAAGCAATTAAACATGTAATAGAAAATATTTTAAAACAAAAGAAATAAGAAAACATATATTAATTTCTACCCATTCACGTGACCTCCCTTGCCCTTTAAAATGAAAGAAAATATATTCCTCTCTTCTAGAGCAATGACCGTGCTTCAATCCTAAAAGACCAAAGACAATTCATTTTTTTTTTGTGCTTCTAGTTTCCACAACGGAAACTATTTGCATTTTGTATCTCAACTATTAAAATGTAAAAGTCTTTCTCATCCAAGCATGAATATAGTAAAAGAAAACCTCATGATGTGACAACTCCTCTTTCTTCAGAGTCAATGAAAATTCCAAAAGCAATTCTTCACCTTGTGCTTCCCAAAATCACGTACCAACTCAAAAATGCAATGAAAAAGAAATGCAAGTAGATCATTCCAGTCGTGACTTCACACACATTCTCCATCAAATCACCTCTTCATTCTTCATTTTTCAATTAAATAAAAGAAAAGAAAGCTACTCCTACACTACCAACCTGTCACTTCTCCATGATGGGACAAGACATTCACTAAATGAGATAAAATGCTTCTCTCCTAATCACCGTACACCTATTCCAATCCATCTCCTAGCTTCTTCTTTCTCAAAGAAATAAAAGAAAAGTTGCTACCTCCAACTGCCAAATCAATCACTGTGTCCTCTCTATAGGAAATTGAAAATGCTTCCAATCAAATAACCATTTTTCTCCTCTGTCGAAAGTAACATTGCTGGATATAAATGAAAGTGCTTCTACTTACTTAAAATAACAAAGAAAAAATGCTTCAACAATTAATTAGAATTTTCCCTGCATCAGGCTGTCACTTCACCCAAATTGAATCACCATGTGCTTCTAAAAACGAAAATGAAATGTGCGTGGTCCTTTTCCTTTCCCAAGCCGTGACAGCTGCTCAACGTGTGCACACTTCTTTCAAATGAAATCAATAGTTTGGATAAAGTCACCGCTGCTGCCTCGTGCGTTTCCTTTGTCCAACATTAAACGACAACCAAACCTAAATGTGCAGCTCTGTGCTTAATCTCCAGCAAAGAAAAGAAAATGAAAGTGTTTAATTAAGAATGAAATCAGCGTGTGTTTTCCAGAAGCAAAAACTAAATAAATCAGCTGAAGTCACCGTGAACCACTTTTCCCAATTCAAAACAGTGCTTCATTCAAAGAAAAGAAAGTGTAACCAGGACGTGACAGTCGTCCCTTTCTCCCAGCAAAGAAAATGAAAGTGAAAGTGCTTTCTCCCATTCATCCAAAATCCATCACCGTCAACATGGTTCAAAGAAAAATGCTAAATCTATGTAAAAAAAAACGTTCAAGCCAAAAATCCCCCCTTAACAAGTGACGACTGCCCTTTTGCTAAGGCCGTGAGTCCCTCTAAAATTAGGGTGGGGTCCACCCAAAAACCCTAGGCGGTGCCAAGTGTCCCACAAAATTGGGCCCAACATCTAATTCCAAAAATTAGCCCACAATGTAAAAGTTTGTCTAAAAAGTTTTAAACAACTAAATTACAATACAATTAATTTTAAAATGTCCATGTAGAGAGTCTTTAATTATTTGACAGCACTCTGAATGTCCCAAATATATCTCCAAAATTTTCCCTGCAATTAAAAATGCAATTAATCAGCTCAGAAAATTCAAATTAACTAAAATAAGAATTTCCAATCAAATTAAGCATAATTAGGAAAAATGGAAAAATACCGGACAATTAAGCACAATTCCCTGATTAAATTCAGTACAATAAGCTAAGTGAAATCAATAAAATATCGACTCATCACTCATCCTTTCATGAGTCTAAGTCCTTCCTTCTTCATGTCCATCATTCAATTCACATAAAATCCTGCCAAAACAATGTAAAAACAAGCATAATATATCTAAAACCACTTTTGTCTCTCTTGAACCCAAACTAAGGTATTTTGCATGATTCTAAGCTCATTCTAAGCCATAGAGGTTGTGTTTTGATATCAAATTAATGTATAAAAATAACGGTTTTCCAACCGTTATCACAACCCCAAACTTAAAACTTTGCTTGTGCTCAAGCAAATAAAATAGAACTAAGCCTTCCACCTATCATCAAAATGGTTCAACACATTCAAAACACATCCTTTCACAATAAGTAATGACTCAATTCAGCTCTTCAATGGAATATAATTAAGATGCATACATGCTTCACTTCATTCTAGTCCACATATTCACATATTGTCCAACAGATGCTATACTTATGAATGATCAATGAACTAAGCACAGATGAAATCATGAATTCCAGAGATCCTCACCAAACAAAGTGTTTCACTCCATCGCTCAAGTGTCTCAAGAGGTGACTCCTTCTCTCTACTATTCACCTGTCACAGAAAACAAAATTGCCCTTTATCTACTACAATCAACATTCTTACACATAAATGTCATCACAAGGACTTCTCAAGGCTTATAGTAAGGCTGGGCTAACAATAAAATTGGTTTTTCTGGATCACAAAATTTTTGAGTTAAGAGAGTTATTTATCATACATAGTTCAAGCACCAACTCTCTTTCACCAATTTCACTCATTCCCAACTTTTCCCTTTTTTTCTTTTTACTTTTGCACTGAGCTCATCTTTCATGCTTTTTCTTTTCTTTTCTTTTTTATTTCTCATGCTTTTTTCAATCAACACATTATCTCAATGCTTTTCTTTGCCTTTTAATTCTCCCAACCCCAAACTTGAACCTTTATCAATACCTTTCAATTATTCTCAACTTAACTCAAGGTAAAGATTTTTCTCAGGGTTTTCAAAAGTGTCTCAGGCTAACGTTCAAAAAGGATAGAACACATGGTTCTTTTTAATTTTTGGGCGAAAATTTGGCTAAGTAAGGGCTTCCAAAAATGGCCTTGATCATATGACACAAACATGTGATTCAATCAATCATAAAGACTCAGGCAAAATCATTCATGCTTCCAAATGAATAGCACATATATCAATCAAACACTTTGGAGCTCAAAATTCCTCACACAAATGTGCTCACTCAACAGCTCAAATCTCAATCATACACCGTGCTTAGCATCATAACCACAATCATAACTCATCATGCATCTGTTCACACAGCTTGTGAACAATTTCACTTGTATAGAAGCATATATAACAATCTCAATCATCATCCACATCAAGCATCATCAAGCACACTCATAATGCAATAAAACAAGTCAAACCACAATCAGATAAAGTGTTCAAGCAAGTTCACATAAACCTACACTCCTAGACTGAAGCAAACCTACACTACAAGTTCAAATTACAACTTAAAAAAAGAAAAATAAAACCCCTATTCTACTGCATGTGACATCCATCAGTAGATGTCCGATCAGCCCATGCTGTCGTTAGAATCCTCATCATCTCCAGCCTCTGCATCCTCAAAGGCATCATCCTCCTCATCGTCATCCATCACTGGAGCTTTAGCTGCTCCAGCTTCGCTGCCCTGTGCCTGTTCCTAAGGTCATGCCATAGCACTATGGAACTCGTCCATAGTCCACCTGTGCACCGGTGGTGTGTCGTACAAGCCTACTATCATCTCAACTGTGGCTACCTGTCCTCGGCGGATAACCTCAAGTCTAGCCTCCACCCAATCACAAATTTCTCTATTCCAGACCACAATCATGCAATTTAATCGGTGCAAAATGTTTCTATTTCATCAAATCGTGCATAGAAATCAAAAGCCCTAATTTATCATGCTTCTACACATGTTCTTCATCGAATTTCAATTTTAGAAACCCTAAAAATGAAATTGCATGACTTATTTGGGTGGAGATACTCTAGATGCTTGCAAATGCTCTTTGGTTGATGATGAATGCTTCCCCAATGCAATGCCCTCACCAAAAATCCTCAACTTTGACAATGGAATGATGCAAAAGTAGAGAACTATGGAGTTTAAGTGACTAGGTGATGGGAAAAGTGAAGGAAAACGCTTTAGAAATCTCTTGAGAGTGAAAGCAAAGAGTGAAGGTCTGTGGAGAATGCTTGGGCGCACTCTAGGGAGGTTTAAAAATATGCAAATGGGCCTCTAATGCTGAGCCTTTTAAAAGCCCATGTTGGCAATCTGCGACGCCACCGCCCAACGCTGGGTTATCGCTGAGCGGTGGGCGTTAAAAATTTCTCCCCTCTTTTTTGCTTGCCTTCACATTTTAAGACCTGTAACACTTCCTTTCAACTCTCATTTTTCAATTTTATGCACTCCCCATCTCTCATGCAACATTCAAATCCTACCATGCAACTAAAACAGAGTTTAAAAATAAAACAATAATCAACTGGGTTGCCTCTCAGGTACCGCTTGTTGAACGTCACGAGCCTGACCCAAACCTTTCTAGCACCTGTCAGTAAGTGCTTCCCAACACCCTTCAGTAGGTGTACTTACTCCCCTTTCTTGATATTCTTTTCTCTTTCTTCTTCCTGCTGAATTTCTTTAGAAAATTAAGAACACCGAGCACCTGTTTCCATGTTTCAATCATAGGAACTTTGATCTCCAATTTCTTGAAGATTTCCATAGAGCACATAAAGTTCTTTTCTTTCCTATGATATTTCTTTTGATGAGGAGAGGGCTTTTCATATGATCTTTTCTTCTTTTCTCTCTTCCTCTTTTTTCTCACTCCTTTTTTTTCTCAACTTTCTTTTTTTATTTTTTCTTGCTTTCTTCTTTATTTTCACAAATTTTCTCTTTTTTTATTTTCTTTCAACCATTGCTTTTTCCTTATCATCATCTTCTTCTTCCTCACTCAACCTTTCTTTTTCTATCTCCTTTATCTTTTCCTCATCTATCTCTATTTTTTCTTCCTCTATTTTCTCCTCCTTTCTCTCCATTTTTTTCTCCTCTATCCTCTCCTCATCTCTCTCTGTTTTTTTCTCCTCTATCTTCTCCTCATCTATCTTTATCTTTTCTTCCTCTATTTTCTCCTCCTTTCTCTCCATTTTTTTCTCTTCAATCTTCTCTTCATCAACACCCTTATCACTTTTAGAGATAGTGGCTTGACATTCCTCTCTAGGTTTAACCTCAGTATTAACCCTAAAATTCAATATCTCATTAAAGTGACGAATTTGCATCTCTATCCTTTTATTTCTTGCTTCACTACTTTCTATAGAGGCGATGGTAATTTGCATTAATTGTTCAAAGATGTTATCCATCTTTGCCTTTGATAGAGAATGTTGTTGTTGGCAGTTACTATTAAACCCCTGTCAAGTGTACCAGATCGTATCAAGTAATAATAGATGGTAAGACCAAATATCGTTCTCCCAAAGGACTCTTAGGCCTTATCTTTCATGTAAATTGATCTTATAGGACTTGAAACAAAAATAATTTTATGGTTGTATGCAAAACAAAAATAAACATGTAGATGCAAGTGATTCAATTGGCAAAGAAAAGATATGAATGAATGGAGTTGTTGGGGTTTACAATTTCATCTTATCCTCCCTCTTATATCTACTTTTCTTATTTAATTCGCTTTATTATCTAATTGTCATGCAAACTTTCTTTGGTTACCCTAATCCCGATCTCTCGGCGAAAAGAGCCTATTACTAACTACTAGTTTACTATCTCTAGTCTCCCTAAGTAATTAGCAATGCATATATCACAAAAGCAAATACAATTGATCATCCTACCCCTATCTCTAGGCATTATTGCTTAATCAAGGAATTCCCTATTAGTTCATGACTTCCCCGTACATCTCCGTATCGACAAAAGCAAATATCTTCTTACCGAATGAGTTAAACGATAAAAGCATTGAGCATAGATAAGAAACCCAAAAATTGATAATATAAGCATATGAATAAAACAAGAATTTCAATATAAGAGAGTTTCAAAAGATTACATTGTTCCCCAACAGCAAAGGGTTTTTAGTTCACCATGGACATGGTGAAACTAGATGGAATTAAATGAAAGAATGGAAGAGTAAACCCTAGATTTGATAAATTAGAGCCTAAGCATCCAAGAAATCGCCTCCAAGGAGTGTAGAAATGCTCTGGACGTCTCTTTCTCCCCAAAAGAATTACTCTGAAGGTCGCATTAGGGCTATTTATAACGCATAAAAGTAACAAAATTTAAGCCCAATCCCAGCATTCCACCGCTCAGCGCCTAATTTGACCGCTCAACAATTTCCCTCTAATCGCAGGACCGCTCAGCGGTCCATTTCATCGCTCAGCGGTTTGCCTCGAAGTCGCCTGGACGCTCAACGGCACCGCTTGGGCTAGAGACAATGGTTTTTCCCTCGAGTCTGGCACTTAGTGCTGGAAAATAACGTTGAGCGGTGACTTTGACTCTTCTTTTCTTCCTTTTTCTCCTTTTTTCTTGAGTCTAAGTCCTCCGTGTTTTACTTCCATCTTCAATTCTCATCAAAAACCTGCAAAACAAGCATAATATCTCTAAAAACAACTTTCGACTCTCATGTGACTCAACTAAGTGTTTTACTTGATTGTAAGCTCATTCTAAGCCATAAAAGTTTTTCTTTGATATCAAATTTAAGTATAAAAATAACGGTTTTCCAACCGTTATCAGTTACATTGTTGCATCTCCTCCATAATTCTAAGGTAAGAAAAACTTGTATCCATGTCCTGTGGAAAAAGTTCGTCCCTCTTTGTATTCTCCTCTACACCTTTGACATGGTATACTTCCCTATTCATGATATCTTGAAGAAGTTCATCAAAATTTGTGTTCTCCTTAAGTGGAGTAATTTGTTGCTCAGTAGCTTCCCAAATTGGCTTTGATCCATGTATGAGTGAGGTTCCCACCAGTGATTGAAATCATTTTGGTAGAATTGAGTGCCCATATAGTCAAATTCTTGTCCGAATTACATCCTGCAAACATTAGGCATAAAAACCTAGAAAACATTTATTAAAACAAAAATAAAAATAAACATAAAAAAAATCAAGTCAAATTCAATCAAATTCACACTACTAGAAAAGTTAAACCGTAGAGTCCCCGGCAACAACGCCAAAAACTTGTTAAACCCTTGGCAAGTGTACAAGATCGTTATAAAGTAATATAAACGGTAAGACCAAGTATCGTTTTCCCAAAGGACTTAGTGGCCTAAACGTTCATGTGATTTGATCGCATAAGACTTGAAAGAAGAATAATTTGGTATTTTGATGCAAAGATAAAATTAAACATGCAAAATGCAAAACTTGAATCAATTGGCAAATGAAACTATGGATGAATGGAGTTGTTGGGGTTTACAAATTCCTCCTAATGCACTCCCTTATATTTACTTTTCTTATTAAATTCGCTTTATTATCAATGTCATGCAACTTTCTAAATTACTCTAAACCCGATCGCTCGGCGAAAAGAGCCTATTACCATAATTACTAGTTTACTATCGCTAGTCTCCCGAGTAATTACTGATGGGTGTCGCACCCCATGAAAATTTAATGTGCATTAAAGAATGCAGTATAGTACTAGGAAGTGACTCCTAGGTCATCTCTCAAGGACCAAATGTGGTTCGAGAATTAGGTCAGACACGAAGTGGGGGGGGTTGTGAAAGGTTTGTGAATATTGATGAATTAAATTAAAACACGGATGCAAACAACAATGTAAACACAGACGCAAACAAAAATGTAAAAACAGAATCAAATACAGAATAAAAACGGTTGGTCATTAACTCCATTACTATGCTTCCCATCCCAGATAAATGACAAGTACAAACTACTCTAATCCAAATTCAACACGAATCACCCAACTAAGCGAAGGCTAATTCGGTTTTCAGAATTGCAAACTAAGCGAATGCAATGCACAAATTTAATCAGTCATGCACCATACAGTCTAATCAACTAAGCGAAGATTAAACACCGCTTAGGCAACTAAGCGTATACCCAATCACAAGCACGCAACAAATTAAATATTGTGCAAAATCGAAGCAGCAGTATGACAATTAAAGTGCAAGAGTCTCATGATTAAACTACTCTAGCCTCTAATCCAGCACAGTTAACCGATTAAGCGAAGGTTAATCATGCTATCATAATCACAAACTAAGCGAACGCAATACATCTATTCCATCTGATGTGTTCTATACAGATTGATCAACTAAGCGAAGATACAATCACCAACTGGGCAACTAAGCGTATACCCGTTGCAAGAACACAGTCATATTTCATAGAGTGTCAGGCAAAGCAGAGTATACATAAAGACAGTCCGGGAAATCTCAAGGAAACACTGTAATTTTGTTGGACCAACCCACTAACTTAAGCTAACATCTCAACTAAATTAACACAATCGAAGAGAACAGACAACATTAAAGTGAGTGAAAACACTGAAATAAAACATTCATGCTAAGGTACTTGAACAGTAAAATAAAATAAAAATGCAACTAGTAAACTAAAACCTGAAAAGGAAATTCATCACTAAAACAATAAGTTAAAAATACTTGAAAAGTGGAAATAAAATTAAATGAGTAAAGCTAAAACAAGCAAGCAAAACTAAATAAAAATAAGCGCCTTCACCAAGAAACTAAATCTCCAAACAAAATTTAAATGCACCGTAACTAATTCCAGGCCGTGACCTTCCTTCACTCCAAGCAATTGAATAAAAATTCATTTCTCCAAGTCCACCACCGTACACCTACTGCATATGCATCTTTCAAAGAAAAGAAAAATTAAAGTGATAACGTGACAACACTTTTTCTCTTTAATTGAAACCAAAATTAAAATGCTTCCTGGTGGTGGCCCATGAGCTCATTTCCACAGAAATTGAAAATGTTTCATGAAAATTGAAAGACAAGAATATTCAATCACAAGTGTTGTACCTAGAAATGAAAGTAGCTTAGCTATTTTTATCCATTAAAAACGTTCACCAAAAACTAAGTAAGGGTGGCGGCTGGAACCTCCCACCTCAAGCATCGTTCTCTCTTCAATAGCAAAAAGTAAATGTAATATTCCAAAGCAAACGGAAAGAAAAATTAATCAACACTAGTAAATATTGAATCCATTCGAAGAAGCTAGTAAATGCAGTTGTGTGCTTTTCTAAACTGAAATAAATGCACCGAATATAAATGAAGTCAGCGCCTCTAGACCGATCCCATGTCCCTCCAACATCCCAAAGCAAAAGACCATCTCATCCGTAGTCCTCCATGTTTTCTCCAAGTGATAAAAGTCCCTCTTAAAGCATGTGCGGCTCCCCTTTTTATTGAAGATGAATCACCTAAAAATGAAGCCCCTCCTTCAACCTACTAGACTGTGTGGGTTGCATCAATTCTATATTCCAGCCCATGAGGTGCTTATTCTCACATTCATGTGTGAATCGCTTGCTTCTTCACTCTGGTCTAGCGTGCTGCTGCCTGGATGTTGCTGCACTTGGGCCGAAGCTGTTGTGTGTTGGTTGTAGAATGGTGTGCAGGCCGTGAGCTGCCTTCCGTGTGAGCCTCCTTTTAGTTGCTGGACTTGCTGTGCCATTGTTGTGTACCTCCATTACTTCCAAGCACACACCTACTCATGGGCTGCACGTCCCCGTAGACATGTGCTCTCTTCATTCTAAGGCTGCAGCTGGACGTGTCTTTTCCAAAGAAGTTGGACTGTGTGAATTATTTCTTCAAGCCTGCTGAACTATGCACTCCAATTCAACCAGCTGGACTTCTTTCTGCCACCACGTGCTGGACACTCCTGTAGCTGCTGGATGTTGGTTTTCTTATTGAGTCTGTGAGTGTGTTTTTCTTCAAGATTTGAATCCGCGCAGGTTGCTTATGGGCCGTGCCATATTCTAATTGAATATGGCCCTTTTGTCTTTTTGTTGTAGTCTTACGTGTACTGCATCCATTGAAAGGAAAGTGGACTACGCTTATCTAATTTTGAGATTAAAAATCAGCTATAATAACTCCCAAAATTAATTGCCCATGGGCCGTGACATAGCCCATTCTTAATTGAAGTAAATCAACCAACTGGACCAAGGTCGTGCACCTCTTTTTACCTCCAAATATCCTAATTTGTATTTCCAAAATTTTCCCTGCAATTAAAAATGCAAATAATTAGCTCAGAATATTCAAATTAATTAAAATTAGAATTTCTGATCAAATTAAGCACAATCAGGAAAAATGGGGAAATACTGAACATTCAAGCACAATTCCCTGATTAAATCCAGTACAATAAGCTAAGTAAATTCAAGAAAATATAGACTCATCAATTACTAATGCATTAATCATAGAAGCTTAAAAGCAATTGATCGTCCTACTCCTATCGCTTGGTAGTATTGCACAATCAAGAGAATTCTTAACAGTTCTAGATTTCCCCGTACGTCGCCGTATCGAAAAAATCAAAGATCATGAAACCAAATGAGTTAAATGATGCAAGTTCTATCCACAAAAAAGAAAACTCAAACTATTGATAATACAAGCATATGAATAAAATAAGAATTTCAATATAAGAGAGTTTCAAAAGAATTACATTGTTCCCCAACAACAATGGGTTTAGTTCACCATAGACATGGTGAAACTAGATGGAATTAATGGAAAGAATGAAAGAATAAACCCTAGAATTGGTAATTTAGAGCTCCGAATCCAAAGACCGCCTCCAAGAGTGAAGAAGGTGGTATGACGTCTCTGTTTGCCAAAAGATTACCCTAAAGGTCGACTGAGTCTATTTATAACGCAGAAAAGTAATAGAAATTCGGCCCAGGCCCATCATTTAAGCTCTCAGCGCTAGTTAACGCTCAGCGGTGGACTCGCAGGATGCTCAGCGGTCTCTTGGCGCTCAACGATGCGCGACTCTGATGGTCAATGCTGGATTGGCACTAAGCGGTGGACGAGACTCTTCTTTTGCCTCTTTTCTCATCCTTCCATGAGTCTAATTCCTTCCTTCTTCATGTCCATCATTCAATTCACATCAAATCCTGCCAAAATAATGTAAAAACAAGCATAATATCTCTAAAACCACTTTTGTCTCTCTTGAACCCAAACTAAGGTATTTTGCATGATTCTAAGCTCATTCTAAGCCATAGAGGTTGTGTTTTTATATCAAATTAATGTATAAAAATAACGGTTTTCCAACTGTTATCAATGATGAATTTGAACAAATAAAGCATGTACAATTGCCTCTTCCATTGGTTCTAATAAGACAGAATTAGCCGTGAGACATCTTACCATGTTTGTAAGATCATAGAATGTGTAGGTTTAGATTACCCTTTTCAGTTTAGTAATGTCTTCTAGAGTTGCGCAACTTGACTACCATCAAAGAAGTTTGCCTTCAACAAGTGAGATGAATTATGTTCCACTTCCGAAGTTTCTTTTAGATCAAAGAAACTTGAGTAGCATAGTTTCACTGCTTGTACATTGCAAGGAGTGTTTCCAAAAACTTGAATTCTAAAATTCAGGTTCCTCTCCACTTCCTAAGAAGCTACCTTGGTAGGGGAAGGGTGATAAGTCGATATTTTATTGATTTCACTGAGTTTATTGTGCTAGAATTAATCAGGGAATTGTGCTTAAATGTCCGGTATTTTCCCGTTTTTGCTAATTGTGCTTAATTTGACTAGAAATTCTTATTTTAATTAATTTGAATTATCTGAGCTAATTAATTGCATTATTAAATGCAAGAAAAATTGTGGAAATACAATTTGGGGAATTTGGAGGTTAAATGACACACATTTGTGATTAAAGAAACGTGGGGTGCCGATTGAGTAAAAAGGGAGATGCATGGCCTTAGTGTTGATTTACTTTAATTAGAAATGGGCTAACTCACGGTCTGCTTTGTTTTGTTTCTTAGAAATATATGAGATGGGTTCGGCTTATGGCAGTAGCATTGTGATAAAAAAAATAGTTTAACTTAGCACGTGAGGTGACCATTTCATTTTAAAAGAAAGAAGCACATGCATGTGAAGAAGCTTGGAGAGGGGTGTAGATGACAATTTAAAGGCACCACATCCACATCCATGAGCACCACGTCCACATCCAACAAAGTTGAAGTCTGGCCTTCAAGGTCACAGCCCGTGTGCACACTAGGGTCATCATCCTCATTTTTAAAGGCACAACCGCCACCCTAGAAAGGGGATCTCTCTGCACTTTTCACATCATCTTTTCACTTTTAGAAAAGCACACGGATAGGAAAAAAATGAAGGAAAAAACGGTGATGATGATGGAGGTGCAGCAACCACCGTGAGAGGATCCATTTTCCTTTTCCTAGCTTGAGTTGTAGCATCCGTCATGTTGTGAGCAACTGTAACATTTTCTTTACTTAGCTTTCTTTGAATTTGCTTTGAACAGAATGGGAAATGAACTTCAGCACATATGTAGTAGTTTTATTTTCTTTTGAAATTGTTGAATGGAAATGTGCAACAGCAGTCACATAGAACTTCGTTTTTGCTTTGAATGTTATTTAGGAAAGAGCTTTTGAACAATATACTATTTCATTGGGATGAAGAAAGAGAAACACGCTGTTTTCAGCAAATTTTTTGGGCTTTGGTTCTTTATTTTTTTTTATTCCAGCAGCACTTTATGGGATTCATAACTTTCAATTAGGAAGCACACACCGCCCCTTTTGGATTTATTTTGTTTTGCATCTTTGCATTTAAATTGATTTAGCTTCAGCTTGCACTTAAATTGGTTTAGCTTCAGGTTGCACTTAAATTGATTTAGCTTCAGCTTGCATCGAAACTCATTTTAATATTATTGAATTTGGAATTATATTTAGCAATCTGGTTCGTGTTATTTTACTTAATTTATGTTTTCGTGATGAATTGCCTTTTTATTTCTTTAGCTTATTTGTTGCATTTTCATTTTATTTCACTGTTCATGCACCTTAGTATTGAATGTTTTATTCCAGTGTTTTCATTTACTTTAAATATCGCCTATTCTATTCTTTTGTGATAATTTAGTTGTCATGTTAGCTTAAGTTAGTGGGTTGGTCATTAATAAAATTATATTGTTTCCTTGAAATTTGTTGGACTGTTCTTGTGTTTATTCTGCTCTGCCTGGCATGCTGTGAAATCTGACTGTGTTCTTGCAACGGGTATACGCTTAGTTGCCTAGTTGAGGATTGCATCTTCGCTTAGTTGATCAATCTGTATGGAACACATAGGATGGAATAGGTGTATTGCGTTCGCTTAGTTCGTGATTATGAAAGCATGATGGACCTTCGCTTAGTCGGTTAGCTGTGTTGGATTAGAGGATAGAGTAGTTTATTCATGGGACTTTTGCACTTAAATTGTCATACTGCTGCTCTTATTTAGCTCAATATTTAATCTGTTGTGTGCCTGTGATTAGGTATACGCTTAGTTGCCCAATCGGTGTCAATTCTTCGCTTAGTTGATTAGACTGTACGGTGCATAACTGATTGGATTTGTGCATTGCATTCGCTTAGTTTGCAATTTTGAAGACCGAATTAGCCTTCGCTTAGTGGGGTGATTCGTGTTGGATTTGGATTAGAGTAGTGTGTACTTGTCGTTGATCTGTGATTGGAAGCATAGTAATTAAGTTAATGACCAACCGTTTTCATTCTGTATTTGATTCCATTTTTACATTCTGTTTCCATTTGTGTTTACACATTTCTGTCTGCATCCGTGTTTCAATTTAATTTATCTGCATTCACACACTTTTCACAAACCCGCCCCACTTTGTGTCTGACTTAATTCTTGAACCGCAAAATTGGTCCTTGAGAGACGACCTAGGAGTCATTTCCTAGATAAACTGCATATCTAAATTGCACATTAAATTTGTGTGGGTTGCGACAACTCATCAAATTTTGGCGCCGTTGCCGGGGACCAACGGTTCAGTTTTAGGTCTTTTGTTGTGTTAGTGTGTGTTGTGTTTTGTCTTGTGTTGTGAGTGTGATGTTCTGTTTTGTGTGTGGTGTTATGTATGTTGCATTTAGGTAGCTTTAGCTGCATATTTTTATTGCATTCTTCTTTTCCCCTCTCTTTCTACATGTCTACCTATTTTGGTTATCTGGATACTACTTCTTCTGCCTGTGCCTATGATTATGATTCTACTCCTGCATGTTACTCTGATTATGGTTCTCCTGCTGATTTTTATGATGAGAACAATATGACTCATCCTCCGACTCATGAGAGTGCTCTTTGGGAGCCGATTACACATAGTGAGGATGATGTTCATTGCGTTCTCACCTCTGGACTGATACATTTGTTGCCTAAGTTTCATGGTTTTGTAGGTGAATGCCCATATGATCATTTGGAGAGGTTCCAACTCATTTGCTCTGTAATGAAACCTTCGCATGTCCCGAATGATCACATTTTCTTAAAGGCATTCCTGCATTCAGTAGAAGAAGCAGCATGGGAGTGGCTTATTCATCTTCCACCAGAATTCAGGGCCAATTGGGAATATCTTAAGCATTTGTTTTTGGACAGATTCTCCCTTACTCAGCATCATTTTGATTCATATAGCAACGATCCTGGGTGGAATGATCCTAACCTGGGATGGTATGGTTCTTCACAGCTTCAATATCAAGAACCACCATTCCAGAATGCTTATATGCCTCCACCAGTCCAGAACCTACAACAACTGCAGTTTTATGAGTCTACCCAAGAAATTCCTCATCCTTCCACTACTTCTGAGCCTACATTGGAGGAGTTACTGAGGCAGATGGCCATGCAGAACATTGAGTTCATGCAAGAGACCAGAGCGTCAATTCAGAGTTTGAGCAATCAGTTGGGGCAGATGGCCACGCAGTTCATTGAGGAACAATCTCAAGCTTTAGAGGGATCAGCATTTCAGACTATTCAGATTCTTGATGATGTCAGTGTCATTCACATAGGAGATGGGGAACAGAGTCATGAGTTTACTACTGTACCATCTACTTTCCCACACTCCTATGTCCCTACCCTTGCACCTGAGGAGACTGATGAAGAATTGGAGGGCTAGACAGATGTAAGCACCACTTTTGAGATAGGTAGACCGACTTCACCTTCCACCACTTTAGCCACATCCAGGGAAGTGGAGCTAAACATACCTGAGATAGATTCTAGTTTTGATGATTATGCTGATGATGGGTATGTTGATGAGCATGATTTACATTCTACCTCTCTGCATGATGAGAACCACTGTTTGATATCACATTTGAATGATTATTCTCCATGCACTGAACATGAATCTGAGATTGTTGTTGATATTGTTTCTACATTTGAAAGTGATTCATGTTCTGAGGGTTTATCTGATGTTCAGCCTGTTATACTGGGATTGAGTGTTATACCTCTGCATATTATTTCTTTGGAACCACATTGCATTAACCATGTTGCAGGAGGTACATATGAATTTGATCAACACACCCACGGTGGAAGACAAGGGTGCCAGCATACACAACAATTTGAAGGTTAATAGGCACCAGCTTAACCCGCTCATCAACAATCACTGCTTCTTAGATCCAGCTGTGGAGGACATCTCCCTGCTTGATCAAATCTAGAGACTGAAGCAGTTCCTCCTCAAGATTTCCTTGCTGACTCTTGTGGTGGAAGACCCCTCCCTGAAAGTCCAAAATTGGCAACTCCCACCATGATCAGGGGAGTTTTCTTTTCCATTCTTCTCCCTTTCCCGCTTTTATTGCACTTGTCCATGATCTGTTGATTGTTATGATTGCGATCTTATGCTTGTGACACATTGAGGACACTGTGTAGTTTAAGTGTGGTCTATTGGGGGAGAATTCTACTTTCTTTGTTAGTTTATGTTTTCTGCATTAATTTTTTTGTTTTCTAGGTAGTTTTTGTTTTGTCTTGTGTACAGTTTTGCATGTTTCTCTTGATTTCTGGACTTTGTTTAGGTTGTAGATGTGTCTTTCATTTCATTGATACTCTGATTTGTTGGAAATCCTTGCTTTTCTCTGCTTGGGAAAGATGATTATGATGTTTGAGAGGTTCAATTGATTGTGACAGAAATACCCTGTGTGAGATTTGAGCCACTTGATATCCTTTCTAGTGTGTGATATGTCTCTTGTTTGCTTGCACATATTGGCTTGACTCTTGTTGATGATTCTTGAGTGATATGCATGTTTGGAACTGATAAAGGCAGTTTTGTTATTGAGCCTCTCTAGCCAGATAAGCCTACCCTGTTTTGATCCTTTGATAGCCCTTTTGAGCCTATACTTTCCCCATTTCTCTGTTTTGAAGCTCATACACTAGCCCTAAATGAAAAACCATGATTACCTTAACCTTAGGGAAATTTGGAGTTTTGGAATTGTTTTGGGAATAAGTGTGGTCTCTTGGGATATTCATATGAATTGGTTAGTTGACTCCTCTTCTTGTGTTTTTTTTGTAAATATGTTGTGTATCTTGTCTCTTATAGTTGTGTTATGAAAAGAGAGAAAAGAAAAGAGACAAGATGAAAAAAAAAGAGAAAAAAAAATACAGAAAAATGAGAAAAATTTTAAAAAAATTGTGTGAATAATGGAGTCAAGAAGAGGATTGAATTAGAGGGGTTGGGTGTTATTTGACTTTGTTTACACTTGTTCCCCATTGCTCCTCTATTTCTTTTGGTTTGTAGCTTCTCATCCATATTATATCCTCCCTTATCCTTGGCCCCATTACATCCATAAAAGACCTTTGAACATGCATATGTTTTGAGTGTTGATATTAAAGGCTTGCCAAGTCTGTTTGTTGTTTGCTTTCTTGAGTGCATTGAGTTGACATTGTTTACCTTAGACACTTGAGAGAAACACTGATAGTGTGCATATGTGAGGTTCTGTTGCTTTTGATTCACCTCTTAAGCTCATTGATCATTTTGCCATTTCTTGAATTGCTTTGATGACTTCATGAGTATCTCTTTTCTCTAAGTCTGTGTTGGATACTGTCTACTTCCTTTCTTTGTCCAGATTTCTTGAGAATGTGTAATTTTGTTTCTTTCATTGTGAGTCTTTATTTTCTGTGTGCTGAGTCTGTGTCGATTCCCTGATGTCCGTTGGACTGTTCCCTGATTTGCGTCTTTATTTTGCCCAGGAGTGCAAAAGACTAAGTGTGGTCTATTTTGATAAGTCGATATTTTATTGATTTCACATAGTTTATTGTGCTATAATTAATCAGGGAATTGTGCTTAAATGTCCGGTATTTTCCTATTTTTGCTAATTGTGCTTAATTTGACCAGAAATTCTTATTTTAATTAATTTGAATTATCTGAGCTAATTAATTGCATTATTAAATGCAAGAAAAATTGTGGAAATACAATTTGAGGAATTTGGAGGTTAAATGACACACATTTGTGATTAAAGAAACGTGGGGTGCCGATTGAGTAAAAAGGGAGGTGCATGGCCTTAGTGTTGATTTACTTTAATTAGAAATGGGCTAACTCACGGTTTGCTTTGTTTTGTTTCTTAGAAATATATGAGATGGGTTCGGCTTATGGCAGTAGCATTGTGATAAAAAAAAATAGTTTAACTTAGCACGTGAGGTGACCATTTCATTTTAAAAGAAAGAAGCACATGCATGTGAAGAAGCTTGGAGAGGGGTGTAAATGACAATTTAAAGGCACCACATCCACATCCATGAGCACCACGTCCACATCCAACAGAGTTGAAGTCTGGCCTTGAAGGTCACAGCCCGTGTGCACACTAGGGTCATCATCCTCATTTTTAAAGGCACAACCGCCACCCTAGAAAGGGGATCTCTCTGCACTTTTCACATCATCTTTTCACTTTTAGAAAAGCACACGGATAGGAAAAAAATGAAGGAAAAAACGGTGATGATGATGGAGGTGCAACAGCCACCGTGAGAGGATCCATTTTCCTTTTCCTAGCTTGAGTTGTAGCGTTCGTCATGTTGTGAGCAACTGTAACATTTTCTTTACTTAGCTTTCTTTGAATTTGCTTTGAACAAAATGGGAAATGAACTCCAGCGCATATGTAGTAGTTTTATTTTCTTTTGAAATTGTTGAATGGAAATGTGCAGCAGCAGTCACATAGAACTTCGTTTTTGCTTTGAATGTTATTTAGGAAAGAGCTTTTGAACAATATACTATTGCATTGTGATGAAGAAAGAGAAGCACGCTGTTTTCAGCAAATTTTTTCGGCTTTGGTTCTTTATTTTTTTATTCCAGCAGCACTTTATGGGATTCATAACTTTCAATTTGGAAGCACACACCGCCTCTTTTGGATTTATTTTGTTTTGCATCTTCGCATTTAAATTAATTTAGCTTCAGCTTGCACTTAAATTGATTTAGCTTCAGCTTGCATCAAAACTCATTTTAATATTATTGAATTTGGAATTATATTTAGCAATCTGGTTCGTGTTATTTTACTTAAGTTATGTTTTCGTGATGAATTGGCTTTTTATTTCTTTAGCTTATTTGTTGCATTTTCATTTTATTTCACTGTTCATGCACCTTAGTATTGAATGTTTTATTCCAGTGTTTTCATTTACTTTAAATATCACCTATTCTATTCTTTTGTGATAATTTAGTTGTCATGTTAGCTTAAGTTAGTGGGTTGGTCATTAATAAAATTATATTGTTTCCTTGAAATTTCTTGGACTATTCTTGTGTTTATTCTGCTCTGCCTGACATCCTGTGAAATCTGACTGTGTTCTTGCAACGGGTATACGCTTAGTTGCCTAGTTGAGGATTGCATCTTCGCTTAGTTGATCAATCTGTATGGAACACCTAGGATGGAATAGGTGCATTGCGCTCGCTTAGTTCGTGATTATGAAAGCATGATGGACCTTCGCTTAGTCGGTTAGCTGTGTTGGATTAGAGGCTAGAGTAGTTTATTCATGGGACTTTTGCACTTAAATTGTCATATTGCTGCTCTGATTTAGCTCAATATTTAATCTGTTGTGTGCCTGCGATTAGGTATACGCTTAGTTGCCCAATCGGTGTCAATTCTTCGCTTAGTTGATTAGACTGTACGGTGCATAACTGATTGGATTTGTGCATTGCATTCGCTTAGTTTGCAATTTTGAAGACCGAATTAGCCTTCGCTTAGTGGGGTGATTCGTGTTGGATTTGGATTAGAGTAGTGTGTACTTGTCGTTGATCTGTGATTGGAAGCATAGTAATTAAGTTAATGACCAACCGTTTTCATTCTGTATTTGATTCCGTTTTTACATTCTGTTTCCATTTGTGTTTATACATTTCTGTCTGCATTTGTGTTTCAATTTAATTTATTTGCATTCACACACTTTTCACAAACCCCCCCCACTTCATGTCTGACTTAATTCTTGAACCGCAAAATTGGTCCTTGAGAGACGACCTAGGAGTCATTTCCTAGATATACTGCATATCTAAATTGCACATTAAATTTGTGTGGGTGTTCCTCTCCACTTCCTAAGAAGCTACCTTGGTAGGGGAAGGGTTATGCAACTTAAGTGCTCCAATTGGAATTTACAGCACCATTTAGGACTTGTGCACGAAAATTGACACCCACTACAACTTTTTCTTCTTCACCAGAATATTCTCATTTTGTTCCAGCTTTTCCCCTCATTTTTCAATGATTCACAAACTATTTCAACCATCAACTATATGTTCATGGATATGTTGTATGTTGATGTATATTATTAGGCTACAACTTGATTAAGTTAAGTAGTCATTTAAAGTCATATGGTACTACACACATTCTCAATGGAATGAGAAGGGTAAAAGTACCTTAAACACTTAGAGCATACAAAATTAACCTGAAAGTACTCTATAAAAGAGAACTTTAGTAATGTCAGAAAGTTGACTCCCTCAAATTTAATACACAACCACTTACGATGTCTAAGGAATTTCAATATTGAGGACTTCTCTTTGCATATACTTATTTTATGCTTATGACAGTAGTGTTCAAATTGCCTTCCATGTTCGACTTGAGTAGTGATACGTTTATTACTTATGTCACATGGATTGTTTCTGTTTTGGCTAAGTTTGCCTTTGTTTGGCTTGTCACAGAACATGGCCCATTTTCCCAACCACCATGGATGGATGTACGACCGTTGTTATAGCGGAAGGAGAGGTTTGAAGGAAGTTTTTGTCATCGGAGTTGAAGAGTTTGTCGAGACGGCTCGACAATCTCAATATTATGTTCTTGATGGAGGGATTCAATGTCAATGCTTGAAGTGTGAATGTACACGAATTTTGAAAGATGAAGACGTCAAAGTTCACCTATACCAAAAAGGGTTCATGTCTAATTACACCGTTTGGACATTTCATGGTGAAGAAATACCTTCTACCTCCACTGCTGGCAATAATTGGCAGGCTTCAGGTTCGAACACTTTTGTACGTACATATGAGATAAATGACATTAATCATATGCAAGAGATGGTCAACCATGCTCTTGGTCGACATGGTCAAGAAGAAGCATACGATTGTCTTGATGAGGAGTCTCTAAATGAAACAACTCAACGGTTTTATAATTTATTGACAAAGGCAAATCAACCTGTATTTGAAGGGTCAATTGAGTCAAAATTGTCAGTGTGCATTCAAATTATGGCTTGTAAATCTAATTGGAATGTTCCCAATCAAGCCTTGGACTTCATGACAAAGTTCCTTTTAAGGTTAACACCACCAAACAATTCTTTGCCAAAGAATTTTTATGAGGCCAAAAGGTGTGTTTCAAAGTTGGGATTGGAAACAAAGAAGATCGATTTTTGTTTGAATGGATGTATGCTTTTCTATGACAACGAGATTGGGAAAAATGATGCATCGTTGGTCGAATGCAAGTTTTGTAGGCATCCTCGATTTCAGACATTGCATCTGGGACGGAGGTAAAGAAAACCAATTGCATTCAAGTCCATGTTCTACTTGCAGAGAATGTTCGCCTCAATGCAAACAACACAACACATTGTTAAACCCCTGACAAGTGTATTAGACCGTTATCAAGTAATATAAACGGTAAGACCGAGTATCATTTTCCCAAAGCACTCAGTGGCCTAGACATTCATGTGATTTCATCGCATAAGACTTGAAAGAAGAATAATTTGGTATTTTGATGCAAAGATAAAATTAAACATGCAAAATGAAAAACTTGAATCAATTGGCAAATTAAACAATCGATGAATGGAGTTGTTGGGGTTTACAAATTCATCATAATCCACTACCTTATATTTACTTTTCTTATTAAATTCGCTTTATTATCAATGTTATGCAACTTTCTAAATTACTCTAAACCCGATCGCTCAGCGAAAAGAGCCTATTACCATAATTACTAGTTTACTATCGCTAGTCTCCCAAGTAATTACTAATGCATTAATCACAGAAGCTTAAAAGCAATTGACTGTCCTACTCCTATCGCTAGGTAGTATTGCATAATCAAGAGAATTCTTAACAATTCTAGATTTCCTCGTACGTCGTCGTATCGATAAAATCAAAGATCATGACACCAAATGAGTTAAATGATGCAAGCTCTATCCGCAAGAAAGAAAACTCAAATTATTGATAATACAAGCATATGAATAAAATAAGAATTTCAATATAAGAGAGTTTTAGAAGGATTACCTTGTTCCCCAACAACAATGGGTTTAGTTCACCATAGACATGGTGAAACTAGATGGAATTAATGGAAAGAATGAAAGAATAAACCCTAGAATTGGTAATTTAGAGCTCCCGCATCCAAAAGCCGCCTCCAATGAGTGAAGAAGGTGCTCTGACGTCTCTGTTTCCCAAAAGATTACCCTAAGGGTCGCACTGGGTCTATTTATAACGCAGAAAAATAACATAAATTCGGCCCAGGCCCATCATTTAGACGTTCAGCGCTCACTACCGCTCAGCGGTGGACTCGCAGGACACTCAGCGGTCATCTGGCGCTCAGCAATTCGCGACTCTGGCGCTCAGCGCTGGACTAACGCTAAGCGATGGACGTGACTCTTCTTTGGCATCTTATTTCGTCCTTTCTTTAGTCTAAGTCCTTCCTTCTTCATGTCCATCATTTAATTCTAATCAAATCCTGTCAAAACAATTTAAAAACAAGCATAATATCTCTAAAACCAATTTCGACTCTCTTGAAACCAAACTAAGGTGTTTTGCATGATTTTAAGCTCATTCTAAGCCATAAAGGTTGTGTTTTGATATCAAATTAATGTATAAAAATAACGGTTTTCCAATCGTTATCACACATGACATGGCATGATGGTAACAAAATTGAAGGATTGTTGCGTCATCCTTCTGATGGTGAAGCTTGGAAGCACTTCAATCGTAAACATCCATCCTTTGCTAGTGAAGCTCGTAACGTGCGACTTGGTCTATGTTCAGATGGGTGTACTCCTTACATTCAGGCGTCCGCATCACTATATTCATGTTGGTCGGTGATTGTCACCCCTTATAATCTTCCGCCTGAGATGTGTATGACAAAACCTTACATGTTTTTAACGTGTATAATTCCAGGTCCATCTAATCCCAAGGCATCCATTGATGTTTATTTGGAGTCATTGATTGATGATTTGAAGAAGTTGTGGAGTGGTATTTGGACATATGATGTTAGTAGGAAGCAAAATTTCTTGATGAGAGCAGCTTTGATGTGGACCATTAATGACTTTCTCACATATGGCATGTTATTCAGTTGGAGCACGCATGGTCGATTAGCTTGTCCGCATTGCATGGAGCACACAAAGTCATTCTTTTTGAATAATGGTCGCAAAAGTTCTTGGTTTGACTGTCATCGAAGGTTCTTATGCAGTGATCACCCATTTAAGCGAAACAGAAAAGCTTTTCGCAAAGGACAAGTTGAAATAGATATGGCCCCCCCTAAGCTTACTCCATCACAAATCTGGAGAAGAGTCCAACATCTTCCAAAAGTGACTCAAAGTGGTGTGATTAGGATTGAAGGGTATGGGGAATGGCATAATTGGACTAAGAGGAGCATTTTTTGGGATTTTCCATATTGGAAAGATAATTTGCTAAGACATAACCTAGACGTCATGCATATAGAAAAAAATTTCTTTGACAACATCTTCAATACTATCATGAATGTTAGTGGAAAGACCAAAGATAATGAAAATGCACGAAAAGATTTATCTTTATATTGTTCACGAAGAGACTTGGAGTAGAAGGCACTAGATAACGGGAGGTCGCTAAAACCAAAAGCAAATTACACGTTAACAAAAGACGAGGCTAGAATAATATGTCGGTGGATGAAGGACCTTAGAATGCCAGATGGTTATTCTTCAAACCTGGCTAGATGTGCTAATATTGAAAAGGGAAGCATTCAGGGTATGAAGAGTCATGATTGCCATGTATTTATGGAGACTTTAATCCCTCTTGCATTCAGTTGTTTACCAGTGCATGTCTTAAATCCACTCATAGAAATCAGTCACTTCTTTAAAGATTTGTGCTTGACGACGCTCAAGGAAGATTCACTGACAAAGTTGGAGGAAAGTATTCCAATCATTCTTTGCAAATTAGAAAGAGTACTCCCTCTGCATTCTTTGATTCAATGGAACATCTTCCAATTCATCTTGCTTATGAAGCATGGCTTGGTGGACCTGTGCAATATAGGTGGATGTATCCATTTGAAAGGTTTATGGGAGAATCAAAACGTTCAGTTAAGAATAAAGCAAGAGTTGAAGGACCAATCTATGCAGCTTACTTACATCGTGAGACAACATACTTTTGTTCACATTATTTCAAGAATTTCATGTTGTCATCCAAAAATGTTAGGAATGAAACACAGTACCAAAACAAAACATCTCACTCAACATTGTCAGTGTTTCGACAACTTGGCCGTCACGCAGGCAAGGAGATGACTCATTGGTTGACTGATGCTGAATTCAACTCTGCGCATGTCCATGTCTTGATCAATTGTATTGAAGTTAAACCCTACCTTGAGTATGTCCTCATTCCTTTTCTTTACTTTCTAATGTTGTCATTTCTATAGTCACTTATTGTGTTCATCATATTCAACAGCTCATTTCTTGTGGCTGAGCATATTCCAGAAGGAAGTGCTTCTGGTAGAATTCACTCTAAGTTTCCCGCTTGGTTTAGATATCAAGTATGTACATGTTTCCTACACTTCATTTAGATGTATTACTACACTTCATGTCACCTTTCATTGTGCCATTAACTTCCGGATGTATTACTACACTTCATGTATAGGTTCATAATCAACCTCTAAATCCAACAATTCAAGATTTAAGGTATTTGGCAAATTGGCCCATGAGATGCGTCAAAGAGTGGCACACCTACTTTGTCAATGGGTACAAATTCCACATACATGCATGGTCCCAAGGAAAAAAAACAACTAATTGTGGTGTGTACGTCAAGGGCATCACAGATAGTGGTTACGATGACTTTTATGGGATAATACAGAAAATATATGAGTTAGAGTACAACACTTCAACTTCTCCAAAGACAGTGGTTCTTTTTTATTGTGAATGGTTGGATCCTTCTAGAAGTGGTACAAGAATGGATCCCAGGTATAACATTGTCAATTTCAAATGAGTTCACGGTACCGACCCATTGATCCATTCATATTAGCAAGTAATGTTAGACAAGTTTATTATGTCCCATATCCACCATTTCGCAGCATCGACAAATGTGGTTGGTCTGTTGCAATACAAACCAAGCCTAGGGGTTGCATTGACTCAAATGATGTTGAAGAAGACATTGCCTACCAAGAAGAAGAAGAACCTGTTCAAGAAGAAGAAGAAGAAGAAGAAGAAGAAGAAGAAGAAGAAGAAGAAGATGATGATGATGATGAGGAAGAAGAACAAGAAGAAGATGAAGAAGAAGAGGAAGACGAAGATGATGATTGAAAGTGCACATATATTGTGATTTAAAATATGATGTATTCCTCATTGATTTAATAATGAAAAGTACTGGATATTCATTTGTTGTGCCATGAATAAATTATTTAACTTGATTTCACTCGTAACAATTTTATTGCAGTAATGACAGGAGAACGCCAATGACGTGCTGATAAAGGAAAGGCCGTAGCAAAACCTAAGAGGAAACTACAGCCAAAATATATCATAAGGATTCCTACATTCGTTCCCCGGACTACACCGGATGTTGGTCCCTCACATGCTCCAGACTGTCATGTTCTTTCCACACCATACCCTCCTATTGATCCCTCACCAGAACCTGTTATTTTATCCACACCACACCCTCCTATTGATCCCTCACTAGAACCTGTTATTTAATCCACACCAGACCTAGTTGTACCGCCAACACAACCAGTTGTACAACCAACACAAGATCCTACTAGTCTTCTCCCCCCTGCATTTCTTGGAACCTTTATAGATTCTTCTTCTATACCCTCCTCAGCCTCCATACCACCACCTACTGATCACAATTCGGCTGGTGATGATGGTGATGACCCAGCTCCTGCTGATCGACCGATGATTGAACCTTATGGGAAAGGGTAACACCGAACCAAGTTTGTTACTAATTTGTTTTACATTATTTGTTTAACTTATCATTAATTGAAATGACGTTGATGTATTTATATGCATGTTTGTGCGATCTAGAGTTGCTTCTCAGGCCATAACAAGGTCTATTAAGCAATAATTTCTAACTCCTTGGCCAACATGGGGAGCAATACCACCTGATGACAAAAAACCATTTTGGCAGCGATTTAAGGTTAAAGGAAATCAACTTGCTTTTGTTATTTACTATTCATCATCTATGTTAATTGTAATGCAAGACATCTACTAATTTACATAATTTTTATATGAGTTGTTGTCACAAATGAAGGTTCAGTGGTTACCTGAACATGAAGTTCAAATTGAGCGCAATTTCCACATGAAGGCATCTCATAGGTTCTCTGAGATGTTTTGAGATGCTAGGATAGCAGGAGAACACCCCTATTGGATTGGGGAGCAAATCTGGACCTCCTTACCAGAGCATTAGAATTCGCCACAATACCAGGCCAAGTGTGCAATTGCCCAGAAGAATCGGGCATCAGAAAAGGGCGGTGTTCTCCATACAGGTGGATCGATCACCGTACATGAACATGCCATGCGTATGGTAAGTATTTTCATTCAACAATTATTCATTTAGTCATATATCAAAGCTTATATTTTGTTACAGGCAGCTAAGTTGGGACGAGTTGTGCATGTTGATGAAGTTTTCCACCAAACTCATCTTTGCAAGGGAACGAACTAGTTCGTTGATGAAAGGTCTCAAAAAAGCCATGTAAGAAAATACTTGTATTTGTAGTCTTGATTCATAACTTTGTGCCTTCAATTGTATATTTTACTGATACTTTATGATCAATTTTAACAGGAAGAATTCTCCACAAAACTTTCACGGGTCAGATCCTCACATTCATCATGTCCTCAGTCAACCCAACAACCAGATGATGACGATGATCTTATTAGGTCACAGTGTTGGATTGATGTTGTTGGTGGTAAGAAAAAAGGAATAATTTATGGGGCAGGGCAACTGGCTTCAAATTATACTGCAGGACGTGGTGGTCTAAAGCATCAACCTTCTTCTTCCTCCTAGCGTCCTGACGAAACTGTATTTGCCCTGACGCAGAAGCTTGAAACACGTGACCGGGAATATAATGAATTGAGGCAAGAGTTTGTCAATGTCAAAGAACTAGTCATGAGATTGCTTCCTGAGTCTGTAGTGCCTCACCCCTCTCAGTCACAGTCGGTCCTAGTCCAGCCCAGTTCAGTTCAGCCCAGTTCAGTTCAGCCCAGTCCAGTGTAGCCCATCCCAAGCCAGCCCAGACCAGTTCAGCCCACACATGTCCAACCCCTACCAGTCCATCCAACTTCAGACTCTGAAAACAATGAAGAAGAAGACCAAAATAATGATGATCATTATATGGGTTATTAGATTTGATGGCTATGAACATTATTATTAGTATTTGTTATAACTATAATGAACATTGACTTGTTTAGCTTCACGGAACAATTTGCCAACTGATCACATTATTAGTGTGATGAACTTGTTTGGTTGCTTAATGTTTTATATATATAGATTTGTTTTTCAATTAGAAGTTGTGGAAGTTATATATATTGGTTTAGAGTTTGTATTCTGTGGAGGTTGATTGGTTGCTTCTTAAATATTATTTGGTTTATATTGGATTGCTTGGATGGAGATTGGATTGAGATTGTATTGTTTGGAGAATGTTGATTGTATCTACTGCAGGTTTATGTACTAGGATCAACCACAAGCAAAATGTGTATTGCAAACTGTTAGGAACATACCGAGAGCCATACCGAAGGAAGTATCCTTCGCTAATTACCAAAGGACAATATTCGTCAGAATGTGTTACCGATAATGGTTTTTCCGACAGACTTATGTCCATCTGTAATCCGCCGCTAAATAATCAATACCGACGGAAGTTGGCTGTTATAGACGGAATTTGGCCGTCTGTATTTCTAGTCTTTGTTGTAGTGATGCCCAGGATTCATTCTTCTTATTACACTAAACATGTGAAAGAACTTAGTCAAATGTAATGGTTTAAAATTGACTACAAAAATTAAAGGTTAAAGATCAACGAATTTCAACCTTAGGATATATAATATCAATTTGTTGTCCTCTGGTCCTAGTTAGAACTCTAAACAAATTTGAAACATTTGAAACATTAGAAACATAAGTTAATGTATTTATATAATAATGAATTGATAAGAATGAATGTAATACTTACGTTTGTATCAAGGACTTCAACTCTGGTTTCATCTTCCTATGAATAGAACAACACCATAAAACTTGTGCTTTTTTTTGGAATGATCACCATGAGTTGCCAATGGCCCCTATCATGAACCAACAACTAATGAGTTTATTGATTAAAATCTGATAAAAGTTGACAATATTGGGAAACACATACGCATCAATGTATGGCGCGATATATATCTTTTTGTTAGACCCAGTCATCCATGTTTGCATATATTTTTTTTCTAGAATCTAATGTGTTTCTAGATGGTTGAGTGGTCTGAGGTTCAAGAAAGCCATAAACTGGTGCCCGATTCAACTACATTGGTGTCCGTGTACCTATAACAATAAAGTTAAGTATATTTATTAACAAGTAATAATACTAATATACAAATGGGAAAATAACAAATAAAAAACTTACAAGCACCATAGTTGTATGTTTGAAATGTCCAACATCGTTTGTCCACCAATGATCTCGAATGCATCATCGAAGCTAATATACAATGGAATATGGAACTCGACGCCAAATGTTCTTAACTCCCACGACAGCGCTACCGATGCTTTTCTCAACTTATTTAATCTTGAGGTCAATATGGACAGAGGATTATCGTCTTCTGCTTCTTCACGAGCCCCAGGTTGAGCCATTTCTTGTTTCTTTGGTCGGTAGACCTACAAGTCACATTTACAGAAGTTAGGAATCATTTATTTATAACTTGAAGATTTAAGATAATAAAAATAAGAATACAATACCGTTGGTGAGCCAAAATATGGAATGATGAAGGCCTTAGGCCTAGCTATAAATATGCCTAAGGCCTTCCCCACGAATTGGATTTCATCTATCGGCACTGACACTCAAGCCTGGGGGTCTCTAACATAAACAATCCTTACCCGCGCGTCAGTGGGCAATAAAGGAGCACCATGAAGGGTCTGGCCTCATACAAGCTGTCGTCCGATGGCCACTGTGCGCGGAGGATCCCCATCAACCAAAAACTCATACTAATTATTGTAATCAGTACGATCTGCATTACAACATGAGTCTTTGGTGCTCACATGAGGTGCGGTAGGATCATCTATAGGGGCATCCTCTTGCTGTGACGGTTGTTGTTCCTGTTGTTGTTGCTGTTGTTTTATGATCATCGCAAGTTGTTGTTCGAGCATTCTTAAGCTTTCTCCCATTTGCTCCTGTACTTCGAATTGCACATGTTCCTTAATGCTACTAACCAATTCCGAAGTCACGGCTTGTGTGCTTCTTGGTTTAGGGCCAAAGTAGTCCCTCAATCTAGTAGCTCCTCCAACAACACGCACACGACCTGGACGGTCTAGCTGACCTGTGGCTGCTACTAGGATGTCCTTCCTAACTTCTGGCACAAATGTGCCTTCAGTCTCTTGCTCAACCAACTCATCCTGCATATCATAATGAAGTTAGACACATGCCAAAGTTACATAATTTTTTTATGAACTATGGTAATTAGTTAAAAGTTTCCACTTACAATTCTCTGGCATATCTCCTCAACAGACTGGGATGTAAACTAGCCATTGGACTTTGTCCGTGTAGCCTTCCACAATTCATGTCTAACTGGTGGAGGTGCTAGATCAGGTGACTCAAGACCTAACTCCTCAGTGCGACGTTTTCTCATCTTTCTCTAATAACACATAACCACCACGTGACAGTACGTGTGGTGTATCATTAAGCCTCTGCCTTTCCTGGGCGACTATCCTTTTCACCTATGAAAAAATGAAAATTATTAAGCATATATCAGAAATTAACATCTTGTGTGACTAGAGCAAAATATTATAAAACATAACTATCATTCAGGAGTAAGTCTAGATTCTTTAAACTGCACCCACACCTCATAAGATATTTTATACTTTGTCCAATGAGTGTCATTCTGTTTAGTGCCAAAGACGAATTTACGTGTCATTCTTGTCTTGAAGTCCCTCCACCGGCTTGCAATTTGGGATGAAATCATCTTCCTTATCCTCTCATCGTCAGGAATAACCCAATTTTCCTGTTAAAAAAGAAAATTAATGTTAAAACATGTTCAACGAAAATAAGTCAATGATGAAAGTAAAACATGTTAAACATACCAAATTATCCTGCCATAGTAGATTTTTATCAACCTGTGGGACATCATCCAATAGGTAGCGATAATAGGGACATGAAATCTTGCCAGTGTGCCCAAGTAACTCTTAAACTCTGTTGCATGTTCCCCTATAGCCACAAATGTTAGGGGATCAAACTCCACCGGCAGTGGTTTATCATTAACCCGACGGGATGTTACACCAGGCACTGAGTCACAGATCTACCACCTCTTCCCGTCTGACCCAATCTAGAGCTCGTCATACCTGTTTACAAAGTTAGTAAATTATAGTTAGAACAGAGAAAATAAATAAATTGTACAAGTAATTAAAACAATGTAATTTTCACAATGTTAAGACACCTCCCCATCCGAAGTCCAAACTACATAACTTCTCATTATTCCATAGATGAAAAGATGATCACGGATGTTGTCCAAGTATTCATATACTAGATTGAGACAACGAACACAAGGGCAAAAATATGCTCCGTTCACTGGTTTTGCGTGTTCTTTAACATATATAGTATGAACTCAGAAACCCCTCTCTCATACCCTTCACTAATATGACGCTGATGAATACTACTACTACTCTAAAGGCAAAGAACCCAAGGAAAAAAAAACTAACTTACGTAGAGAACCAAAAAATAAATACCTATCATACGTTTATCATAGTATACGTACACGAACACAAATATCTATCTTTATACATATATCATACATCCAGAATCGATAAACACAACACAAACACAAACACATATATCATATGAAACAAATATTGAAGGAAAAAAAACCAAACTTGAAATGGTGTCACTGGAGAAGATGCTGAAGTTCGCTGACAACGAACGAACACAAATACAATACGTTGAAGGAAAAAATAAACCATCATAGTATCGTTATACATATATCATACGTCTAGAATCGACAAACACAACACAAACACGAGCACATACATCATACGTATGAGATATTAAACATAAAAAAAACATACTTGAAATGGTGTCACTGGAGAAAATGATGAAGTTCGCTGACCACGTACGAAAAACAGCCTAAAGATAAACAAAAAACAATTGATAAACCTTAGAAATGGGAACCAAATGACATTACAAAGACATAAAAGATTAAAAATAACCTTCTTTCTTTATCGCAGTCGTCCACGAAGAAGAAAGTTCAAGCCAAAATGGAAGCACGAACAAACAGTGAGACTGTGTTATGGTTTTACATTTATATTCCACATTGCAGACAAGACAGACTTGACGTTATATTTGAAAACCACATCGAAGCCCCAAATAATTCGACGTTTCCTATAAAAAACAGGCGCTTTTTTTATTTTTTTGTTATAAATTAGAAAGTTTACATCGAAGTTGAAGGGGCTTAGACTTAGTATAGGAAGCCTAAAGTTTACCTTTTTAATTCTTTTTACTTTTTTCTTTAAAACAAATAGAACGTCGAATTGTGTGGGAATTCGACGTTTTATTCTTCCGCCAATATTAAAAAGTACCGTACTTTTGGATCTCTTTTCTATTCACCCCTCTCATAGAACGTCGAAGGCTGCGGGATGGGACGTGAAGGGAATTGAAGTATGTTGGGAGCATTAATCACTACAAAAATAATAGATTATAGTGGATGTTTTATTTTGGCGGTTTAAAAAACTTCGAAAAATTTCTGGGAGTTTTAGTTAAAACCTAATTCTCCTCACTGCACTTTCTATTCACTGTTTCATCTTCTCTAGGTTTTCATTTTCTCCATTGCCTCTGGACTTCTTTGTGCTTCCATGGCTTCTCTTTCCATCTCAATATATGGCTTCTCTTCTACAACGTGCCGAAGCAGGACACCGCAACCACTATCTCTCCCTATTTTCTGACGACAACCCCTTTCGAAGAATACCTGCTTCACTTTCAGACACAATCAACCAAGCTCACGTCCTTAAGAACCGCGATGCTGAGAACTGCGATGTCGCGACAAGCAGAAACACTAGAGGAACAAAGTATCGTGCACGGCTAGCTTCGACGCGCTCTGGTTCAGCTATTGTAATACCTATTTTTCCAAAACCTAATTAAACCTCATGTATTTTTCTATTGAATCATCCAATTTTCCCTAAAGTTTGTATATTTCATATTTGCAGCGCCGATTCATTAAATACAGAGTATTACAGGCTTGGCGATCTTGATAATTATTCCCTCCAATGGTCAAGACCAAACCCTCATCTAAAGTCCAGGTTTGCCCCTACTTCTTGGGGATGATTCCTCATCTAAGATAACAAATTTTGTAATTTTAATTTGCATGCATAGACTTACATCAGATTTTCCTTCAAATTATATGTTTCTAGCTGTTTGAAGGGTCGGTTCAAATACTGATTTAATTGCTCAAAGAGTACAATATGTTCTTGAGTCAGATAAGAGAAGCCATCTCATGGATCTTCTCCACACTGAGAGGGAAAATGGAATTTGTGGCAAGGTAAGTTTGTTGTCACTAATACATATTCCTTATCTTCAACCTTGTATTTGTGTATGACATGATTAGTTATTTTTTTCTAATGAAATTCACTATTTTTATACATTTGTGCTGCAGTGAAACAACTCTCTCCATAAGAGTATGTAAATTTGAGTTGCTAATTTATCATATTTTGTGTTTTTGATTAAAATGTGCTTGTATAGATTTGGCTGATCAAAGTTCAGATTCGAAGAGACCTTCATGAGATTAATCGCTTGAGTATGAGATAAATTAAGGTAAATGTGTGGTTTATCTTATATGCAGTTTAATTTTTTATAGCTTTTGTTTTGCTTTGATGACTATGGATTTTTGGCTGAATTTGCTGAAAGTCTACTATTGGACTGAACCCACTAAACCCACTATTTTTTATCTATGGTTTTCGTCTTTATTTTTTTTTTCTAAAACAGAGAATTCAATTGATTTTATTTTGAAGATTGGAAGATTTAACAAAATGTTTGCAATTGAAAAGGTCATGATCTTAATTTTTCATTCCCGAATATATCCGTTAGAAGATAGTGGTCTTTTTGGTGGGGTAGAGATATACTATTATTTCATTTGGACTTCCTACACAAAGCTGAAATCATAGTATAGATACATAAAACGTGTATCTGGTTTCTACCTCGTGTTGAAACTGTAGAATGTGTGTGAAAAACATGTAAAAGTTAACCTTCCAGGAAGTTTCCTCGTTACCAAGATGAAAAAGAGCGTTTTTTTTTTAAAGTAGCATAAAACATACTAAAAATCTGGTGATGACAGTTATCTAAGACTTGCTTTTCTACTTTTCCTATTCTTTAACCTTAGATAATAGTCATCTTGATTATTGCATTTAGTAACTGAAAATTAAGTTGATGTTTCTATTTCTTATGTAATGTACATATTTCTTCTGCTAAATTAAATGGTTTCTAATTACTGAATAATGCTTGAAGAATTTGTAACTGAATTGTCGTGTCTAACATGTTTGAATATGAATGTGTGAAAGATGAGTTGATTGAGTTTTTGCTTGAACATTTTCTGTCTGCTATATATAGATAAAAATAGAAGGCAACCTTAACGACGTGAAAATCTTAGGAATTTCCTACCCCTTTCCCTTACCCTTATGTACTACTTACCTATCACGTATTTCACTCATTCTTCGCACTATATTACCCTCAGGAGTTAAACCGTTAATATATAATTAAAACAATTCCTTATTTCAGTTACGTTATTGAGAATATGTATAAACATTATTTTTAAGAGTTTAAGTCTCAAACAATAAAATTTCATTATTGATACAAGTTTTAAAAAATTACCACTCATATAAAAGCATACAAAATAATTAAAAATCATTGTTGATATAGTTTTTCAGTAATTACTGTACGTTAACAAATATATCCTATATTAATATAGTAATTCTTTATATTATATGTGCATGTAATCATTCATCTACTGGACCTTGACAGGGGCCACACCCAGCCGTGTAGAATATTGGGAGGTATCATCTTTTATCCATTCTTTAGTTAATTACAATCTGATGCATGCCTGTTAAATTTGTAGGAAAATGTTTCTGCAGTCATAAAACCTATTATTCTAAAAAGGAGAGGTTTTTCTAGGATCGGACTAGTAGGTTTTTGTTGGAGCGGTGAGTGGTTTTCACTTATCTCTGTTATTTATCTTTTATATCTCTGTTATTGCAAATGTTAGAAGTAGTAGTAATTTGGAAGTCCAACGTAATTTTCTTAAGACATTTTGGGAATATGCAGTTGAAATAGCATCTTTCTTTGTGCTTGGTTTAATCTTTAAAAAGTAATATGTGTTTTACTAAGAATGAACTTCAGTTCCTTTTCTTACATAACAGATTTTCATGAGAGATGAGATACTGATTTTTTTGAAGTAAAGTAATATTTTTAATGATAAACATGTTATCCTTATTAAATTATTATCTAGAGCTTTCAACTAATTTTGCGGGAATGAAAGTAAAACTAGGACAAACATGATGTTTTTTATGTTTATTTAACTCATTAACACGCTAACACAAAAGTTCTTACTATTAGAAGAAAGACCGACCTTCAATTTTAGCAAATGGACTTCACTTAGTTTCCTTCAGTTTTTCTTTGATCATGTTTAGCTGAATTTCTCAACCTAGGATCAAAATCGATCTTATTTATGAATTAGATGTAATTCAGGTTTGGATTGAATTCAAGCTTCTTCTCTCAATGAATGATTAGTTCAATTTTTAATGCTTTTTCGAACATGCCCTATATTGACAGAAGCTGTAACCATTCTCAAATCACATCTTACCTATTCTAGCCTTCTTAAATTATGACCAATATAAGGAAATCAACAATCAAAATTTGAGTGATTTTTATGACATTCAAAAATATTTTGTTAATAGTTTTAAACAGTTTCAAAAATATGGATCAATTGGGTGGTCTGTTGGTGCATGAGAATCTGATATATTTTCCTCAAGGGTTTACAAATTTCTATGAATCTTCACTCAAATTGCATTCTCAAACTGAAGTTTGATGTTTTAATTTTGTTTTTAAATTTTTTTGCAGGTGACTGCCCAAGACGTAGCAACAATGTTGCGATCCGAGCAGAACACCATCATCTTTCTGATAAACAACGGTGGATACACCATTGAAGTTGAAATTCACGATGGACCGTTCAATGTGATTAAGAACTGGAATTACACTGGGTTAGTATGCAATCCACAACAGTGAAGGGAAATGCTGGACTGCCAAGGTGAGTTTCTTGACAATAATCCTCAAACTTCATTGATGCAACATGGAGTATTGAATATCTTATATTCATCGATGCATGCTTCATTTCAGGTGTTCTGTGAAGAGGAGCTTCGTTTCACATGAAACTTGAGCTTTATGTGAATGGTATCGCATTTTCAGTATATGTAATTAAGATATAATGGTGAATAATGGTGAAAAATGCAAGGAATTTTGTAGCCAACTAAGGTAAATAATGGTGAAAAATGCAATGAAATTTCAGAAACAGAAATTTATATCTATCTATATATTTCCTGATCTATCTTATAATATTATATTCTATATAATATTATTCTATATTTCATTGACAGGATTGCGACATTTATTATAATATTGTTGAACTTCGTAGTGATAGATTCATAGTGATAGAATGGCTGTGAAATATTATTAAAATTACCTTGTTACTCATATTTCAAATTCAAAAATATATTTTAATAAGAATACATCTTTTTCAAAATTGAAAATTAACTACGCAGACGTAGACGTAATTAGATGTGATAGAGTAACAGGTGAGAAAGGATGAAAAAGTACATGGTAACAGATGTCGCGATCAAAAAAATTTGAACTATCACTACCGGCTGTTTTTGGAGGAAGCCCTGGAAATAGGGGCGGTTATAAGAAACTCCAGCATTTTCGACGGTAACTACAAAACCTCGGGAAATTGTGGCGGTGTACAATACCGCCGGTAATATTTTTAACGACGCTGCATTTCCCAGAGGGCATTGCAACCGCGGGAAATAAAGTTTCCAGGGGTTAAAACCGTCGGTAATGTTAAAAATAACCCTTGGAAAAATTATATATTTTTGTAGTGAATGGTGTGCGTAATAGAACGTCATATTTGGTAGGACTTTGACGTTTTTTTCTTCCGCCAATATCAAAATGTGGTGCTCTTTTTTCTTTAAAATCAGACATGAAATCTTTTCTTTTTACTTCTTCCTTAATCGATTCAAGTTAGCAGTGTACTGAAATTTGCACTTTTACACCAGTGATCAGTTTTTGATCAATATCAGAACTGCATAATCTTCTCTTCTCAACAAGATTCAGGGTTGGTCCACATACAATGCAATCAACGTTCACAATTCACATATCGTTTTCTAAAATAAATCTTCATTTCATTTCAAAATAAAACCGAAAACAGTACATAAAACCAGAGGTGACTTAATAGGCATGATTACAAATTATAAACAAAAAAAAATAACTTATTCTTCATCAGCTGACTCATCATCAGAATCTTCAGCATTCTTGTTTCGCTTCTTCTTCAGTCTCAAAAGAGTCTCTTCAACTCTCTCATCCTTTTCAGACTTCTTCCTAAATTGATCAACAACATATTTCTCAAAATTAGTTTGTGGAATGAAGGAAGTATGATATGCAGCAGAAGTAGGTGTACTTCCAACAGTTTGCTCATCTCTGAAGAACCATCCATTCATAGTCCTTTCCAGCCCAATAGAAAACAAACTTAGTCCAAATACTTGTGAGGAACTACAATTTTTAGATGTCTCCAGTATAAAAACATTCCTAGGGTCTCTTCATCACTTATCCATCCAGATGGATTTGCGTGTCTTGTAACCCAAGAAACCTTCTCTTTTCTTCTTGAAAATGATGATGAAGAAGCCATTTCTGAATAGAAATCTTGGAACGTCTTTCACAATGTAGAGTGTTTAACTCATCTACTTCTTAAGAATAATAATAAAAACTATACGTCGATTTTTATTGGGCTTCGACGTAATAATTGTAGATTTGAAAAAACACATGTGATTAGACATTTTCTTCGTCAGCCTCCCGCCCTTTTGTTTCCTTCTTTTTTCCTTTAAACCTCCCATAATGATGCCACACCCCTTGCCATGACCTAGCACATTCATGAAGAGTTGTAAACATCTATGGAAGATGGGCCTAGACTCTTTCTCTTGGGCCATCTTAAGTCATCATGAAGATTTAGTAGAGTAAGAATAATTTTAGGCCTTGTATTTTGGGCCAAGTAGTAGATTTTATTTGGGCTTTGTATTTTGGGCCAAATAGTCTAGATTTTATTTGGGCTTGGTATTATGGGTCTAGTAGTGTAGGATTTCAATTGGGCCTTGTATTTTGGGCCAAGTAGAATAAGATTTTGACCAAACAAGTCAATAAAGGGCCAAGGCCCAAAGTTGACTATGCTTGGACCTCCAAAATGAGTGTGTTGACCAAGGGGTCAACATTTTGGCTAAGCTTGGAGAACAAGGGAAAAGAATTTCGTCGTAGACATGTGGAAGCTTCCCATTGGAGAGTTTTCCTCCTAGTTAGTGGCCATGTGTCACTCTAGGAATGGAGTGTTTTTCCATAGGTAGTGGCCACATTCACTCTCTCATTTGAGAGGATTTTTGCCACTTGTCTCCCTCCTATTGGAGAGGATTTCTCCTTGCTCTCCAAGACAACAAAGGTGGCTCTTTTAGGTTAAAGTTTCAGCCCATTTTGAGATTCCTTAGCCTATAAATAAAGGTGTTCTCCATCATTAATCACCTTTGATTTAGAGTAAAGCTATGCTGCCATTTTTGTGCCATACTACTCTTTTAAGGTCACCCTAGGCTAGAGCAACCCAAGTGGCCTCCTCTAGCCACCTTCCTCCAAGAGTTGGCCCAACCTCTCTTAGAGAACCCTTAAACACATCTTCCCTCACCATACAACTCGTCAAAACCTTGACCTATCAACACCTTTCACCACCACCAAATTCCCCAATCTTCATCCATGAACTTATGGCTTGATTTGCTTCTAGATTTGGCTTGTCCTAGCTAGAGCATTTTTTTTTGCCATCAAAGTTTCTTGGTTTTGATCCTTTGTTATTTCCTTGTTGTTTAATGCTTTCCTTAGTTGTCCTATGTTATTTTCCCATCTATCATTCTTTTTTCTGGCAGTAAACTGGGACGACTTTGAAACTTAAACTGCATCTACACCAGTTGTCCAAAAAATATGTAAAAATACTCTAAAGATATCCCTTTGAGTCTAGTTTCAAACCAAAAAAAATCAATTCATTTGGACTTCTATAGAGAAAGTTATGAGTAAAACACTCAGCAAAGGTCAATGCTGCCAGAATGCTGTCATTAGCGTTTTTCAAGTTATGTTTTGTTAGTTTTGGCTACTGTTTTGTGCCTTTTCTTTTTTGAGTAATTCCTTACTGTTTTTTTGGGTCTTTTATTGATTTATATTTGGTGCATTTCATTGATTGAGTCATTTTAAGTTTTTAATCCATCCATGTTTGTCTAGAGTCATGTGTAGTTCTTTTCTTGTCAATTTTCTCTAGTAACTTTGAAAAATCATCAAAACAAATATATAACTTAGTTTGCAAAACTGCACCATATACAACCATTTGAGGGTCTTATATCTGATTTTTTGGGTTCATACTTGCCATTAGATCATTGGCAAGCTCTTAAAAAAAATTTCCCTATTGATGTTTCTAGTTTTCAACTCCAATTTTTATTCTAGTAGGATTCTCTTCTATTTTGTGTTTCTTGTCTTTGTGGCTTTTAAAACCCATAAATCACCTATGTTCCAAGTGTGTGGGGGTCTTATTTTGCACCTTAAAAGATTGGAAAAAGAAGTTCTAAAAGCGTTTAAGCAAAAGGCCTTAAAAGAGTACCAAAAGAGAGCCTAAAAAGTGCTGAAAAATATTGTGTGCTTAGACCACTACCATTGTTTTTGTGCAATCTGTTTTGGAACGTGTTTTGCTCACTGTTTTATGTTTTTATCTTCACTTTCCAGTGGCTAAAATTCTTGGCTATGATGTTAAAAGAGTGGCCTTAGTGCCCCATTTGCTCAAAGTTGCCAAAAGACAAGAGCCACTCAGTTTTCTTCTAGTAGTTTTTGTTTTATGAATCTATTCTAGCACCTTTCATTAGGATTTCTTTTGAGTGCTAACCTTTGTTTCTTAACCTTTAATTTCTTGCTTGTCTTCTTAGATTTCTTAGTTTTGTCATAATTAAATTCCTTTTGCAAAGCCTTTCTTGTTTTTGGACCTTTTTATTGCTTTCATCCCTTGTTTCTTCTTGCACAATTTCGGCTTTGGTTACTTTGTGTGGTGTAGGTTCTCTTTGTGAGGTGATCCAATATCTTAGAGGTAGCCTTCTAGGTGGTGGAGACCCAAAGGGAGCTTGAAGTCTAGAGTGGTAGCCAAAAAGAAAGCAGAGAAACACTTGGGAGGTAGCTTTGATTTGGTTGTAATTTTTTGGCTTTGTAATCTTTTTTTTTTGTTTTCTCTTGTAACTCATGGCCTTGTTAGGTGTCTTGGGGGAGTCTTTGGTGCTCAATCCCATCTCCTAACAAGAACCTTTATTTTTTTAGTAAATTTTCGTTTTTAGTTGGTTGGTTGGAGGAACCAAAGTTCTTCTAACTTAATCATTAGGCCGCATAGCTAGTTTATTTGCTTTCTTTAATTGTGATAGCTTAGTGTGTGTCAACTTTAATTTTAACTTTAGTTCCCTTTGAGAAATTTGGTTCAAGAGTGCCTAAGGTAAAATTTGGCTAGGAAAGGTTTGGTATTTAAGAAATCCATTGTGATTCACCTCCATTTCCTAGAAGTGAACTTGGGTGTCTTTTGCCTCCTTAAATCTCTTAAGAAACTTTCTTTGAAATTTAAGTACTTGTTTGTTGCATTGCATATTTTTGAAAACCTTTAAGGATGTCTAAGCCTAATTCCTATGAAATTGGAAGTGACTCTAGTAAGGTTGCAAAACCCACTTTGAAAAATTTAGCAAAAGAGCTAAAGTCACTTAAAATTTGGCAAAGGCAAGAAACCCTTCTCAAAGAAAAAGAAAGAATTGAAAGAGAAGAGTATCTTGCTAAGTTGGAAGAAGAGCTTAGTATTCTTAATGAAAAACAAGAAAAAGTCCAAAAGGATTTAAGGAAGATAAAGAGAAGAAGAAAGGAAGACAAAAGAAGGAAGAAAGAACAAAGGGAGAAAGAGGATCATGAGAAAAGAGAGAAAGAACAAAGAGAAAAAGAGGAGAAAGTAAGAAGAGAGAAAAAGGAGGAGGAAAAAAGAAGAGAGTATGAAGATAAAAAGATAAAAGAAAGGAATGAGAAAGAAAATAGAGAAAAGGAAGAGATTGAGATAAAAGAAGAAGAGGAAGAGTTAATAAACTCCATTAATTAAGGTTGAGACTAAGATGATGAAGGGAGTTTTCCAATCCTTGAACTTTTCTCAATACATCCAATCATCTTTCATAACTCCATTTTTTACTTTTGAAATTTCAACTTCTTTTTAACCTCCCACTATTTTTAACTCCTCAAATTTTGCCAAATCAAACTTTGAGTTTATGTTACCTTTTAGGATACAATTAACTAAAAGTAAACACAAACAATTTTGTGGAGTAGACCTTCAAAGTTTTCAAGTAAATTCTTTTAAAATAAGCATAAGGTCTTATTTAAATCATTCATCTAGATACATGTTGTTTGTGGCTCATAAAATTATTGGTTTTGAGTTTCATGACACTTGCATATGGATCTTTGATCCTGGTGGAAAGATACACAAATTAACCAATAATAAGAAAAATGTTTTTGTCATAAAAGAACAAGAAGATTTGAGGATAAATCCTTTTGAAGAAGGAGGGAATGATGGCATACCCCTTGCCATGACCTAGCACATTCATGAACAGTTGTAAACATCTATGGAAGATGGGCCTAGACTCTTTCTCTTGGGCCATCCTAAGTCATCATGAAGATTTAGTAGAGTAAGAATAATTTTAGGCCTTGTATTTTGGGCCAAGTAGTAGATTTTATTTGGGCTTTGTATTTTGGGCCAAGTAGTCTAGATTTTATTTAGGCTTTGTATTTTGGGCCAAGTAGTCTAGATTTTATTTGGGCTTGGTATTATGGGCCTAGTAGTGTAGGATTCCAATTGGGCCTTGTATTTTGGGCCAAGTAGAATAGGATTTTGACCAAACAAGTCAACAAAGGGCCAAGGCCCAAAGTTAACTATGCTTAGACCTCCAAAATGAGTGTGTTGACCAAGGGGTCAACATTTTGGCTAAGCTTGGAGAACAAGGGAGAAGAATTTCGTCGTAGACATGTGGAAGCTTCCCATTGGAGAGTTTTTCTCCTAGTTAGTGGCCATGTGTCACTCTAGGAATGGAGATTTTTTCCATAGGTAGTGGCCACATGTCACTCTCTCGTTTGAGAAGATTTTTGCCACTTGTCTCCCTCCAATTGGAGAGGATTTCTCCTTGCTCTCCAAGACAACCAAGGTGGCTCTTTTAGGTTAAATTTTCAGCCCATTTTGAGATTCTTTATCCTATAAATAGAGGTGTTCTCCATCATGTAATCACCTTTGATTTAGAGTAAAGTTATGCTGTCATTTTTGTGTCATACTACTCTTTTAAGGTCACCCTAGCCTAGAGCAACCCAAGTGGCCTCGTCTAGCCACCTTCCTCCAAGAGTTGGCCCAACCTCTCTTAGAGAACCCTTAAACACATCTTCCCTCACCATACAACTCATCAAAACCTTGAGCTATCAACACCTTTCACCACCACCAATTTCCGCAATCTTCATCCATGAACTTATGGCTTGATTTGCTTCTAGATTTGGCTTGTCCTAGCTAGAGCATTTTTTTGTTTGCCATCACATAACCTCCTGTTAGCATTATATTTTACGAGATGATTTACATATTTTTTTAAAATTTTTACTTTATAAATTTAGTGTAAATTTATCTTCTAATATTTACATATTGTAAAATATAATAATGATTTGTGGGTCAAATTTAAAGAGAATGAAACTTAATTTCTTTAAAATATTCTTATAATTTTAGAAAGAAAATAATAATAATAATAATAATAATTAATGAGAATTAAGTTTATACATCAGAATAATTAAAATCATAATAAATATTATTATATTATTAAAAGTTATGTGAAATTAATGTTCTTTTAACATAGTGTACACCGTAAATGAATTTTTTTTATTAGATTCAACAACATTCCGATACCTTATATTTCTTTCCTCTCCTTTAAAAGTTTTATGATTAAGTTAGGTACGATTCGTCAATTTTTAAATTTTAGGATAAAGATACGTATGATTATGCTAAAAGACCTTAATTGATTTTTAAAAAAAATAATACTTTAAATTTCAATAACAATTAAGTTGAGTGATAAAGTGAAGGTGACAGATTATTGAGATAGGAATATGTGTAGAAAAAATTGAAACAAGTTAACAACTGAGATGCATCAAACCAATAACCAAAGATCGAGAAGAGACCGCGTGTATCGAGAATAATCAGGTTGTATCGAAGTACAAGACTCGACCTGAATTAAAGGTCAAGACATCTAGGCCAAAAATTAACACATAATGGGTTGGGTTGAAGTTTGACTAACGGTCGAGACTAGTTGACCGAAACTAAATGTTGGGATGGGTTGATTCAAACTAAAGGTCAAGATAGACTAACATAAGTTAGAGTTGTCAAAATGGGTTGTAACCCGCATAGTGGATCGAGCCAGGTTACCCGTTTTGATAGCTCTAACATAAGTTGAAGGTCGACCAAATGTTGTCATTTTGTGATTGGTCCATTTTGGTGTTTATTGATTATTATGATTGATTGTGGAGTGATTTTGGACCAATACAGAATGACACATAGATGGTGTTAAAATGTTGTCAAAGTATCATTATCCTAAAAATTGAAACAAACTCTTAGACCTTTTGTTTGGTCACATTCATATAAATTACTTTGAAAAATTTAATAGTTATAAAAAGGAATTAGTAGAAAAGATTAAGCTTTAAAACATACTATGATTAAAATTATTAGAAAAAACATCTCTCTCATATATTATTTTCTTGCTTTTTAGGATTTTAACAAACATGTATCAATATTCAGCCTTATTGTTATTAATGTCACCATAAATAATCAGTAAAAGCACATTTGCATTTCTTAATTTATAATGCTTGGAATCGATTCTTTATTACTTAGAATCGATTATATTAATGTAGTAAAATTGAAAGTGGAATTATATGAATATAGAGGGCACATCAAACTTTTTAACTTCGATCACTCCAAATTCACCTTCTTCGCAGGTGATTAAAAGTAGACATTTTTGGGTTGCAGGAAATCAATTTGTCCTTATCTGAATAAAACTAGAATTATTACTTTTTCTTTGAATTATGTTTGAACGTTGAATTCAGCTGGGCTTCGACGTTCATATACGATGGCGGTTACCAAGCATAATTACATGATGTACGTGAATAAAACGAGATCTATTACTTTTTCGCTGAATGATGTTTGAACGTCAAATTCCGCAGGGCTTCGATGTTCATACATGATGGTGGCATGTAGCAGTTACTAATTATAATCACACGATGTACGTCATCGGTTCATGTATAAATATAGCTTTCATTTCACGTATTCCCTTGCTTATTGTTTCCATATTAAACATATTAGGATTCATATTTTTTTTTGTTTCCATTTTCTTTTCATTAGATTTCTAAGCATCTATGTTCTTCATATTGCAATTTGATAACTTTAACTTGAAAGTGGTTCATTCATCGTCATTTCATATGAAGGAGCCCTTTCAAGTTCAAGTTAACAAAATGTTTTTATTTATAGTACATAAATGGTTAAGATATCTTACTGAAAAGAAAGTGCTTACAAAAAAGAAATATGGTTCACAATATGTTTAGTGTTGAAACAATTTTAAGCTATAAAATAATTATATACAAAAGTTGTTCAACTTCATTCTTTAACAATGTATGATTCATTTTTTAAATTGTCCGCAAGTTGCACTCCTTTGATAGATTTCAAAGCAATCTGGTTTCTAAGGGAGGAGACAACTTAAGGACAATTTAAAATTGGAATCTATTTACACTGTTGACGTCGCATGTTGAGTACAACCAATGCAAAGACATGTTGTTTTACGTCGATTTCTACGGATATACGACGTTAACATCTCCTTAAAACTATTATATTTTAACATGATTTACATATCTTTTATAAATTTTTATTTTATAAATTTAGTGTAAATTTATCTTCTAATATTTACATATTATAAAATATAAGAAAGATTTGTGGGTCAAATTTAAAGAGAAGGAAAGGTCAATTTCTTTAAAATAATATTATAATTTCATATCTAAAATAATAATAATAATAATTAATGAGAATTAAGTTTATACAATAGAACAATTAAAATCATAATAAATTTTATTAAATTATTAAAAGTTATGTGAAATTAATGTTCTTTTCACATAGTCTACACCTTAAATAAAGTGTCGCATTCAGGACTCAGTCAACAAAATGTTTTTTATAGTCTACACGGTAAATAAGTTATCTTACTGAAAGGGAAGTGCTGAGGAAAAAGAAATATTGTTAACAATATTTTTAATGCTGAAAAAATTGAGAAATAAAATAAAACGTCGAAGCCCCAAAGTCTTCGACGTTTTCTAGTGCGCTTTCCAATTGCAAACGTTTCTTAGACCTACTATTGGAAGCCAAAAGTTTCTTCATCCGCTAGTATAAAAAAGTATTGTACATTAGGATCTTTTTTTGTTTTTCCCCTCTCATTGAACGTCGATGGCTGCGGGGCTCTGGCGTGAAGGGAATTGAAGTATGTTGGGAGCATTAATTGTGTGCTCGCATTAATAAAACGTCGTAATCGGTAAGGCTTCGACGTTTTTTGTGCACTAATAGAAAAAGGTGGCGAACTTATGATTCTTTTTTCTTTAAAACCAGACATGAAATTTTTCTTTTTACTTCTTCCTTAATTGATTAAAGTTATCATTGTACTGAAATTTGCTCTTTGAACCAGTGATAAGTTTTTGATCAATACTAGATTGAGGGTTAGTCCACATGAAATGCAATCAACATTCAAAATTCACAGATCGTTTACTAAAATAAATCTTCATTTCATTAGTAAATAAATAAAACCGAAGGAAATACAGAAACCAGAGGTGGCTTAATAGACATGATTACAAAATAAAATAAAAAAACTTAGAAAAGTAGTCCCTATTATTATCAAGAAGTTTCCATTGAATCTTAATCGTCAGAATTTTCAGTATGATGTTCATCGCGAGTAGGTAGACTTCCGACAGTTTGCTAATCAGTGAAGAACCATCCATTCTCAGTCCTTTTCATCCCAATAGATGACAAACTTGGTATACCAATTTCTTGTGACCTTTTGCACACAATTCTTTCTTCTTCAGATACATCCACTCCTTGGAGTTCCAAAACCTTGCTGATAAATACTCCATATGGCAATTTCTGTGTATAATCATCTCTTGCAGCGATCATGTGGTCTTTTAGAACCGTAACCCAGTTGGTTGGGATTCTAGTCTTGATATCATTCAACAGAAATATATCTTTTTGTTGACATTTTGTCCTCGTTCAATCTTCCAGGCAGCAGTAGCCAAGTCGACATAAGCAATAATTTTCTCCTCCTTGTTTAAGCCATCATGTAGGTATTACTTATCCACCCTGTACCTTCCTGGATATCTTAAGATGTTTACATATATAGCTCTCTTTGTTAGCGACATGTTTGACTCCAAATCATGGATATGAGAAGCCAAACATTCAGCTTTTAGACTAGCAATATTTGACCAAACATTATCGTCAATAGTAATGTTAACACCTTTGACCCTTGGGTGAATGACCCCATTTACAACACTCAAGTTTGTGTAGAAAACCTCTACCAAATCTAGATAGCAATTTCCTTTCATGTGGACAAAATCAGTAAGCCCTTGATATGCAATCCATTCTTGAAAAAGGAAACATTCTTTCTTGAACAATTGTAGGTCCAGATACCTGTGAGGAACTACAATTTTTAAATGTCTCCAGTATAAAAACTTTACTCGGATCTCTTCATCACTTATCCATCCAGATGGGTTTGCGTTTCTTGTAACTCGGGCAACCTTCTCTTTTCTTCTTGATGATGATGATGAAGAAGCCATGTCTGAATAGAATTCTCAGAACTTCTTTCACAATCTAGTAATCTTTAACTTCTCAACTTCTTTAGTTTAAAAATACAAACGATACGTCAAATTCTACTAGGCTTTGACGTATAAATTGACAAAAAACACATGTTATACATCGAATATTTTGGATATTGGACGTTTTCTTGTTCAGCCTCTCGCCCTTTGTTTCCTTTTATTCATTTAAACTGCCCATAACCTCCCGTTACCCCCGCCCTTTTGTTTCCTTTTTTTCATTTAAACCGCCCATAACCTCCCGTTATCATTATATTTTAAGATAAGATTTACATTTTTTTTTAAATTTTTATTTTATGAATTTGTGTACATTTATCTTGTAATATTTACATATTATAAGATCTAAGAAAGATTTGTCGGTGAAATTTAAAGAGAATAAATATTTATTTCTTTAAAATATTATTTTAATTTCATATTAATAATAATAATTATTATTATTTATGAGAATTGAGTTTTAATTATATATCACAATAATTAAGATCATAATAAATATTATTATATTATTAAAAGTTATGTGAAATGAATGTTTTTTTAAATCCGAACTAAAAGATAGGTATGATTATAGTAAAAGAATTTAATTGAATTTTTAAAAATAATACTTTAAATTTCAAAAACGACTAAGTTGAGTGATAAACTGAAGGTTAAGATAGATTATTGTTTACAAAAATTAAGATAGGTTAGTTAGCAGAAAAGATTGAGACAAGTTAACAACTGAGATGCATCAAACCAATAACCAAAGATCGAGAAGAGACAGTGTGTATCGAGCATAGTTAGGTTTTACCGAAGTACAAGACTCGTCCTAGTTAATAAAGGTCAAGACAGACCGATCTCGGCCAAAAATTAAGACAGAATGGGTTGGGTCAAAGATTAAGGCAGGTTAAGTTTGATTAATGGTCGAGATTGGTTGACCCTATAAATGAATGTTGGGATGGGTGATTCGGACTAAAGGTCGAGACAGACTAACATAAGTATAAGTTGAAGGTCGACCGAATGCCATTGGACTTTCTTTTAGGGTTTCTTAGGTGCCTTAAACATTTATACCTATATGTAGGGCACCAAATATATGTAGCCACTTTGGAAGTCATAATATGCATTTGCATTTTGGTTATTGGTTTAGAACTCTGATTCTTATAAAGATTAACATCTTTGTTGCGATTCTTCCGTTACTTATCAACCTGTTAGATTGTGGCGTCTCCATCTTTGTCTTATCAACCTCTAGTCCAAGCAAATAGTCGAGATGGCCAGGCCAAGTCATGATTGAAATTAGACAGAATTCGACCACAACCAAAATTTTGTTAAGGACCATGATATGTTAACAACTTTTTGACAATATACAATGTATCACTATGTTATTGGTCTGTATATTTGAAATGGACCAATCACCAGCAACTACATAAAAGGTTATAAAAAGTCAAATTTACAAAGTCCATAACAAAGATAAAAATTCAAACGAACTCTTAAAACAAAAATTTGGTCACATTAAAATAAATTACTTTGAAAATTTTAATAGTTATAATAAGTTATTAGAATAAATGATTATGATATCAAAAAATTGCTATGATTAACATTATTAAAAAAACAAATTTGAACTCTTCCATGCATTATTTCTATGCTTTTTAGTATTTTAACAAATGTGTGATCAATATCCAGTCATGTTGTCATTAATGTCACCATAAATAATCATTAAAAGTTCATTTGCACTTCTAAATTTATAACGCTTTGAATCGATTAATTATTATTTAGAATCAATTATATTAACTTAGCAAAATTTAAAGTGGAATTATATAAATAAAGAGGGGCACATCAAACTTTTTAACTTCGATCCCTCCAAATCTCACCTCGATAGTTGAAAAGTACACAATTTCTTGGGGCGGGTAGACTATTTGTTATTGTATGAATCAAACAAAATATATTAAGTTTTCTATGATTGATGTATGAATGTCGAACTCAGAAGGGCTTTGACTTCCATACAACATGGTGTTAGCCAGTATTAAGCATTATTAGACGATGTACATTACACGATGTACATCATCGGTTCATCTATAAATATAGCTACTAAGCATAATTACACGATGTACGTACGTTCATCTATAAATATGGCTTGAATATCACGTAAAGACTTGCTTCCTGTTTCCGTATTGAAAATATTAGGATTCATGTTTTTTATCTCTTATCCCTTTCCCTTTCCTAAGATTTCGAAACATGTGTGTTCTTCAAATTGCAATTTGCTGACTTGAATTTGAAAGTGCCGCATTCAGGCCTCAGTGCATATGAAGGTGGCCTTTCAAATTGAAGTCAACAAAATGCTTTTTATATTACAGAAATGGTTAAGTTATCTTACTGAAAGGGAAGTTTCGAGGGAAAATAAATATGGTTCACTATATGTTTAATGCTGAAACAATTTTGAGAACTAAAATAATGATATAAAAAAGTTGTTCAACTTCATCCTTTAACAATGTATGATTTGTTTTTTAAATGCATTGTAGTTGTTTTCTACCATTAGAATTCAAAGCTATCTGATTTCCTATGATGGAAACAACTTCAAAATATTTTAAAATTATATAGTTGACGTTGAATATTGGGTACATTCGATGCAAAGGCCTGGGGATTCACGTCAAATTTTTGAGATAACTGATGTCATGTACCTTAGAGGATTTCAAAATGAAATCCAATTTACAAATCACAACATCTAAAATGAAGACCGAAGATGATGGAATACATTATAACCAAAAACAAGAAGTAAAAAAAAATAAAAAACAAGCAAACTAATGGAGAATGTTTTTGAAATTCATAAATGTTAACATTTTCCTCTGGTTTTCCGCCATGCCTTCATGGATAACAAAGAAATGACTTCGTTTAGAGAAGGAATTGAAGGAAAACCAAAGGAAAAAGTTAATGAATTTGGTTGCGAAAGTTATGTAGGATAGGTTTTCAAAGGGTCTACTTAAAATTCATAAGTGTTAACATTTTCCTCTGTTTTAGGCCTTTGCTTTCATGGATAACAAAGAAATGTCTTCGTTTAATGAAGGGAAAGAACTAAAACAGTTGAAAAAAGTTAACATGAATTTGATTACCGAAGTTATGTAGGGTAGGTTTTCAAAGGGTCTACTTGAAATTCATAAGTGTTAACATTTTCCTCTGTTTTAGCCCTTTGCTTTCATGGTTAACAAAGAAATGTCTTCATTTAGTAAAGGGAAAGAACTGAAATAAATGAAAAAAGTTAACATGAATTTGATTACCGAAGTTATGTAGGGTAGGTTTTCAAAGGGTCTACTTGAAATTCATAAGTGTTAACATTTTCCTCTGGTTTGCCACCATGCCTTCATCGTTTACAAAGAAATGTCTTCGCTTAGTGAAGGAATGACGACAAAACAAAGGGAAAAAGTTAACATGAATTTGGTTAGGGAAGGTTTTCAAATGGTACAACTTGAAATGAAATCCAAATCTGTTAACCTATTTCTTCGGTTATAGCCTTTTATTTCATTTTTCTTTTAATCCAATATTAAACGTCGAATGCAAGCCACGGTTTAACGATGTATTTGCAATAGAACGTCAAAGCATTTGGCAGCTTTGACGTGACGGGCATATGAGTGGTTGACACCATTAATTAAATGCTTTTAGCATAGCACCAATATTAAGTCGAATTCTACGTGTCTACGACGTTTTTTTCTTCATCAAGAACCCAAAGGTCGCTCTAATTTGTTTTTTATTTATATTCTTTTCTTTTAAACCCTCACTTTAACGTCATGACTCCTAGTTCTTCGATGTATTTTTCGTCAGCAAGGAGGTCATATCAGTAGCAAGAAGGTCATATCAGTATCCAAAGAGATTTTTTACTTTTTCACTGAATGATGTTTGAACGTTGAATTTGGAAAATATTTGAAATTCATACTAGATGTGGACTGTGAAAATTAATTGTGTCTAGAGTACCAATATTACGTCAAATTATATTGGACTTCGACGTTTTAATCTTCATCAAGATACCAAGGTCGCTTTAGTTTTTTTATATTTTACTTTTTTTCTTTTAAACTCTCACTTTAACATCAAGGCTCATAGTTCTTTGACATATTTTTCGTCTGCAAGGAGGTCATATCACTAGCAAGGAGGTCATATTAGTATCGAAAGAGATTTTTTACTTTGTCACTGAATGATGTTTAAACGCCGAACTTTGGTAATATTCAATGTTCATACTAGATGGTGGACTGTGGAAATTAATAGTATAATTACTCCATGTACTATTTTTATCATGATGAAATGATATTGCACGACGATTCTATGGAAGTGTGACGACATTGTTTCATCTATAAATATATGTGTGTTTTTCTTATTATTCCATTCGTCCTGTTTACGTATTGAACATATTAGGATTCATGTTTTTTATCTCTTGAGCGCTTTTCTTTCTCTAGATTTTGAAACATGTCTGTTCTTTAAATTGCAATTTGTTGACTTCAATTGAAAAGTGTCGCATTCAAGCCTAAGTTCATATGAAGGTGTCCTTTGAAATTGAAGTCAACAAAATGGTCAATGTGTTATGCCAGAGGAGATGCAACAGGAGGCAAATTATATGGGGAACCAGTTCCAGTATAAGCAGGGGAATTTCAACCAAGGCAACTCTAGCAAAGGTTGGAAAAACCATCCTAGTATTGGGCAAACTCAGAATAACCCATCTGGGCAAACAAGAGGCTTCCGACCGCAACAACCATCACCCTTGTGGCAACAGGTTAATCATTTGACAGAGACTGTAAGAAGCCTTAATGATAGATTTGATAAATTTTTGAAGGTTTATAAGTCTCAACATGCAAGTGACCAAGCCAGTTTCAGATCTTTAGAGATGCAAATTGGTCAACTGTCAAAGAGGGTGGAAACTACAGAGAAAAACCAACTTAGGGCTACTGATGTTAACCCTAAAGAGGAGTGTAAGGTTATTGTAACAAGGAGTAAAAGAAAATCAGAAGAGGAAGTTATTGAGGTAGAAAGTAGTGAGGAGGAAGATGAAGAGATGAGTGAAAATGACGAGGTTAAGAACGGTGAGGAAGTGAAAGAAGAGGAGAGGTTTGAAAAAAAATTTGAAAATGAGAAAGAAAGGAGAGAAAATGAGGAAAGAGGGAGTCACAATGGGCAATTTGGAGAAACTTTTAACCAAGTGACTGTGGTGCCTTCAATGATTAAGCAGATTCCTGTGTACTCTGAGAGAATAAAATATTATCTTGGCGATGTGATAGATCTTGATGAAGAGGAACAGGAACCTGTTATTAAACCTCAGAAGAAAAATCATCCGCCTAAGATAAAAGATCCAGGATGTTTGATTCTTTCATGTGTTGTGAATGATGTTTATGTAGGAGGAGCTATGATAGATTCTGGATCTAGCATTAATATGATGCCTAAGCGCTTCTTTAAGGAAATTGGAGGGCTAGTGTTAAAACCGTCTAATCTTAATGTGACGGTGGCAGATGGGTCCACTAAAAAGCCGCTTGGTATGGTGGAGAATGTGACTGTGCATGTTGAGCAGTTAGAATTCTTGGTGGACTTTATAGTCATGGGAATGGAAAATGATGAGAGGATTCCAGTGATTCTTGGAAGACCTTTCATGGCGAATTCAAAGAAGCTTACTAGTGTCTATGATGGAAGAATCATGATGAGTCCATATTTTATTGATTTCACTTAGTTTATTGTGCTAGAATTAATCAGGGAATTGTGCTTAATTGTCCGGTATTTTTCCGTTTCTGTTAATTGTGCTTAATTTGACCGGAAATTCTAATTTTAATTAATTTGAATTTTCTGAGCTAATTATTTGCATTATTATTTTCAGGGAAAATTTTGGACATACAATTTGGGACATTTGGAGTGTTATCAAATAATTCAAGACTCTCCAATTAGACATTTTAAATTTAGTTACATTGTAAATTAATTGTTTAAATTTTTTGGACAACCTTTTGCACATTGGGCCATTGTTGGCAAAATTATGTGAGCCCAAAAATTGTAGGACACTTGGCACCTAGGGTTTCCTTTTATTTTTGGGTGGACCCCACCTCATTTAGAGAGGACTCTCGGCAATTTAGTGATGCAACCGACACACTTCTTACGGACTCATTCATTCTCGACATATTAAAAATTTTGGGTTGGAACGGTTTTAAAAGAGGAGCCGCCACACAGAGGTTGGACAGTTCAGAAAAGGAGAAAAACGGTGATGGGAATGGAGGTGCAGCAGCCACCTTCAGAAGATTTATTTCCAGCCACCATCCCACTTAGAAGTCACAGCCTGGTGATTCATATGGTGCAGCACGTCTAGCAAATTAGAAACACACAATGTCATTTATTTTCTTGGGAAAAGGCTGAATTCAACTCACGGATTGAGGACACTTAGTTAGTTTTCTTGTTATGTTTTTCCTTGCTTGAGCAGCAACTGCCACCCCACTGTTTTGGGGGAATTTAACGTTTAAACTTTCATGACCTTGGAGAAAAAGAACACTTTTCCTTTTAATTTCAAATGAAGGCTTTAATTCATTTTAGTTTTAAGAGATAGCGCAGGTTTTCATTAGAAATTGTTGAAGCACATTTTTTTTATTTAGAAAGCTTGCACGTTACTTACACATTGATGGGATAAAAAGGAAGAAGTCACGACCTGGTGGAATTTTATTGTCAATCCAATTTGCTTTTAAATAATTGCCAAGTGCTGATTTCTTTTAGTGTGCATCTTTTCTTTTCTTCTAGAATGCTGCAAGCGGTGTGTGCCAATAGCTTTTTGATTCAATGGAATTTTCACACGGATGTTGATTTACTTCTTGGAGAGAGGTTCTGATTCATTTAGGGATGTGACGCTATTTTCAAAAGAAAAGGAAAAGCTAGAGGTGTCGCAGCTTGATGTGCACTCAGTGATTTTATTTGGAGAGAAGCGTTACAATTTTTCTTGAAAGAATGGAGCCTACGGCCAAGGGCAGCTGTCACGCCCAAAGGCCATCACCCACATGGAGAACATTTTATTTCAATTAGAATTGATGTTGAGTCACGTGACTGGTAGAAAAAGTTTGTTTCTTTATTCCTTTTGCTTTAGAATATTTTACATTACATGTTTAATTGCTTTTCATCTTCTTAATTGAGTGTTACATTTTAATAGCTTTAATAGCATTCGGATATTTATCTGCCGCAGTGTCCAGTTCAATGTTTTCCCTTACTTTAATGTTGTCTAGTATTTTTGGTAGTGTTAATTTAATAGTGATGTCAGCTTAGGTTAGTTGATTGGTTATTAATAATATTATAATGTTTCCTTGTGATTTCTGGACTGTAATTGTGTTTGCCACTCTGACTTGGTTAATGTGAAATATGTATCTGCACTTGCAATTGGGTATACGCTTAGTTGCCCAGTTGGTGTTGAGTCTTCGCTTAGTTGATGAAACTGCATGGTGTAAATTGGATTTGATGTTAACATTGCGTTCGCTTAGTTCACTTTTATGAAAACATGATTAGCCTTCGCCTAGTTGGTTAACTGTGTTGGATTAGAGGTTTGAGTCGCTGCTTTATTTTATTGATTTGTGATAGGAAGCATTGTAATTAAGTTAATGACCAACCGTTTTTATTCTGTCTTTGAAACTGTTTTCACATTCCGTTTTTACATTTCTATTTCCATTTTTTGTTACATCTGTGTTTACATTGTTGTTTGCATTTTTGTTTTGATTTTGTTTATCCGCATTCACAAACTTTTCAACAACCCCCCCACTACGTGTTTGACCTAATTCTCAAACCACATTTGGTCCTTGAGAGACGACCTAGGAGTCACTTTCTAGTCTATACTGCATTCTTTATGCACATTAAATTTGCATGGGTGCGACACCCATCATAGGGTTATTGATGCCTCCTATTATCGTCAGTTTTGTGGAGGTGACGAGCCAGCTGGAGAAGTTCCTAGGAGACATTCTAGGAGAGCAGCAGTTCAGCAGGAGGATGCACCTGCAGATGCACCCGCACAGCATGCTGAACCTTTCCAGATGAGGGACATGTATATGTCCATGATGGAGGCTAGGATGGAGTCTCTTCACAGAGGGCGGGTAGCTACTGCAGAGATGATTATAGGACTGTACGACATGCCACCAATGCACATGTTGACTATGAACGATGGCTTGGCCTCAGGAACAGGCATAGGGCAGAGGGTCTAGAGCAGTTGGAGCACCAGGCAGAGATGATGATGACTAGGAGGATGATGATTTTGAGGATGCACAGGTTGGGGATGAGTATGACTCTAATGAGGACATGGACTGATAGGGCATCTACTGATGGATGCCAGTACTTAGACAAGGATTTTTCTTTTTCTTTTGTACTGTGGATTTGTAGAATAGGTTGAATTTTATTTTATGTGTCTATGCTTGGCTTGTACATTGATTCTGATGATGGTTTGATATGATGATATTGCATGATGAGTTTTCTCAAATGATGATTGGATGTGGATGACGATTGAGTTTGTGTTGCATGTTAATGTACAGTGAATGGTTCACTAGCTTTGTGAACAGATGTGTGATGATTTATGATTGTGATTATGATGTCAAGCAGGGTGTATGGATGATGTTTGAGAAAAGCATAGTTGTGTGAGGTTTTGAACTCGAGAGTATTCGTTGATATATATGTGCTATTCATATGGAAGCATGAATGATATTGCCTGAATCTTTTTCATTGATTGAATTGCATGTTTATGTCATATGATCAACGCCATTTTTGGAAGCCATTCTTAGCCAAATATTGTCATATGATCAACGCCATTTTTGGAAGCCATTCTTAGCCAAATATTAACCCAAAGAAAAGAGAACCATGTGTTCTATCCTTTTTGAACCCTAGCCTTGAAACAGGATGAAAACCCTTGCTTTGAAATTTTTTACCTTGAGTTGGGTTGAGAATAATTGTATGATATTGCCAAAGTTCAAGTTTGGGGTTGTGGGGGAAACTGAAAGGAAAAAGAAAGGCATTGAGCTCAAGTGTTGAATGAAAGAAAAGCATGAGAAAAGAAAAGAGAAGAAAGAAAAAGCATGAAAGATGAGCTCAATGTAAAGAGAAAAAGGAAAGAAGTTGGGAATGAGTAAGATTGATTAAAAAGAGAGTTTGTGCTTGAACTTTGAATGCTAAAATAACTCTCTTCACTTAAGGATCTTGTGTTCCAGAAAAACCAATTTTTCTTGATTAACCCAGCCTCATTATAAGCCTTGGAAAAGTCCTTGTGATGACATTTGTATGTGAGAATGTTGATTGTAGTAGATGACGGGCAATTTGCTTTCATGTGATATGTGAATAGCAGAGGGAGGGAGAGACCTCTTAAACACTTGAGTGATTGAGTGAAACACTTGCTTAGTGAGAATTGATAGATTATATGTTTACATTTATGCTTAGTGAATTGATCATTCATAAATGAAACACCTGTTGGAAAATATGTGATAATGTGAACTGAGTTGAATTGAAAGCATGCATGCATCTTGATAAGATTCCATTGAAAATTTGAATTGAGTAACTCTTGTTTTGAGAAAAATAAATTTTGGAATGTTGAACTATTTTGATGAAAAAGTGGAAAGCCAAGTTCTTTTTTATTTGCTTGAGAACAAGCAAAGTTTTAAGTTTGGGGTTGTGATAACGGTTGGAAAACCGTTATTTTTATACTTAAATTTGATATTAAAACACACGCTTTTATGGCTTAGAATGAGCTTAAGACTCAAGTAAAACACTTAGTTGAGTCACATGAGAGTCAAAAGTTGTTTTTAGAGATATTATGCTTGTTTTGCATTGTTTTGCAGGGTTTTGATGAGAATTGACGATGGAAGTAAAGAGGGGAGGACTTAGACTCATGAAAGAAGGAGAAAAAGGATGAAAAGAAGAGCCAAGTGCACCGTTAAGCGCAGAGCGCCAGTTTCATGGGTGAAGTCACTGTTTCTCGCTTGAGCGGCACTGCTGAGCGTCCTGTGCAATTAGAGGGCCACCGCTGAGCAGCGTATTGGACCGTTGAGCGGTTTTGCGATTAGAGGCAAACCGCTGAGCGGCCAAATTAAGCGCTGAGCGTCCATCAGATGGGCTTGGGCTTAAATTTTGTTACTTTTATGCGCTATAAATAGCCCAGTGTGATTCTTAAAGCAATTCTTTTGGCAGGCAGAGACGTCCAGAGTTGTTCTACACTCCTTGGAGGTGGTTTCTTGGATGCTTAAGCTCCAATCTACCAAATTTAGGGTTTATTCTTCCATACTTTCATTTAATTCCATCTAGTTCACCATGTCTATGGTGAACTAAACCCTTTGTTGTTGGGGAACAATGCATCCGTTAGGTTTTGTTGCTTTTGATTCACCTCTTGAGCTGATTGATCATTTTGCCATGTCTTGAATTGCCTGGATGATTTCTGTGAGTATCTGCTTTCTTTGATTTTATGTTGGAAATTATCTACTGCTTTCCTTTGTCCAGATTTCTTGAGAACTATGTAATTATATTTGTTTCCTTGTAAGTCTTTGTTTTCTCTGTGCTGAGGTTGTGTCCTACACCTGATGTCCTCTGAGTTATTCCTTGATTACGTCTTGATTTTGCCCAGGAGTGCAAAAGACTAAGTGTGGTCTATTTTGATGAGTCAATATTTTATCGATCTCACTTAGCTTATTATGCTAGATTTAATCAGGGAATTGTGCTTGAATGTTCAATATTTTTCCATTTTTCCTAATTATGCTTAATTTGACCAGAAATTCTTATTTTAATTAATTTGAATTATCTGAGACTAATTATTTGCATTATTAATTACAAGGAAATTGTTGGATAATATTTTTGGACATTTAAAGGGCTGCCACACCATTTAAGACTCTCCATAAGAGAAGTGTGCACAAGAAAAAGGCACTATAGTGATTTTACTACCGTGATGAATGGCATTGCTAGCTGCGACAATGTGCATTTTAATTTTTAGCTTAAACGTTGCTTCCTTTTCCAGCTACAATGTACCTTTTAATTATTAGTTTGAATGTTGCATTATTTAAATCCCCGTAGATTTTCTGTTTTAGCTTAAGTGTTGCATTTGAATAGTATACCAAATGTTTCTTTATTATTATTTGCATTTTAATTAGTTTACACATCTTGACTTAGGACTGTTCAATTTACTATTTTTGTTCACTATGTTGTCTATTATGTTTGATTTATTGTTTCCGTTTATTTTACTGTTGTCTAGTCTGTTCGGTAGTGATAATTTAATTGCAATGTTAGTTTACGTTAGTCGGTTTGGTCATTAATAAAATTATTTTGTCTCCTTGAGATTTCTTAGACTGTACTTGTGTTTATTCTGCTCTGTCTGACACTCTATGAAGTCTAACTGTGTTCTTGCAATGGGTATACGCTTAGTTGCCCAATTGGTGATTGCATCTTCGCTTAGTTGATCGATCTGTATAGAACACATCAGATGGAATAGGTGTATCATGTTCGCTTAGTTAGTGATTACGATAGCATGGTTGACCTTCGCTTAGTCGGTTAGTGTTAAGACCCTGGCAAGTGTACCAGATCGTATCAAGTAATAATAAATGGTAAGTCCAAGTATCGTTTTCCCAAGAGACTCACGGAACTAAACTGTTGTGCTTTTGCTTAACCAATCAAGACTATAAAAATAATATTTTGGGATTTTTAAATATAAAGTACGGAAAAATAAACATGAATGCAATTTGATCAATTGAGGTTAAACCCAAAAGTGGATGGATGATGTTGATAATATGAGATGAGTTTGTTGCTAGGATTCAGATTTCACCCAATCACTCTCTTATATCTACTTTTCTTATTTAATTCGCTTATTTATCATATTGTCATGCAAACTTTCTTAGTCTACCCTTAACCCAATCCCTTGGCGAAAAGAGCCTATTACTAATTATCGGCTTGTTATCCCTAGCCTCCCCTAGTAATTAATAATGCATGATAAACGGAAGCAAAATACAATTGATCGTTCTACCCCTATCCCTAGGCAGGTATTAGCATAATCAAGGAATTCCCCCCAGTTCATGACATTATTGTACGTTCCCGTATCAATAAAGACAAACAACATTTACCGAATGAGTTAAACGATAAAAGCTTTAAGCAAAGGTAAGGAACCCAACAATTGATAAAGATAAGCATATGCAACCATATAAATAAAATAAGGATTTTGATATAAGAGAGTTTAGAGGTTACATCTTTCCCCAGCAACAAATAAGATTAGTTCTCCATCATCATGGAGAAACTAGGTGAATGGAATGAAAGAGATAGAAACCCTAAAGAGGAGAAAAAGGAGAGTTGTCACCATCTCCAAATCTACCCCCAAAGGGGTGAAAAGTATGTTTTTGTGTCTAAGCCATCAAAAGATACAAATCCTAAAATGTTATGGCCTTTAAATAGGGCATAAAAATAACAGAAAACAAGTCCAAGTCCAAACAGATCATAAAAATCGCACAAAATATATCAAATCACGTTCTGTTGACTTTTTTTGGATTTTGGTTGACTTTTCAGCACTCTCTCAACTCTAGTCAACTTTTCAGCATTCTGGTTGACTGGTTGACTTTTCTGGTTGACTGGTTGACTTTTCTGCACTCTGTTTGACTTTTTTGCACTCCAACCATTTGATACTTCAACCTTTCTTTCAATTCATTCCAAAAACCTACAAAATCAAGGGAATTTAATGATAAAATCATAAAACATGTCCTCAACTCTTTTATTCACAAAACTAAAGAAAAATCACGAGTCAAAGCAAGTTTCTAAGTCAACAAGGGTGCATTTGATATCAAAATTAAGTATAAAAATAATGGTTTTTCAACCTTTATCAGTTAGCTGTGTTGGATTAGAGGTTAGAGTAGTTTATTCATTAAACTCTTGCACTTTAATTGTCATACTGCTACTCTGATTTAGCTCAATGTTTAATCTGTTGTGTGCCTGCGATTAGATATACGCTTAGTTGCCTAATCAGTGTTTAATCTTCGCTTAGTTGATTAGATTGCATGGTGCATGAATGATTGGATTTGAGCATTACATTCGCTTAGTTTGCAATTTTGAAGACCGGATTAGCCTTCGCTTAGTTGGGTGATTCGTGTTGGATTTGGATTATAGTAGTGTGTACTTGTCGTTAATGTGTGATTGGAAGCATAGTGATTGAGTTAATGACCAACTGTTTTCACATTCCGTTTTTACATTTCTGTTTCCATTTTTGTTTACATCTGTGTTTACATTGTTGTTTGCATTCGTGTTTTGATTTTGTTTATCCGCATTCACAAAACCTTTCACAACCCCCACCCCACTTCGTGTTTGACCTGATTCTAGAACCATATTTGGTCCTTGAGAGACGACTTAGGAGTCACTTCCTAGTACTATATTGCATTCTTTATGCACATTAAATTTGCATGGGGTGTGACACCCATCAAATTTTTGGTTCTACTCCAACATAAAGATGAGTGATGAAACATTTTGTTCCACAGTCAAGGGGGTTGATATAAAGATTTGGATTGGGATTTCCGTTTTTAACCGATCAGGAAAGTAGGATTTCTCTTTGAAAGTTGGATTGGTCATCAGCAAGTCTATCCCATCTCTGAATCTTGGAGTGCAAACAAAACCGATTTCACAAAAACTGCAGAAGATGAGTGGGCTAAATGGTATGCGGTGAAAATAAATTGTATGTCAGAATCGCTAAAAAGATTCTTGGGGCTCAGGTAAATTGAAAGCTGACTACAACAGAAGAATATGGATTTTCGTGTTTGATTTTAATTTTGTAATCAAGATTCTTGGGGCTCGGGTAAATTGAAAGTTGACACAGTCGTTGACAAAAGACTCTAAGGATTGAAAAATCATCGATCAAAATGGAAAGAAAGGTGATGTGAACAACCAGAAGGGATCATCAATAATTCTGCAACAGAAGAATATGGATATTCGTTATTTGATTTTAATTTTGTAATTAGTGGCTTCTTAAGCCAACTTTTGTATTGCTGGTTGTAATCATCTTTTGAATATTAATGAAATTCTCTTTTGGGAAACATTAGTGAATGGTGATTGAATTGTATAATTGATTAAATTTGATTAAATCACTTTTATGATTTCAAATGTCCATTTTTTTCTCTTTTTTTAAAACACAAATAATATATTGTTTGATTAAGCCACTCGACGTTTTATTAATAACTCGAGTATTAATATTACATCTATTTACAAGGGACATGACATTTTATTGTTCATCCGAAAGCCAAATCGCTACTTTTTTTCTTTTTTTCTTTTTCCTTTTTAACCTACAATAACACGTCGATTATTAAAATATACGACGTCCTTTGTATATTCGAAATCCAAATCTATCAACCTTTTTCTTTAGTTTTCTATACTCCTTCAAGCTTTTTTATGTCCCTGACGGAGATAATAGAAAACAAAAGAAAAAAATTATCAGATGGAGTTCATATGAGAATTTTTATGAATAGAAGATGTAGCGTTTTTAAAGGGTCCAAAATCCAAATGTTTCAACCTTTTTCTTTATGTTACTATCATTCCTTCAAGCTTTTCATCATGACAGAATCAGACCACAAAGAAATGACTCCTTTTTGTAACCTAGAAGGTGCTACTAGTAACACAAAGAAAAAAAAGTTAACACAAAGAAACCTTGGATTTGTTACAAGAAATTTGATAAATGGATGTCTACTTAAATAATTATTGTTAGGAAAGGCCTGATATGGTCCTGATATGGTCTTCAATAATAAAAGGCAGTCTAATTAAATGATATATGGGAAAATGTAGTTTGCTGCTAGAAATAAAGAGGTTGACGTCAATTTCTCCAGACTTCCAAATTGTCTTTTTGGTTTAATTCTTTTTTCTTTTAATCCAACAATAAACGTCGAATTCCTTGAGCATCGGATATATTATTCGTTATCAAAGACAAAAGTCACTCTTTTTTTTCTTTTTCTTTTTAAATTCCCATAGAACGTCCAACTCTAGGGGGCTTCAATGTGAAAGGCATTGGAGTGGTTGTGAGCATTAATTTTGTGTTGTTACCATAGTGGTTGTGAGCATTAATATTGACTCTATAAATATAATGCTTAACTCTATACAATTGCACAGTTTGATCATTTTTTAAAGTTTCAATAAGTTGTTTTCTCTGAAATCAGATCCACTAATTCTGTAGAAAACAACTTCCTGAAACTTAAAAATTGAATCATATAATCAAGAAACTTTAAGTTATAAAAGCAATTCCAGGGGTTCTACAAATTTTGAAAAAACACTTATCTTCTTACTATTTTTCTTTCCTCTAGATTTCTATTGTTCAAATTCTTCTTCCCATCAAATATGTAGATCAAATTTAGATGATAAATTTTTAAAATTTTCTTGAAAATTTTTTTTGCCATCATATCAAATCATATGCTTTTGCAAAAAACATCTTCAAGAAATTTGAAACATATGATTTGTTACGAGAAATTTTATAAATGTACGTCAAAATTGTTGTAATATAAAACGTCAAATTTTTGTTACGGTAATATCTAATAAATTACTATTTAGTGTTTATTTATTTTGTATTGGATGTTAGCTATTTTCTTAACGGACGTTTTATAATGTCATTGTTTTACGTCATTTTGTTAATGGTTTGACGTTATTTCCTTTAAGATGGCGATTGTAGAAACCAAACGACGTGGAACGAATGAATTTATTTACAACAATGCCATTGGTTATTGTTAACGTTGGTTGTTTTGTTATTTGACGTTGAACGCTTGACGTTGTGCACCCTTATATGCATTGAATTTGAAAATATTATGAACACAGAGTTGTTTCTGTATTCAACGACACTAAACCTTAGCACTGTGTAAGACCGTCTAGAATCCAAACTCATATGGCTTCTTCTTCATCTTCCTCAAGAGGAAAAGGCAAAGCTACCAATGCCGTAAGGAATGTTGATCCTTTAGAATGGATCAGTGATGAAGAAACTCGTGAGGTGTTTCTAAGGTGGAAGAAGGTCAAAACTGTTGTTTCTCACATATATATGGATCTTGATCTGTTTAGAAGAGAGGGTTTTCACTTCCAAGAGTGGATTGAAACTCAATGTCTTACAACATTTGTGGAAATGAAAGGGGATTACTACCCAGACTTAGTAGAGGTCTTCTACACCAATCTAAGAAACATTAATGGGGTCATTTACTCTCATGTGAAAGGTGTAAATATCTACATTACAGACAATGTCTGGTTGCAAGTAGTAGGACTGAAGGCTGAAGGATTACACTCTCATGTTAGAAAATCTGAATCAAATATGTGGCTAAAGAAAGAAAGCCAAGGTGTACAAAAACTGGCTAAGGTTTCCCGGAAGGTACACAATAGAAAGATTGTATGTTCATGATGGATTGAACAAGGAAGAGAAAATGACTACGCATATTCTTTAATGGGATTGTATGCAATTAAAGAATGTATATTCCGCTGTATTTGAAAAATATTATTCCTTGTGATTCAAGAAACTTTTGAAAGATGATCCTTTTACGAAAAATATTTTTAAAGGACTCTGATTTTACATTTCACCAATTCACCCCACTCTTGGTGTGAGAAATCAAGCCATATCATTTTCAACAATTGGCACCATAGCCGGTTTTCATAAGTTTTTTGAAAATTAAGTCGATTACTTTTACTTTAAGTCGACTATTCTTGGAAATTGACTTCTTTTTCTCAAACCTTTGGTGAAGGTGCATCAACAAACAGACCACCACTGCTTGCTGGTGAAAATTATGCTTTTTGGAAAATTCAGATGCAATTTTTTATTGAATCTGTGGATAAATGTGTTTGGGATGCAGCAGTGAACGATCCATTTGAGCCAACTCATACTGTTAATGGAAAAACTGTTTTGAAAATTTTTTCTGAGTGGATTGAAGACGAGAACCGTAGGGCTCAATATGATGTCAAAGCACGTAATGTAATTGCCTCTACACTAACAAAGGATGAATTTTTCAGGATCTCACAATGCGAGACAGCGAAGGAGATGTGGGAAGTTTTGGAAGTCACACATGAAGGCACAAAAGAAGTAAAGAAATCCAGAAAGAACTCATTGATACAGGAGTATGAACTTTTCAAGATGAAGGCTGAAGAGACCATATATGATGTACAGAAAAGATTTACTCACATAGTCAATCATCTGATGGCTTTAGGAAAAGTGTTTGATAAAGAAGAGATCAATATCAAGATTTTGAAAAGTCTGAATAGAAGCTGGCAACCCAAGGTTACTGCAATTTTTGAATCAACGGATCTAACAAGCATGAACATGCCAACTTTGTTTGATAAGCTAAGAGAACATGAGCTCGAACAAGGAAGATTGAAAAAAGAGGAAGAAATTGAAGAAAATAAGTCCATAGCCTTGAAAGCCACTAACAGAAAAGCCTCAAAGATTGTACCATTTGAGGATGAATCTGACGCTGAACTGGACAACAATGAGCTAATGTCCATGGTGGTAAGAAATTTTAATCGGTTTATGAAAAATAAAAGTCAACTTACTCACCATGCAAGAAATGGAAAAGGAAAGAAAGTTGTAAGATATCAAGCCTGAATGTCCTGACTTGAAATTGAAGCAAAGACCAAGTAGGAGGTTTGCTTAGGACAAGAAAAAGAAGCAAAAAAGTGCTTACATTGCCTAGGAGAATAACGATTCGGATTCTTCAAGTGATGATGATAGTGATTGTGAAGATGAATCAAACCTCTGTTTTATGGCTGGCTCAAAGAAAGATGAATATGACAGTGATGAAGAATTCGAGAATGAGCCAATCGAAGTAAAGTATGACATGATGCTGGATGCATTTCAAGAAATTCATGTTGAAGCCATTCGACTACAATACAAGGTCAATCGATTAAACTCTGAAAGAAAAGACTATGAAGATAGAATTAAAAATCTTGTAGAGGATAATGAAAAAATGCAAAAAGAATTAGATGTTGCTTTAATATCTGCTAAAACTATGATTACTGAGACTGTAACAGTTGAAAAGAATTGTGAAAAATGTCCTACTCATATTGAACAAATTGATTACTTAACTAGCACGCTAGCTAAGTTTACTAAGGGTAAAGATAATCTAGATGTTGTTTTAAAGTCTTCGGGTAGAGCTGTATATAGACAGGGTATTGGTTATAAAGCTCAATCAAATAGGACTAATTAAAAAAGTTTGTTGATTTGAGTAAACCTATCACACATGCATGTTTTTATTGTAATAACATTGGTCACACTGTTGGAAACTGCTTTTATAGAAAGGTTGGAGTTCCAAAAGGATTATTATATAGATGGATTCCTAAGGAACATCTATTTGCTAACAAACAAGGACCCAAATTCAAATGGTACCTGCATCAAAAATCTCAATTGTTTTGCAGGTTAACAAATGATGTTGTAGCAGTAAAGAACTTAAGGATGAACTAACGTGACTATTTCAAATTTCTTGAGTATCTACAAGCGGTAACAAGTATTTTCTCATTACATAATGAATGATATGTGATTGAATGATTGTTTGATGAATGTTTAACTATTGATTGATTGATTGTGATTGTTTTCTATGAAAATCAATTAGCATGATTTTTAATCGATTGGATTATGTGTATAATCGATTATATGTTTGTGTGAGTGTTTCTGTTGCTTGAAAACTTTCTAAGATACAGTAGTAAACTTTGAAATTAATGAAATCGACTAGATATCTTTGTCATGGGCTTTCTATATTTGAAATTTTCAAATGGGCTCATTTGATTGTGTGTGTTGTTTGCGCCCTTGTATTTGTATAACGTGACTATAGTTGTAACACACAAAACCCTAGAAAATTTTTTGGAAGGTGATTCATGAATTCTGAGTTATATGGCATCATCTTCTTCATCCAAGGGTACCAAGAACATTCCTTCATTAGAAAGAAATGCAAGTCCTTCTGGATGGATCAGTGACAGCAACACTAGAGAAAGGTTTTTGTGTTGGAAGAGGGTTGAAGATGTCGTTCCACACAAGTCAATTGAACTATCTCTGTTCAGGCAAGAAGGTTTTATATTTCCAGAAAAGTTTAGATGTCAGGGTCTAGCAACCTTTGTTCAAATGAAAGGTGACTGCTATCCAGATCTTGTTGAAGTATTTTACAGCAACATCAAGGTGGTTGATGACAACATTCATTCTCGTGTAAAGGGAGTAGACATTTTTATCAACAATGATACTTGGCTACAAGTTATCGGTCTTAAAGATGAAGGACGAATATCACATCTACCTGACTACTTGCAAAACAGGTGGACTAGGAAGACACAACTGTTCAAAGACTGCATGAGATATCCAGGAAGATACAAGAAGGAAAAAGGATTCCTACACAGGTGACTGGACAAAGAATAGAAAATGATTGCACTCATCATTGGTTGTGTTATGTTACCTAGAAGACCAAATTACGAAAAAATGACTTCAGAGGATGTGTATTTGTTGAATGCTATAATGTTCATAATACCAACAAATTGGGTAGCTATTTTCAAGAGGCATATCATTGATATCGGTAAAAATGATTGGTCTAATCTACCCTATGGTGTGTTCATTAGCAAAATATTGTCTATGAGTGGTGTTAATCTATATGGTGAGAACAAGATCACATGTAACAAAGCTAATCAAATTGGAAATGCAACTCTAACATGTATTGGTTTGAAAAGAACTACTATAGGCTGGATTTTCAGTGATGTACAAGATTCAACAAAAAATCAAGATGAATTACTTGACTTTGACTGTGAACAGACATTACCATCTCCTATGTATGAATTTGAAAAGGTCTCCAAAAGAGCTAGCTTGATGAAGAAATCTCTTATGAACATGAATGAGAAGATGGATGAAATTATCAAGAATTATGTTGAAAGCTCTACATCTACAAAGGAATTTGCAAATGAAGATGATGAGACCAGTGAAGAAGATTCTATGGAATCATCTGATTGAGTTTATAGTCTTATGTCATGTGTTCTGTTTTGATTGTTTAGTGTTTTTTGCTTGAATTCTTTTTAGTTTTTCTCTGTAAGTAGGCTTTATAAGCTACTATCTTTTGTTAATATGATTGTAATACCTTTTGAATATTAATGAAATTAGATTTTTAGTGTTAATTCAATTAGTGTTGATATTTTGATTGAATCTGTTTATATATGATTGAAGTCAACTGTGATATGTATGAAGTTGATTGCTTTACTGATTATCATTGCATTCATACATATACACACAGATTATACCTGTTACATTTCTTGCAATTACAATGATTATAAAATGCTTGATCTGGAAAAGATCTTCTTGATGAATAACTGGAGATACAACTCAATGAAAAGCAATGAAGTCGATTGCAATTGTGGATCAATCGGTTACTGTTAACAGGGGTTATAAGTTCCATGATTTGGAATTTGGTTTTTCAGTTTATTGATCACATATTATTAATTGTTTCTTATTCAATATATCTCTGTGTTTTGATTGATTGAAATGATTGAGAGATAATATTGAGATTGTTGGTTGATTAATATTGTATCTAAGTTGCATTGATGAGTTTGCACAATTACTAACATGATACTATATTGTCACATGCTTATACATGCTATGAAATGTTCTGTGAAAACTGCATTGTGCATTTGGATTTTAACTATAAAACATGCATAATGCAGGGGAGCATTGCATGATATTTTAGATATTTCACATGCCTACATTTAAGGGGAGATAATATCTTTATCATGTGATTATCTGTGACAGGGGAGCATCATTGTATGATTAATGTAATTTACCGATACATCTCTGAATAACTATTTTTCTACATATCATTATCATTAGGCATACCTTTTTTGCTAATGCACAAAGGGGGAGAATGCTCTGATATGTTTTGATATGAAATGATATGTTTTGCTCTGAATCAAAAAATGAGAATACTTCAACATTTGCTCTGATACAAATTGATATTTGCTCTGATACAAATTGATATGAGAAGTCTTTGATTGATAACAATGAATTGATTTGTACAACATGGTTTTTTATTAATCATGGTTGTGCATCATCAAAAAAGGGGGAGATTGTTGAGATTGTTGATAAGGGGAGCACTGGTTTAGCCAAACCTTACAATCTCAAAGCTTCTGGTTTCTTATGATGACAACACATAATTAATAACACATGTTTATATGTGTTTACATGTTCATAGTTTTCAGGTTTATGATTATATGAGAACATGTTGGTATTGTGTTTTTGTCATTGCTGCAATTCACTATGTTTTACATGAGATCTTATTTGTGAATGCATGACATATGATTTAGAAAAGAAAAACCACATGCACTTTTGTTGAACTTATATTGTGTGGCAAAACAGTAGTTTTAAGTCGACTTCATTATGAAGTAAGTCGATTAAAACTCGTGGCTTTGCACAAAATTTTTCAAAGTGTGTTGTGAGTATTTTTAGAAAGAAAGTTTTTCAAAACTATGCATTGAATTGTTACATAGTCGACTACAGGAAAGAAAGTTTTAATCTTCATCAAGACGACTATGGTGATCATCTTTGGTGTATTGCTTGACGAGCAAGATTTTGTGCGCTTTGACTGTCTGATCAACCTGCACTTGTGGTGTCTGATACGTGATCATTTTGTTTCTCTCAATCTTGTGAAGATTGTGGCTGTCCTGTTGTGACTACAGGAAGAGGACGTGCGGTGTTCTGGACTTTGAGGATTGTTCAAAGAATTAAAGACTGCAGGAGAGGGAACATCTTGCTATTGTTCTTTGTTTGTATATGCCTATATTTTGGTTAGAGGGTTAGAGAGGTGTTTTATATTTTGACGTGGAGGTCGCTATAGAAACCTTGGTGTAAAAACCCCTATCATTATAGTGCATTTGCTTCCTGGTATTGGAAGGACACTGGATGTAGGCAGTTTGACCAAACCAGTATAAAAACCTATGTTTGAATTCTCTATCTCTGCATTTTTATTTTCAAAGTCGACTTTACTTTTCATGTAGTCAACTATATTCCGCAGCATTTGAAAAATCTTATTCCTTGCTATTTAAGAAACTTTTGAAAGATCATCCTTTTACGAAAAAGATTTTTAAAAGACTCTGATTTTACATTTCACCAATTCAACCCCCCTCCCCCCCCCCTCTTGGTGTGAGAAATCGAGCCATATCATTTTCAACATTAGACACCACCCAGAAAACATATATATTCCATAATGCACATGAGTAATAAAGACAAAAGACAAGATTAATGAAAGATGGATTAAGTAATCAACACAAGAGTTACTGCTTGCGCGAGGAACTCTTAGTAGGTACTCTTAATTCTTCTTCAATCTTCCATTTCCCTAAAAAACAATCAACATAAAGATAATTAAATCTATCTTCGAAGAATATATACAAATTATACTTCTTTCATGGAATTAACACAAAACACATGATATAAAGACAAATAAAAGGTTATAATAAGTGTGAATAATAAGTAATTATCATACTTATCAATGTGTTCTAATTTCTAGCCTTTTTTCCACCTCAATTGTGTGAGAAATTTTCATAGTAGAAAATTCTTATCAACATTCTTAGATGTCGTCACAATCATTGCTATATTAAAACTCGTAATTGTCATCTTAATCAAATATGCTTAGTGTGAATAAGTATGCACTTGAAAGAAAGAGGGAGAAAGTTGTTTTATTTGATTAATGCTCCTATTCCTTTATATTCATTAATGAGTTTAGTTACCCTTTGAATAATAAGTGAGAAATGCTTTGAACGGTTGTAATCATTGACAACCCCATTAACATCCACCATAGGCTCAGTAAATCGTCCTCATGGTAATGCAAAGCCTTTTTCAATATTGATGAATGTCAATGCTAATAAAAAGACTGACTATACGAGATAGACCATTGTCCATAGGTTGTTTATAAACTTGGAGATAAAATCTAATTCATCCATTTTTAGAGGGATTATAGTGCCAACCATAAGAAGAAGAACTTAATCACTCATCTTAGATTCAAATTGGATCAATATCTTGTGTTAAACAAGAAGAAGAACTTAATCACTCATCTTAGATTCAGATTGGATCAATATCTTGTGTTAAACAAGAAGAAGAACTTAATTACTCATCTTAAATTCAAATTGGATCAATATCTCGTGTTAAACTATGAACGATTCTTTTTAGTTGATTTATATTTCTTCAAGTCTACATCATCCCAATTCTTTTTCCACAACAATTTTCAATACTTTCTTTTTGTTGCTTTCTTGTAATGTAATGATACGATGAATGACCTTACAAAATTGGGAATGAACTTTTAAAAATTTAGCCCATATTCTATATTGAATGGTTTTTTTTTTATATTGGAGGCAACAAAAGTAAAAAGAAAATAATTCTTTAAACTAAACATGACTAATAAACAGAGACACAATAGAGAAAAAAGATGATTAAAAAAAATACATAAAGTTTTCTAGACGCTTTATACCATGAAAAATATTATTATGTAATTATACTCTAATAATTGATAAATTATATATAAAAATATGAACATAATTCAAGACTACAAAAGTAGATAAAACAATCAAACAAATCAAGTAACCATATTTACTAGCCTAATATAGATTATTTTAAAAAATATAAATATCACAAGAAATATTAAAAGTATTTAATAATATTTTTATATTTTATTAACAATCTTCAAAGGTTCCATTACATTTAACTAATTACAAAAATATTTGCATTGGCATTGATGTTTTATAAAAAAGTTTTGATCTCATAATTACTTTATTTTTTAATAGAGAAATGATAGAGAACCATTCCAACACCAATAAGTGTCAAGGTTGCATTTAAAGGAACCATATCTCATTAAATAACCGTTGACACGCTTTGTTTAAGTACATATTTCATGTCTGCAGAAACTTTTGTTGGCCTTTCATACAATTACTTTTAAAATTAAATACAAATAAAATAATGTATAAGGTAATTTTAGTCCCTTCCAATAAATATGGAAGAATTTAATTCTTTAAATTTTGATGCATGTTTTTAAATTATATTATATAATTCTTTAAATTATATAAACTAAATTACCTCATACATCATTTACAGAATTAAATTAACAAAAAATATTATATTTTAAATGTAATGAGATATTAACGAATTTATGAATATAAAAAATTATTATATTTAATTTATATCTGAAAGAATAAGTAAATATATTATTTATTAAGTATTGTGTATTTTAATTAGAAAATAAATAGTATAGCCATAATTTTATAATTTGAATGTGAACTTCATAATGTATGAGTGTGTTGTATGTACTAACAAAATACGAGACAAAATTTTAGGTTTAGGAACAAGAAATCATGGAGTTTTCACAAAATTGAGTTGTAACAAAGTAAAGGGATCTGAGTGTGAGGAGTAAAATTATCTCTTGAATGTGTTTGATCAGTGTTTTGATATATACTTGTTGTAAGAGCTTTAATTACTATAATTATACAATGCTGTTTTATTAATTAAAAACAATGACATTTAAATAAAAATAATGAATATTTGAATGTTACGTGATACATGTTTACCTTTTAAAACCTATATCTTGAACAATATTAATGAATTAATCAATACTATATATATAAATATCATTATTATTTTCTAAAATAAAGTTTGCGTAAAGATTTCCAATGAAGAATGATTTCGGCAGCAGAGGGCGCCAAACGAAAATTTCCCGGCAAACTGTACGCGCGCGCGAGCGCGAGCGCGAATATTCAAATGGCGATATCAATCTATTTGGATTCCAGTCCACGTTCTCCTTCTCCTATTCCCGCCATTTTCCACTATCTAATCCCTTCAAAATGCGAACAAGAAATCGGAGTTAGCGTCGCGTTTGGGGTCCAAGCCTAAAATGGACATTTCAGAGCTGGCCAAGAAACTCGATCTCTCCGATTCCAAACTCGTCGTCCGAAAAGCCGCCGAAATCCGTCGCCTCTGCGATGTCCAGTTCGATTCCTCCGTCATCGGAGTCGTATGTCCTCATCTCTTTCTTCTGTCCTGTTTTATTGAATTCCGTTCGATTCGATTCGATTCCGAAGCTCTTTGTCTGGTTTTCTCAGGGCGAGGTTGCTAAATCTCTTATTTGCTTGGAAATCGCGGCCACAAGGCTCGGCGTTCTCTTCGACCGATCCTCTGCGGTGAGGCTAAGCGGAATGTCCGAAAAAGCTTACATCAGATCCTACAACTCTCTCCACAATGGCCTTGGCGTCAAGTTCGTTTCCTTTCCCTTTTTCTTCTTTCAGCTTTCTGTTTTTTAAAGCTTTTTATTCATTAAGTGTTTGCTTGGTGCTTTTAGGACGAAGATAGATGTGAGGGAATTGGCGATTCAGTTTGGTTGCGTTCGTATTATTCCTTTCGTTCGCGACGGTCTCAAACTGTGAGTTATCTGCCACGTGTTTGATTAAATGCTAAAACGGTGTTGAAACTTTATGTGTTGCTGAACTTTGTGTTATTTTCGTGAAGGTACAAGGATCGTTTTGTTTCGTCTTTGCCGGCTTCTCGTCGTGCAAGTGCTGATTTCACGCGTCCGGTGTTCACCGCTGTTGCTTTTTATCTATGTGCTAAAAAACACAAGGTACCAGTAAATAACTTATTTGGATACTACATAGCTATAGGTGGTTATCATAAAGATGTTGATTGTGTAGGAATTGTAATATTATTAGGTAGCTTTGATGTGTAAGTGCATTTCAAAACGGTTTGCAACCGCCATTATTGTTGCAAGCTTACGGTTTTAATAGGACAATAACCACAATTGTGTCTGCAGCGACTGCATTGTCTTTAATTTTCTTCAATAGGATTGTAAGGAATGTCATGAACTATTTGTTTTGCTCTGGTTTAAGTTGTGGTAGGGGTTGTGTTTGTTTTGCAGCTCAAAGTGGACAAGCTGAAGTTAATTGAGCTTTGTGGTACATCTGAATCCGAGTTTTCTAGTGTAAGTGGCTGTATGTCTAGTGAATGTTCAATGCGATTATTTTATTGTATTTCTAATTGAATGGTGTTATTAATTTTGAACGGTGTGTTAATGGCCTGCTGTAGGTTTCTGTTACTATGAAGGATTTGTGTCATGACGTGTTTGGGATTGCAAAGGAAAAAAAGGATTCTAGGGAAGTGCAATCAAATCGAGGTATGTACCTTTCCCCATTTGGAAGTTGATCGTAATGCATTCTTTAAGGTGAGCTATTCTGTTCATTATTTTAATATTTATTTTGCATTGAACGTTTGTTTTTGTATCTCACTCTTTTTCAGATTTGCTTGACGTGTTGCCAAGTAAAAGAAAAGCCGAGGATGGAGGTTATTTGTCCGATGATGGTCCTGAGGTACTAATGTCTAACTTCTTTTTGTAATTTACAGACATTTTTGGTTTCCTTGTGAAAGGGTTTTTAACCCTAATGTTTTATAAACATTCAAACAGGCGTTGCATAAATATACTCTTGTTTATTAAGTTAATTTGTTGTTTTTAAATTATGAATAAAATTCCAGGTTGTGCTTTGTATACAATTCTTTCATATGTAGCTCAACCTTTTGTTTTTTTTTCAACGCTCATTCTTTTGAAGCTCGGCTTTCTCAATTTTCTTCAATGTTGACGCAACACATTTATAATGCCTTTCTATGTGACTGTCTTTTTACTGTGATTGTTTTGTTGCAGTATTAAAAAGACTACATCTTTCTAGACTTCGATTAGGTTCTCCTTTTGTTTGAAAGTTGTAACCGTTAACTATCATTTACAAACGTATTTGCAGAGTCCTAACTTGGGTAATTGACTAATTGTTTCCAACGTCCTTTCTAGTTTAAAACCAACATCTGACGGGAGATTTCTTAACTCTTTCTTCACTTGCTATTGCATAGTCGATGATACATGGTGTATTTCATAGGACTAGCCGGGTAAATAAGTTAGGTGTGTTACATGGAGCGTATAGGGTTAGAGTTAAATCACTGACTTGGATATTGAAATACCCGCCAAAGGCTTACCTTTCTTCACGTTCCCGATCTTGTGGTTTTCTTGGGATAGATAATACTTGCTGGTTCTCCGCAACCTTAATAAGGGCAATGTCTCCTCCAGTTTAAGATTGTATGGTGTCCTCTCTATTCAGCAAAGAGTCTTTGTTAGTTTTTCCATCAAATTATAATGATTTTAATTTGGAAAATGACTTGTTGAGGGATAATAGTGGCCTTAAAAAGTGATGATGGTCACGATTAAGTGCGAGAACCATCCCATGCGTTTTAATCCCTTTATTGCTCTTTTTTTCTCATCATTGTGCTGTCTTGAGGGTGCATTTAGTACTTTTGGATATTTTCCGTAGGAAGTGGTTTCTAAATTTTATTGACTGTAATTCAACTAACATTTGTGTTTATACAGCTTTCATGTTATAAAAAACGCAAGCAAATGGAAACATGTGATTATGAAAAATGGAAATCTTCAGTGGTTGCATCCAATCAACAAAACAAGAAAGAAGGTATTGAAACAATTCTTGGATTTTCTCCTTATTGGTTAAGAACCAAAGATTCATGATGGTTGACCCCGTTTACTTTTTCACTTTTTGTAGCTCCTTGCAAACGTACCAAACAAACTCGTCTCAACTTTATCAAGAAATCTTCCGATACTCAGGAATTAGAGGCCATGTGAAATTGTATTGCGATGCCTTATGACAATACGTGATTTTGTTAGAAGTTCAGCACATTATGAGAAACGAATGCAGAAAGATGAAATGTACTTGTGTTTCTAGAATGGAGCTCAATTTTGTTTAAAAATGTATTTTCTGGAATTTCCAAAGAATTAGTGTACAGATATATAACTCTTTTCAGGCCGGAATTCCAATTTTCTTTTCTTATCTTTTTTTCTATCAATGTTAATTAGCTTTTAATATTTTAATATCAATGGGCTACTAATAGTTTGTACATGCGAAGTTAGTTCGTGTTATCTATTGCTATATATTCAACCCATTACACGACATAACGATTTGACTTTTAAATTTTTAGTTTAGTATTTTAATTTTGAATGGGCATTCCTGGAGGCATGCATGATAATGTTAATAATCATTGTAACATAGCTGTAAACGTGATTTCTAACATTCATTGCTAAACAAATTATTCTATTAAGACTTTCTTTATTTACACGTTGAGTAGTTGAAGTTTGATATCTATTATATATGTATGGCGGCACGGAATATTTATAATTAATGTGTACAACCTGAATATGTAGAAGGACAAAGATGTTTAACATTATATGCATTTCTAGGAGTGTTTATAGTGGTTAAAAGGATGCTAAGAGTAACAATAGTTGTTTAATGAAATTTATCATGCAACATTTTAAAATATATTTAACATATGTTCAAAATTCATATCTCAATTTATGGATAACGAGAAAACAAAACATAATTCTTGTATTCACAAATACCACAATAAAACTAAGTAATGAAAATCTATACATTTATATTGAAACATACAACAAATATATATATATATATATATATATATATATATATATATATATATATATAGGTTTGCTAACTTGGGTACGCTTGTTTTTCAGTTGGTACATTTTAGGAATGTGTATCGGGTTTTCATGAATTTTAGCAATGTGTAGACAAAAATATCCTAATATATCATGAATTCTAAGTTTTAAGGTTAAGAGAATTTTAATAATTTTCATTTTCAAAACTAAAAAAAAAAAAAAGAAACCCCAAAACCCTTGCTCACCTCCCTAATTCCTCTCAACTCTTCCTCTTTCATCTCTCACTCTAACATTTTTTCTTTCATCGCTACTGTAGCCCCAACTGAAAAAATCAGAAACACTCGCTGTTAAACATTTTCTTACAAAAAAAAAATGATTTTATAATGAGTTTTCATTTCATAATTTTTGTCGTATCTAATTTTACCTAATTTTCACAAGCATAATGACATCCGAAGGTATTGGTAATTGGCCTGGAAAAAATCAGAAATACTCGCTGTTAAACAATTTCTTACAAAAGATTTTCTAATGAGTTTTCATTTTATAATTTTTATCTTATCTAATTTTCACAAGCATAATGACATTTGAAGGAATTGGTAATTGACCTGAAAGTTTTTTTAAAGATGATGATTCAACATCAGCAGATGAAATTATAAAGGTTAGTGAAGATGATGAAATTGAAGAGATCTTGAATGATTATTTTCCTGAAGGCGAATATGTCAATGACCCAACTCTTTATACAAACAAATTGTTTAACAACGAGTGTTATTTCAGTTGGGACTAGTGTAGGGATGACAGAGAAAATGTTGGAGTGAGATAGATGAAAGAGAAAAGGTTGAGAGAAATGAGGGAGGTGAGCAATTAAGACTATAAGAACAATATTTTGGGGGTTTCGAGTGCAAAACAATAAAAGTAAATATGCATGCAATTTGATCAATCGAGGCTAAACACTAGAATGAATGGATGAAGTTGATAATATGGGATTAATATGTTATTAGGGTTTAAATTTCACCTAATCACTCTCATGCATAAACAAATTCTTCTTCTTCATTATTGTTAATGCCACTTACTAATTTACTTTAAACCCGATGTCTCGGTGAAGAAAGCCTACTCTTAATTACTAGTTCACAATGTCTTGTATCTCTAGTAACTAATTATGCATTACATTCGCACATAAGCTTAAAGGCAATCAACCCTCCTATTCCTATATCTAGGTAATATTACTTTTGGGATAATTTTCCCAGTTCTAGATTTCCCCGAATGTGCCCACATCAAAAAAATCAATGATCATGCAATTGAATGAGTTGAACAAGCATGCATAGAGTATAGAGGAAAAATCCTAACAATTGATGAAGTAAAGCATATATAATAATAATCAATTCAAATACAAGAGAGTTTAGAGGTTACATCTTCCCCAATAACAAATAAGATTAGTTCTCCACCGTCATGGAGAAACTAGGTGTACAATGGAATTGAAGAGATAGAAACCCTAGAAAGAGAAAAGGAGAGCTCTCGCATCCCCAAATCTGCCCCCAAAGGGGTGAAAAATGTGTTTCTAGGCTTAAGTCATCAAAAGATACAAACCCTAAGACGTCAGGGTCTTTAGATAAGGCAAAATAATAATAGAAAACGGGTCCAGGCCCAAAACAGATCATAAAAAAAGCAGAAAACAGGCCCAAAACACGCATCGCCGGCACTTAGCGCTAAAAATGGCGCCTAGTGATAACGGTCTAAAAACCGTTATTTTTATACTTGAAATTGATATCAAAACACACCCTTTATGACTTAGAATGAGCTTGAAATCATGCAAATTCTTTTAGTTAGGTTACAAGAGAGTCAAAGGTGGTTTTAGAGATATTATGCTTGGTTTTACATTGTTTTGACAATATTTGACGAGAATTGAATGATGGAAAGTGAAGAAGGAAGGAGTTGGACTCAAGAAAGGATGAAAGAAGGTGCAAAAGAAGAATCGCAGCCACCGCTCAGCGTTATTTCCAATGCTGAGCGCCAGCTTCGTGAAGAATTCCACTGATAGACGCTTAAGCGCTAACGCAAAGGGAAAAGGAAGAACCACACCTACCATTGAGTGCCAGACTCATCGTTGAGCGCTGGCCTTCTCAGTAAAAGCACTGACAGACGCCTGGGCGTGAACGCTGAGCGGTGGAACTAGCGCTGAGCGCTGTAGTTGGGCTTGGGCCTATTTTCTGTAATTTTTCACAACTTATAAATAGATTTGTAAGGCCTATTAGGGTTATCTTTTGGCAGAGAAAGACGGCTCTAATCTTTCAATTTTAGGGTTATCTCTTTCATATTTTCCATTCAATTCATCTAGTTTCACCATGACAATGGTGAACTAAACCCTTTGTTGTTGGGAAACGATGTAATCCTTTTGAAACTATCTTATATCAAAGTTCTTATTTTATTCATATACTTTTATTATCAATAGTTTGGTTTTTCTCCTCTGCGATTAAAACTTGCATTGTTTAACTCATTCAGTTTCATGATCATTGATTTTGTCAATATGGGAATGTACGGGGAAATCTAGAACTGAGAAGAATTCTCTTGATTATGAAATATTACCTAGGAATAGGAATAGGACGGTCAATTGCTTTAAGCTTCTATCATTAATGCGTTACTAATTACTAGGGAGACTAGAGATAGTAAACTAGTAATTGGTAATAGGCTCTCTTCGCTGAGAGATCGGGTTTAGAGTAAATTAGAAAGTTGCTTGAACATTGATAATAAAGTTGAATTTAATAAGAATAGTAGATATAGGAGGGTGGATTAGGATGAAACTGTAAACCCCAGCAACTCCATTAATCCATATCTTTATTTGTCAATTGATCAAGCTTTTGCATACATGTTTATTTTCGTCTTTGCATCACAAAATCAAATTATCTTTCATTCAAGTCTTATGAGATCAATTCACATGAACGTCTAGGCCTAAGAGTCCCTTTGGAAACGATATTTGGACTTACCGTCTATTTATTACTTGATACGATCTGGTACACTTGCCAGGGTGTTAACACCCAACGGTAGGTGTGACACTCAAATGACGCTCAGCGATGGCGCTCAGGCGCGATACAAAAAAAAATTGGCGCTCAGCGCTACCTGCGGTGCTAAACTGCACTTTGGTTGACTCTCTGCATTTTGGTTGACTTTACTACACTATGGTTGACTTTTCTACATTCTGGTTGAATTTTCTGTATTCTGGTTGACTTTTCTGCACTCCAACCATTTGATACTTTGACTCTTCTTTCAATTCATTTCAATAGCCTACAAAATCAAGGGAATTAGTAATAAAATCATTAAGTATAACCTCAATTCTCTTATTCACAAAAGTAAAGCAAAAGCATGAGTTAAAGCAAGTTTCTAAGTCAAAAAGGGGGCATTTAATATCAAAATTACATCACAAATAACGGTATTTTCAACCATTACCAGTGGACAACTGCGAAACTTCAACTAGCACCATGAAACTTCAAGTAGGATGGCTTTGACAAAGGAGGACAATGACAAACTCCAGGGACTGGATTGTCATCAATTAAGGATGGGGCTTGTAGTGGCTAAAAGCGACAAAACTGTAGGGACTACCATCACTGACTGATAGGGTGATGGGGCATCTAGTGGCTGAAAGCGACAAAACTACAAGGATTGTCATCTTTGACTAGTGGAATCTGCAGTGGCTGAAAGCGACTAAACTGTAGGGATTGCCATCACTGACTGATGGGGTGATGAGGCCTGTAGTGGTTGAAAAACCTAGCTGGAAACATTCTCCCCCTCACAGCAAACGGTGGAAATGACGGCGCTGTTGAACCCCTGGTAAGTGTACCAGATCATATCAAGTAATATAATTGGTAAAACCTAATATTGTTCTCCCAAAGTACTCTTAGGCCTTATCTTTCGTGTAAATTAATCTTATAAGACTTGAAAGAAAATTAACTTGTGGTTGAATGCAAAGAACTAAAAGTAAACATGCAAATACAAGTGATTCAATTGGCAAGAAAAAGGTATGGATGAATGGAGTTGTTGGGGTTTACAATTTCATCTTATCCATTCTCTTATATCTACTCTTCTTATTAAATTCGCTTTATTATCCAATTGTCATGCAAACTTTCTTAGTCTACCCTAAACCCGATCCCTCGGCTAGAAGAGCCTACTACTAGTTACTGGCTTACTATCCCTAGTCTCCCCTAGTAACTAGCAGTGCAAGTACCACATAAGCAAAATACAATTGATCGTCCTACCCCTCTATCCCTAGGTGGTATTTGTTAATCAAGGAATTCCCTATCAGTTCATGACTTCCCCGTACGTTCCCATATCGACAAAGGCAAACATCTATTTATCAAATAAGTTAAATGATAATAGCTTTAAGCATAGATAAAGAACCCAACAATTGATAATAACAACATATGCAAGCATATGAATAAAACAAGAATTTCAATATAAGAGAGTTTCAAAAGATTACATTGTTCCCCAACAACAAAGGGTTTAGTTCACCATTGACATGGTGAAACTAGATGAAATACAATTAAAGAATGGAAAATCAAACCCTAGATATGATAAATTGGAGCATAAGCATCCATGAAATCTTCTCCAAGGAGTGTAGAACAACTCTGGACGTCTTCTTCTGCCAAAAGAATAAATCTCAAATCGCACTGGGCTATATATAGCACAGAAAAGTAACAGAATTTAGGCCCAAGCCCAGCAGACCACCGCTCAACGTCGTATTTTACCACTCAGCGGTTTCCCTCAAGCCGCGCCACCGCTCAACGGTCAGTTTCACCGCTGAGCGGTTTGCCTCGAATCATGGCGCTCAGCTGTGCATTTTGACGCTGAGCGGTGCATAGACTCTTCTTTTCTTCATTTTTCTTCTTCTTCCTTGAGTCTAAGACCTTCCTTCTTCGATTTCATCTTTAATTCTGATCAAAACCCTGCAAAACAATGCAAAACAAGCATAATATCTCTAAAAACAACTTTTGACTCTCAAATGACTCAAGTTAAGTGTTTTACTTGATTATAAGCTCATTCTAAGCCATAAAGGGTGTATTTTGATATCAATTTAAGCATGAAAATAACGGTTTTTAGACCGTTATCAAAAACCACTTTCAATTACCACATTTCCACATCATATTCATTTAACTTGCCACATACATGAAAAATCGACAACTCATTCAGTTTTTGCTTATATAGATACTACGTCGTTAACAAATTAGACGCTATTAGAGAAAAGAACCAAATTGCACAAAATTTACAAAAAAGGGACCACTTTAAACGTCTAAAAAAAATCGACAACCACTTTAAACAAAAATGACGAAAATAGGAATCAAAATAGGTAGTAAACCTTCGTATAGTTAATAATAAATATATAATTATTGACATTTTTTATATTAAGCTAGGTAATTTGTCATTAGTGCAAATTAGATCTAATAACTTTATTGATAAGATATTTTCTTATATATTTAATTGATTATCAGTGATTCTTTATCTATGATTTGATCTTAGAAATCTAAGCAGCTCGTATCCTTGTTTATATAACTTAATGAATCAATAAAACCTAAAATTTTCATATATTTCCCTAAGTTAATACTCATAATACTTTTCTGGATACAAGTTGGGTATCATAAAACTTTAGTTCAACAATATCTTTACGGTGATTACTATCTAACACGATACAATTCATCATAAATCTTTATCCATTCAAATCATATTAAATTTCATGAATAACACATCAATCACAATTTAGGATTTCATATCAATATTCTCAATTCTTAATTTGATTAAATTAACGAGTAACAATTAATTACAATGCTTTTATAAATACAAAACAAGAAAGTGATATTTAAATGAGGGTTCCTTGCATGACCACTTTCCTTCAAACAAAAGCCAATATCGACTTGTGAATGTGCCACTTAAGTGATAAAGTTGGTGCTTGAGCAATAAAGTTTCTTGCATATACCTCAAACCTTTAGAAACTACCTCAAATTAATGCCTTTTCATCGCTTACATGACCATTTGTCGATTGAGTGATGTGAATCTTAGAGGAGTTAAATTGTTTTAGTATCTCTCTCGATCAAACTCCACAGTTGATAACGGTTGAAAAACCGTTATTTTTATACTTAATTTTGATACTAAATGCACCCTTTTTGACTTAGAAAAATGATTTGACTCATGTTTTTGCTTTTGTTTTGTGAATAAGGAAGTTGAGGTTATACTTGATGATTTTATTACTAAATTCCCTTGATTTTGTAGGTTTTTGGAATGATTTGAAAGAAGGGTTGAAGTATCAAGGAGTTGCAGTGCAGAAAAGTCAACCAAAATGCAGAAAGGTCAACAAGTCAACCAGTCAACCAGAGTGCAGAAAAGTTGCGCTGAGCGCTACCACTGAGCGCCAGTTTTCACTATTTTGCGCCTGAGCGCCACCGCTAAGCGCTAGTTGAGTGTTGCACCTACCGTTGAGCGCTGGAGACGCGTGTTTTGGGCTAGTTTTCTACTATTTTTATTATCTGTTTTGGGCCTGGACCCATTTTTTGTTATTTTTCAACCCTATTTAAAGGCCTGAACGTCTTAGAGTTTGTATCTTTTGATGGCTTAAGCACAGAAACACACTTTTCACCCCTTTGGGGGCAGATTTGGGGATGCGGGAGCTCTCCTTTTCTCTTTCTAGGGTTTCTATCTCTTTCATTCCATTGTACACTTACTTTCTCCATGACAGTGGAGAACTAATATCATTTGTTATTGGGGAAAATGTAATGTCTAAACTCTCTTGTATTTGAATTGATTATTATTATATATGCTTTACTTCATTAATTGTTAGGGTTTTTCCTCTACACTCTATGCATGCATTGTTTAACTCATTCAATTGCATAATAATTGATTTTGTCGATATGGACACATACAGGGAAATCTAGACTTGGGAAAATTCTCCCGGGAGCAATATTACTTAGAATTAGGAATAGGAGGATCGGTTGCCTTTAAGCTTATGTGCGAATATAATGCATAATTAATTGCTAGGGAGACAAGACATTCTAAACTAGTGATTAAGAGTAGGCTCTCTTCACCGAGACATCAGGTTTAGGGTAAATTAGAAAGTGGCATTAACATTAATGAAGAAGATGAATTCGTTTATGCATGAGAGTGATTAGGTGAAATCTAAACCCTAACAACATATTCATCTCATATTATCAACATCATCCATTCACTTTTGTGTCTAGCCTCAATTGATCAAATTGCATCCAAAAACATCGAAATATTGTTCTTATAGTCTTAATTGGTTAAGCAAAAGCACAAATGTTTAGTGCCATGAGTCTCTTGGGACAACGATACTTGGTCTTACCAGTTTATATTACTTGATACGATTCAGTACACTTGTCCGAGTCTTAACAAGTTTTTGGCACCGTTGTCAGGCACTTGTGGTATAACTATTCTATTTGTGTGATTCTTAACTGATTAGACTTTATCTTTCTAAAAAAAATGACTGTTATTATTTTTTGGGCTAATTGTGTGCTCTAGTACAATATTTTTTAGTGTATGTAGGATAAAATTCGTACTAGGAGCACAAGATCATCAAGAGGCAGATAAGAAAGGAGAATTGGTTCACCAACACCCTGATGTGAAAAGTGATGAACCCAAACCTGGCACACTAGTGAATATCAAGATTAGGTTATGGGTTGTAAAGACTATCAAGGCAAACAGAGTTCTTGAGATTGAGGCTCCTAATTCTAGAAGAATGAAGTTGATGGACAAGAAAATTGTTGAGATTTTGTTGGTGTCATGAAGGAAGGAGGACCACCAACATTAGAAATCCAGATTGGGCTTAATGGGGTCAAGCTAGTGACTTTATAGAAGCGCTTGCTGGGAGGCAACCCAGTTTCTGACTTTTTCTTTTTAATTGATTATTTTTGTGGTTTGGATTTGATCTTGTTTTACAATAATGACACATCTACTGATGGATGTTGTACAACATCCACTGAGGGATCTTAGGAGGACTCAGGTGATAACATCTACTGATGGATGCTGCTATGATGAGGATGATGAATGATGGCATCTACTGATGGATGTTAGGGGATTAAGCATATACTGATGGATGCTATGTTATGCGAGTAGGCATCTACTGATGGATGCCAAAGAAGATGAGGAAGATTGGCGTCTACTAATGGATGCCGATGAAGATAAGAAAGATTAGCATCTATTGATGGATGTTATGTGGTTAGACATCTACTGATGGATGTTACTGACAACATTTACTGATGAATGCTACTAGGATAAAGCATCTATTGATGGATGCTATGATGATGAAGTTTCAGATGATAGTATCTACTCATGGATGTTGTTATAGCAAGGGATGACGATGAGACATAGCCTCTACTGACGGATGCTATAATATCAGGATTTTTTTTATTTTTATGCTTGTTTGAATTTTGTTTTTAATAAGCTATGAACTTGGTTGAAAGAATAGCTCTACAATGGTTGATATTATGTGATGAACTGTTTTGTGATGAGTAATATTGTCTTGTGTTGCTCTACTGCTTAAAATGCATGGTTAAGTTGAGTTAATGTTTGAATTAGCTATTAAGCACAAATAGTGGTTGCTCATAATTGTTTAAAACAGATGCATGGTTTCAATTGTGATTGATATACTTGGCAGGATGTATATTAAATTGTTGAACCTTTGAGTTAACCTGTGAGAAGTTGGGCTCTAGAGTTTTATTGTTGAATGTTATTGCTTTGGAATCATAGTTGATTTTGCCTAAATTTTTCTGTTAAACTATTTGCTAGCATGTGTCATATGATCAAGGCCATTTGTTCTTATCCCATTAAAGCCAATGCAATTTTCAAACCCAACAAAAGAACAATGCTTGTTCTATCCTTTGAACCTTAAGCCAAAATTTGTAAAAAAATTTCTTTTGAAATCATTACCTTGAGTTGAGTTGAGAATATTTATATGGTATTGATAAAGGTTCAAGTTTGGGGTTGTTGGGAAATTTGAAAAAGAAAAAAAAGAAAGAGAATATGCATTGAGCTAAGTGTTGAGCAAGTATGAAAAAGAAAAAGAAAAGAAAATAGAATGAAAGGAAAGAAAAGCTCAATGCCAAAAAGGGGAAAGTTGCGAAAAGTGAGATTGGTTTGTTTAAAGAGAGATTGTGCTTGAATGAGAAATTTGTGAATGACTCTTTTAACTCAAGGATTTTGTGATCCAAAAAAACCAATGTTCTTCTTAACCCAGCCACGTTACAAGCCATGGAAAGTCCTTGTGATGATAACTTTCTTGTGAATGTGTTTTGATGTGTTTAAATGAATGGCAAAGTTGATTTATGTGGCATTGTGATAGTAGAGTGAAAGAGACACCAACACCTCACTATACACCTTTGAGTTTGAGTGAAACACTTTTGAGTGCTTCAGTTATACACTTTTGAGTGCTTGAGTGAAACACTGCCTTTGGTAAGGAAAGGTTTCATCCATTAAAGAGAAGCATCTTTGTCTAGGTATTGATCAATCATCTTTTTGCATCTGTTGTGTATTCATTGTTGTGTGAGCACCATAATTGAAGCTTAATCTGCTAAGACATCATTATTTCTTGACTGATCTTCTATGATGAGCATACATGAGTGATTTACTTGTCTTAGAGAAAAATGCTTTTTAATGTGCTTGACCATTGTAGTATATCTATTTTATGTAAGCCAAGTTACAGTTTAGCTTGAGAACAAGCAATGTTTCAAGTTTGGGGTTGTGATAAAGGTTGAAAACCTGTTATTTTTATACTTAATTTTGAGACTAAATGCACCCTTTTTTACTTAGAAACTTGCTTTGACTCATGTTTTTGCTTTAGTTTTGTGAATATGGAAGTTGAGGTTATACTTGATGATTTTATTACTAAATTCCCTTGATTTTGTAGGTTTTTGGAATGATTTGAAAGAAGGGTTGAAGTATCAAGGAGTTACAGTGCAGAAAAGTCAACCAAAATGCAGAAAAGTCAACCAGTCAACAAGAAAAGTCAATCAGTCAACCATAAAAGTCAATCAGTCAACCAGACTGCAAAAAAGACAACCATTCAACCAGAGTGCAAAAAAGTCAACCAGTCAACCAGAGTGCAAAAAAGTTGCGTTGACCGCCACCGCTAAGCGCCAGTTTCCGCCAATTTTCACTGTTTTGCGCCTGAGCGCCACCGCTGAGCGATAGTTGAGTGCCGCACCTACCATTGAGCGTCGACGATGCATGTTTTGGGCCTGAACCCATTTTCTGTTATTTTTCTACCCTATTTCAAGACCTGAACGTCTTAGGGTTTGTAACTTTTGATGGCTTAAGCACAAAGACACACTTTTCACCCCTTTGGGGGAAAATTTGGGGATGCGGGAGCTCTGTTTTTCTCTTTCTAGGGTTTCTATCTCTTCCATTCCATTGTACACTTAGTTTCTCCATGGCGGTGGAGAACTAATCTCATTTGTTATTGGGGAAGATATAACCTCTAAACTCTCTTGTATTTCAATTGATTATTATTATATATGTTTTACTTCATTAATTGTTAGGGTTTTCCCTCTACACTCTATGCATGCATTGTTTAACTCATTCAATTGCATAATCATTGATTTTGTCGATATGGACACATACGGGGAAATCTAGACTTGGGGAAATTTTCCCGGGAGCAATATTACCTAGACATAGGAATAGGAGGAGCAATTGCCTTTAAGCTTCTGTGCGAATGTAATGCATAATTAATATCTAGGGAGACAAGACATTATAAACTAGTGATTAAGAGTAGGCTCTCTTCACCAAGACATCGAGTTTAGGGTAAATTAGAAAGTGGCATTAACATTAATGAAGAAGATGAATTCGTTTATCCATGAGAGTGATTAGGTGAAATCTAAACCTTAACAACATATTCATCTCATATTATCAACATCATCCATTCACTTTTGTGTCTAGCCTCAATTGATCAAATTGCATTCATGTTTATCTTTCCGCACTTTGCATTCAAAACCCCCAAAATATTGTTCTTATAGTCTTTATTGGTTAAACAAAAGCACAATTGTTTAGTGCCATGAGTCTCTTGGGAAAATGATACTTGGTCTTACCATTTTATATTACTTGATACGATTCGGTACGCTTGTCAGAGTCTCAACAACAACACATTTTGAGTGATGAATATTCTTGTTTAAGTGTCCAATTGAAGCCAAATTAATGCAATAAAGGCAATCGCTTAAGCATCATTCGAGCTACCATCCATAGTGAAAGAGACATCAAACTATCTGATCAAGGTGAACAAACTTCACAAATTTTTACATTAAAAATTATACTTTGCAATTAAAGTGGTTATGGTTCTCAAACGTAAAATTGTGAACTTGATAAGCAATTGAAGTTCATCTACAACAACAAACATCATCCTTCCATCACCCATCCATCCATCCCATCATCATCTCATTATCCTTCATCACTATTTCATTTTACTTTATGTTTTGTATTGTCTTCCAGATGGAAGGCTGGATACGTCCCTTTGGATTTATTCTCTTATAAATTTTTAACGAATTCTGAGCACTACCGCAGCGAAAGGTTATAACAATGGTTATTTTCGAAATTTGACAACGGCTTTCGAACGGAGGTATATTCTGACGAGGTAAAAAAGGGGGAGTTTTTCGCCTCAATTCAAAAGAACCGTAGCAAAAGGATCTTGATTTTACCTCGGTTCAAAAGAACCGAAGCAGTAAACTGATAACAGTTGAATATACTGTTATCTGTAATTCAACTTTGATACTAAATGCACCATTTTTGACTTATAAACTTGCTTTAACTCATGTTTTTGCTTTAGTTTTGTGAATAAGAGAATTGATGTTATACTTAATGATTTTATTACTAAATTCCTTAATTTTGAAGGTTAATGGAGTGATTTGGAAGAGGAGTCAAAGTATGAAGGAGTCAGAACTCAAGGAGCAAGCAAAGCTACAGAAAAAGAGGAAAAAATGTAGTGTAGAAAATGTTGTCCAAGCTGAGCACCCCTTTTAGGGGGCTGAGTGCCATCAAGCTGAGCGCCCCTTTTTGGGGGGCTGAGCGCCAAAAGTTGCTATCCAAAGCTTGGGCACCCTTTTAGGGGTGCTGAGCGCCAGTTTAAGTGTCGCAGCACTCCCGGGTGCCCCACTTAGGACGTTGAGCGCTGACGGCGTGGGCTTGGACCTGTTTTCTATTATTTTTATGATCTATTTAAGACCTAGACGCCCTAGGGATTATATCTTTTGATGGCTTAAGCACAAAAACACGTTTTTCATCCCCTTTGGGGGCAGATTTGGGGATGTGAGAGCTATCCTCTTCTCTTCCTAGGGATTTATCTTCATTCCATTCCATTGTACACCTAGTTTTTCCATGATGGTGGAGAACTAATCTCATTTGTTATTGGAGAAGATGTAACCTCTAAACTCTCTTGTATTTGAATTGATTCTTATTTATATATGCTTCTTTCATTAATTGTTAGGGTTTTTCCTCTATACTCTATGCATTGCTTTGTTTAACTCATTCATAGCATGATAATTGATTTCGTTGATATGGACACATACAGGGGAATTGAGATATGGGGAATCTCTCCCAAAAGTAGTATTACCAAGGAATGGGGATATGAGTTTTGGTTGCCTTAAGCTTATCTGCATATGTAATGCAGAATTAATTGCTAAGGAGACAAGACATTGTAAACAAGTAATTAAGGATAGGCTTTCTTCGCTGAGACATCGGGTTTTAAGTAAATTAGAAAGTGGCATTAACATTAATGAAGAAGAAGAATTCGTTTATGCATGAGAGTGATTAGGTGAAATTTAAACCCTAATAACATTATCATCTCGTATTATCAACTTCATCCATTCATTCTAGTGTTTAGCCCCAATTGATCAAATTGCATTCATGTTTATTTTTCTGCACTTTGCATTCAAAACCACCAAAATATTGTTCTAAAAGTCTTAATTGGTTAAGCAAAAGCACAACTTTTTAGTGTTGTGAGTCTCTTGGGAAACGATACTTGGTCTTATCATTTTATATTACTTGATACGATTCAGTACACTTGTCGGGGTCTTAACATAAACCCAAAACAAAATAAAATAAAAAGTTGGGTTTTTGGTAGCGGTTCTCTTAGGAACCGTTGTCATATTCCCTTAAAATAAAAAAATAAATAAAAATTATCGATTTATTGATTTGGTCATAATATTTGTTCCGGTTGGCCGATTTGGCCATATTATATATCGATTTAGGGTAGGAAAAAATGTGCAACGCCGTAGCAGCCCGCACAGTCGGCCATTCCCTTTAGATTTAAAAAAAAAGTCATTTTCTACTTTTTGTCCATTTATTTTGTTTTTTTCAAACTTTGGAAAAATATTTCACATACTTACACTTTGAATTTTGATCCAAAATTTTTTTCAGAACTTTGAAAAATTTTGGTGCTTTGAAAACAAATTTTAGGTCATTTGGATATATTTTCAACTTTACCCTATGGTGTATGAACAACAAACAAGCTTAAAAACCAAAAATGAAAATGAAAACGAAAGTTCATCAAATCTCAAAACGACACTAACCATAAAGATGGGTTCAATGCCGAAATAATTCTTTGCACTGGTGAGGGAAAAAGGTAATAGGTGAAAACAAAAAAGTACCTGTACACGAAACTAATCGGTCAAAACGAAAGAAAATCAACCCTAAAGAAGTTAATCGACAAACATTTGTGTAAAATAAAAGAAAAATTACTTCTGATGATCGCTGACAGCTTCATTGTAGTAGAGAAAAGAAGAAGAAGAAGAAGAAGAAGAAGAAGAAGAAGAAGCGAAGAGAAAACGAAGAAGAAATGTAAGTGGAAGCTCTTCTATCTCGTGAAATATAACCCTAGGACACCTCTATGGCATCAGTTCTACTAAAAACAGTTGCCGAAAGCCTTCCGAAAAAATAAAAAATAATATTTTCAAGAGAAAATTTTGAATTTTTTTTCAAACTTTATGCCTCGGTTTGTGGTATAATCGAAGCATAAAGTTCTCTATGACACTGGTTTTCAAAATAACCAAGGCCATAGGGTTACCAATTAAAAAGACAATTTGTTATGTCAGGACCCTATGGCAAAGAACTGAGGCCAAAAGTCTTGTACAAAAAGCTTGTTAGTTTTGCAGGACCCTATGGCAAAGAACTGAGGCCAAAAGTCATGTACAAAAAGCTTGTTAGTTTTGCAACACCCTATGGCAGCAGTTTTAAAGAGAACCGAGGCCAAAAGTCCTGTCTAGAGCAGGACCCTATGGCAGCAATTCTACAGAGAGTTGAGGCCAAAAGTCCTGTACAAAAAAACTTGTCAGTTTTGAACGATCCTATGGCAGCGGTTTGCAAAGAACCGAGGTCAAAAGTCTTATCTAGAGTAGGACCCTATGGCAAATATTTTGCGGAGAACCAAGGCCAAAAGTTCTGCCAAATGAAATGTCTTAAATTTTCAGTTTAGTAGGATCCTATGACAGTGATTTTGCAAATAACTGAGGCAAAAAGTTTTGTACAGAAACCTTTTCAATTGAAAAGTCTTAAATTCTCATTTTCTCAAGACCCTATGACAGCGGTTCTACTGAGAACCAAGGCCAAAAGTATGTTATGGCTTCGGTGTTTTTAAAACCGATATCTATATTTTAGCGTAAATTGCAAAAATTCCACCGTGTATTTTTATGCTTCGGTTTCATGAGAATCGAAGCATAATAAACACGCTAAAATGTCTATTTTTACTAATGAAGGTTATATGCAATCAAAATTTTATTCTTCAATTGTCTTAGAAAACAAAAAGTGTGTTTTACCCACTAGTGGAAAAACGTTGTTTAACGTCGGTTATTTTGGGCTTTTAACGTCACATATGGAACCGACGTCTATTCGGGTGACATTAATTACACATCGATCAGGATATGACCGACGTCTATGTAGACGTCGGACTATATAGGTCAGACGTCTATATAGACATCGGACTCTATAGGTCAAACGTCTAAAATGTCGTCGTATTTGATAGGATTTTTCTCCGCTTGAGGCCTCTCGAGTTGCTCCTGGCTTATGGTGATTCGAGTTTACAACTTTATATTTTAGTTGAAGAGAATGGATTGTACGTTTTTTTTTTGTATTGGATGGTTTTACTAATGTAGTGGAGGGAATTAGAGTAGTGCAAAACGCAAGAAATCGCTATCCAAGAATGCTGCCCAAGGACACGAGCAAAACAGGACAAAACTCAACGAAAACGCATTTTAATCGGTTGAAATGAAAGATAATTCATCAAAGAGTAATGTAATCGGAGTAAAATTAATTTTAAACGGTGCAAAAGTGAGAAAACGAACCTGAAAAACGTAGCCCGTGGAGAGAAAATGAGAGGACGATGATGAACAATGAGTGCGCGTAACTGCTGCCTCGCGTTCGCAGTGCTTTAATGCAGACATTTAGAAGTCGGTTCCCCCCATAACACACGTCTACAGACGTCGGTTCCCCCACAACAGAAGTCTAAAAGGCTTTAGAAGTCGGATTGGCGGGATCAAACGTCTAAATAGAGTCAAAAAGTGACTTTTTAAATTTCTGGGCTGAGTATTTAGAAGTCGGTTCCCGCCACAACAGACGTCTATAGACGTCGGTTCCCTCCACAATAGACGTCTAAAGTGCTTTCGAAGTCGGAATGGCGGGATCAGATGTCTAAATGAAGTCAAAAAGTGACTTTTTAAATTTCTGGGTTTAGGGTTTAGACGTCGGTTCCCCCAATAACAGATGTCTATAATATTTTAGACATTGGGGCCCCTCCTAACTAACGTCTATATGACTGAAAGAAATGACTTTTCACCCACCTGTCAGACATATAGACGTCAGTTAGGAGGGGCCCCGACGTCTAAAATATTATAGACGTCGGGGCACCTTCTAACTGACGTCTATATGGCCAACTTATTTACGAAAATGCCACCGGTCATCAATATACGTCGTGCTTACTCTTAACTGACGTATAAGGAGTGACGTTAAATAGAATTTTTGCACTAGTGACCTAATCTTTTTAAGTTTTGATTTATGTTCTTAGAAACGTTTAAGAACATTTGTTAATAATTCAATCACAATCTTTAATTAAAATTCTTATTAATTTCCTTAATTATAATGATCTCACTACAAGACAAATAAAAAATTTCTTTGGAAAAGTTTACATCTTCTTAGTGGGTAATTTCTGGTTTTGTTTTCATAAAAAATGGTGCTACCTTTCCTAAATATATTTCCAATGAATCTTACCTAATAAAATCCCATACTTATTTGTCAAAAGAGAAATCCATGAAAAATATAAATTTTTTAAAATATAATTTGTTAGATATTGTGTGTTTATGTTAATTAGGGAAACGTAGTCTCTATATGTTTATTAGGGAAATATAGTCCATATGCTTATTATTTTATTTTTACATATTCATTTGTATTCGGGCTTAGCCCACATTCTTATTATTATAAATGCATTACCCTATGTGTATGAAAAGACACACAAGGGAGATTAATCCGAAATATAGTTTTTCATCATATTCAACATGGTATCTAGAGCTTAGGTTTTGTTCCAGCCTCTTCCACAGTCTTTGGTACTCATCATCGTCGCAGCAGTCATCGTCGCCGCCGTTGCCGCCGCTGGAGTTCCAGAATCAACCAGCGACCACTCCATCCGAATCGTCTCGACCGGGCGACCACCGTGGTCCAAAGATCGCGGTGATCGGAGCACCCACGCGCCTCCACGCACCGTCGCAAAGCTCGCAGATCCGCCACTTCCCGCCGCACGTGCCGGTGCGTCGCTAAAGCGTTTCGCCGCCAACCAGCACCGCCGTGATCGCCTCCTCGCCCTCTTTCCGGATCTGTTGTCGTTGCATCAATCAGTGCACTTTGGATTTTTAGGGTTTCTCCCTCTCCATGGCGTCTTCCTCGTCAACAACCACTTCCTCTGCTGGTGTCTCATCTTTTGATTCCCCAATATACACTAATTTTGTGAATGTACACTTATCCATTGACAAGTTAGATGGCACGAATTATGCAACATGGGCATCCGACATCAAACTTTTGTTAAAGAGTCAGAGGTATGTAGATCACCTCACTAAAAATGTGACTAGTGCTACCACAGATGACACTTCCCGCTGGATGAAAATTGATGCCAAGTTATGCATCGTCATAAAGTCCACCATTCACTCCTCTTTGAAACAAATGTTTCAATCCTATGAAACATGTTCAGAACTATGGGCACAAGCAAAGCTATTATACACAAATGACACCCAGCGTCTTTATGGTGTCTGTCAGGACCTATTCATTGTTATTGGTCCGCGTAGTCCTAGTCCCATGGCAGAATATTTGGGTAAAGTTCCTGCCCTCCTACATGACTTTAATGAGCTATTACCTCCTGCTTCCACTCCTGCTAAAGAACTAGAACAACGATCAAAGTTCTTCATGTTGTTGGCTTTATACGAACTCTCTGATGATTCCTCCCATGTCCGTGATCAGATTTTGGGTTCTCCTGTCATACCCAACTTTACTTCTACTTGTTCTGCTCTTTTGCGTATTTCGAGCAAACCAGACATTGAGACATCTCATATTAATGATTCCTCAACTATGGCTGCCCAACGGGATGATCAAAGTCGGTCTCGCAAGCCAGGTAAAGGACGACCAAAATGTGACCACTGTGGCAAGCTAGGCCACAGAATTGATAGATGTTATGCGCTTCATGGACGTCCTCCTCGATTTGTAGCAATGGCGAATTCTGATCCACCTCCTCGACCATCGTCTGCAGACCATCCTACTTCATCAAATACTGTAGACAACCCTGCAGTCTTCAACAAATTTCTCAGATGGTATAAGGATCGTCAGCAATCTAGTTCCACTACATCTGCATCTGTTGCACGCACAGGTACACCTTTTGTTGGTTTGACTCACTCCTTCGGATCTTGGGTCCTTGACTCAAGCGCCACCGATCATATAATTGGTAACAAGTTCTTGTTTTCTTCCTTGTCATGTCCGGATAATTTACCCTCGGTAACAATGGCTGATGGGTCTAAAGTCTCATCTCATGGTATTGGTACTGTTCATATTTTTCCGTCCATAGCCATTGATCATGTACTCTATGTTCCTGGGTCTCCTTTCAATTTATTGTCCATAAGTCGTCTAACTCATTCCCTTAATTGTGTTATTTCATTTACCAAAGATTCTGTTTATTTGTAGGACCGGAGTTCGAAACACATGATTGGCACATGATGTGAGTCTCACGGCCTCTATCTTCTCCGCCCTTCTCCACATGCTGACATAATCATGGAGTCACCATCCCTTCTTCATGCTCAGATAGGTCATCCCAGTCTTGCCAAACTACAGCAACTTGTTCCGAGTTTGTCGAAGTTATCAAGTTTGTCGTGTGAGTCTTGTCAGTTAGGAAAGCATACTCGTAGTTCCTTTCCTCGTAGTGTGTTACAAAGAGTGTCGTCTCCTTTTTCATTAGTCCATTCTGATATTTGGGGTCCTAGCCGTGTTAAGTCCACTTTAGGATTTCAGTATTTTGTTACTTTTATTGATGACTATTCAAGATGTACTTGGTTGTTTTTAATGAAGAATCGTTCTGAGTTGTTTTCTATTTTCCAATCATTTTTCAATGAAATAAAAACACAGTTTGGGGTTTCTATTCGAACTTTATGCAGTGATAATGGCCATGAATATCTTTCTCAACCATTTAAACATTTTATGGTTTCTCATGGCATTCTTCACCAGACCTCATGTGCTTATACTCCTCAACAAAATGGGGTGGCTGAGCACAAGAATAGACACCTTATTGAAACAACTCGTACATTTCTAATCCATGGCCAAGTACCCTCGCATTTTTAGGGTGATGCAGTTCTCACTGCATGTTATCTCATAAACCGCATGCCATCTTCTGTCCTAGATAACAAAATCCCTCATTCTGTCTTATTTCCTCAAGACCCTTTACATCCATTACCTCTTAGAGTTTTTGGGTCTACATGTTTTGTTCATGATTTTAGTCCTGGTCTTGATAAGTTATCTCCTAGATCTCACAAATGTGTCTTCTTAGGATTTCCACGGTCACAAAAGGGCTATAAGTGTTTTTCCCCTTCCCTCAATCGTCATTTCATCTCCACTGATGTCACTTTTGATGAATCTTCATTTTATTTTTCACATCTATCTTCTAGTTTTGTACCTCCACCTCCTACTATTGATATTCCTATTGTCTGTGATCCTTTAGACTCTCATTCCCCACAGGATCGTCCTTCAACTCCACCCCTTCAGGTTTATAGTCGCCGCAATTGTCTCCCTCATGACTCACCTCCTGTGCCGCCTCTTGTGTCTTCTCTGGCTCTAGCAAATGAGTCTGACCTGCCTATTGCCCTCCGTAAAGGTATACGCTCTACTCGTAACCCTTCCCCCCAATATACTGTTCTTAGTTACCACAGATTATCTCCATCTTTTTACACATGTCTCTCATCCATTTCTTCTGTATCCATTCCCAAGTTTGTGGGTGATGCCTTAACTCATCCTGGTTGGCGTCAAGCCATGCTGGATGAATTAAGTGCTTTACAAAAAAGTGGAACTTGGGAGCTTGTCCAATTACCATATGGAAAGTCTGTTGTTGGTTGCAGGTGGGTGTATGCTATCAAAGTTGGCCTTGATGGTATAATTGATCGTTTGAAGGCTCGACTGGTTGCCAAAGGATACACACAAATTTTTGGTTTGGATTATGGTGATACTTTTTCTCTAGTGGCGAAAATGACCTCTATTCGCCTTTTCATTGCCATGGCTGCTCTTCGACAATGGCCTATTTACCAACTTGATGTCAAAAATGCTTTCCTTAATGGTGATTTGCAGGAAGAAATTTACATGGAGCAACCGCCCGGCTTTGTTGCTTAGGGGGAGTCATCTAGATTGGTATGTCGTCTTCGCAAATCCTTATATGGCCTAAAACAGTCTCCTTGGGCCTGGTTTGGTAAATTCAGCAGTGTTGTTCAACAATTTGGTATGTCTCGTAGTGAAGCGGATTATTCAGTGTTCTATCGCCACTCAAGTGATGGATGTATCTACTTAATAGTGTATGTCGATGACATTGTTCTCACATGAAGCGACTATGTTGGCATCTCTCAGATGAAACAACACCTTTGTCACCATTTTCAAACTAAAGATCTTGGCAAACTCCGATACTTTTTGGGTATTGAAGTAGCACAATCCAATGCTGGTATTGTCATATCTCAGAGGAAGTATGCGTTAGACATCTTGGAGGAAACAGGGTTAATGAACTCTAAATCTGTTGAGACACCTATAGATCCTAATACCAAACTCCTACCAAATCAGGGGGGGCTTTCTCAGATCCTGAACGGTACAGAAAACTAGTTGGTAAATTAAACTATCTTATTGTTACGCGTCCTGACATTTCCTTCGCAGTTAGCGTGGTGAGTCAATTCCTTAACTCCCCATGTGAAGACCATTGGGATGCAATTGTTCACATAGTGAAGTATATTAAAGGATCATCTGGAAAAGGTTTGTTATATGGTCTTAACAACGATACAAAAATCGTTTGCTATTCAGATAGGAGGTCTACCTCTGGATATTGTGTCTCTATTGGTGGCAACCTGATATCTTGGGAAAGTAAGAAGCAAAGTGTTGTGGCTAAGTCCAGCGCAGAAGTAGAATATAGAGCTATGGCATCAGCTACTTGTGAGCTTGTGTGGCTTAAACAATTACTTAATGAATTGAAATTTGGAGATGTCACTCACATGACACTTATATGTGATAATCAAGTTGCTCTTCATATTAGCTCTAACCCTGTCTTCCATGAGAGAACCAAGCACATTGAAGTTGATTGCCATTTTATTAGAGAAAAAATCATATCCGGAGATATCAAGACTGAATTCGTTAACTCAAGCAACCAGTTGGCAAACATATTCACTAAGTCCTTGCGAAGACCTAGAATTGATTATCTTTGTAACAAGCTTGGAACATATGATTTATATGCTCCATCTTGAGGGGGAGTGTTAGATATTGTGTGTTTATGTTAATTAGGGAAACGTAGTCTCTATATGTTTATTAGGGAAATATAGTCCATATGCTTATTATTTTATTTTTACATATTCATTTGTATTCGGGCTTAGCCCACATTCTTATTATTATAAATGCATTACCCTATGTGTATGAAAAGACACACAAGGAAAATTAGTCCCAAATATAATTTTTCATCATATTCAATATAATTAAATATTAACTTTACTATATACTATCACCAAAGTTATGCATTAAAAAATATTAAACCAACCAACTTATTACAAAATATTTCTTTTTCTACAATTTAAATTATTTTATAGTTTTTTGAAAATTAAAAATAAATCACGTTTAACAATTTGAGGAAAGTCATGAAAATATAAATCTATCAAATATTTACAAATTGATAGATAAAAGTATACACTAATCATAATTAATAATTTTAACAAGTTTAATCAAGATGTGAAACTATTAAAATGACAAAGAATCATAAGAATTTAAATTTAAATCTAACTGAAAATAAAATTAAAGTATCACAATGGTGATATTTAGTAGTATCAAACACCTATATATTTTGAATAAGTGTTTGCAATTAACAAATAGGAACTTGATACACAATAGAAAAATTTGATAATGATATTTTGTTGTCATTGTTAGCGAGTCTTGAAGTAAATGTGTCAATTAAGAGTTTCTAAAACCACCAAATGGACATAACACGAATACACATATATTTACATATTAAGATGGACTCGGAGTGGATATAAACATATATACCTATAGAATTTCGATCGATAATAAAAAATGTTAAAAATTTTAGTTAATAATACGTGTTAAAAAGTATGTAGTGCCAAAATTTCTCTTAAGATGTAGGGAAATTTTTTCTTTGAGAAGGAAAGACAATGTGCTACGTTGCGTAAAATAATTTATTATGGGAAAAAAATCGTTCCATTTGTCTATTCTTCTATTTAAGTGTAAATCTATGTATGTAGATGCTTAGGACATGAGTAGTATAAAAGAACACTTAACTTGTAAGCACTTAGATGTATAGTCTTGATAGGTTCTTATTTGTAGACGATTAGAACAAGTGAAAAGCTAAATGGATTAATTAATACTAGTTTGATTGATTCAAGATTGTGCACTTGTTGACTTAATAAAAAGGAAGAAGAATATATATATATATATATATATATATATATATAATACAACTTATCTAAAAATTTTTTTTTATAAAACTTAAACTTTCTTTTTTAAATTTATAAAACAATTTCTCACCAATTACATTATATATAAATATACAAATTTTATTTAAGAAATATTATATTTCTAAAGGAGAAATTACATTAGTTTCTTTTAAGGTTATATTAATGAACACTTGCGTTATTTTAAAATAAATATTTTTTAATAAGACAACATTCACATCTCTAATCATTTTAAAATAAACATTCTTGTCTACTTTATTTATAAATATAGCGTTTCAAAATTTTATAAATGATTTCTTAGTTTTTATATTTTAAGATTTTAATTTTATTTTTCAGACATTTGATCTAAATTTTAATCAATAATTCTTCTTAAATAAAATACAGAAAGTAGATTGCTTCATTAAAAATATATAGATTAGTATTATTTGTAAGAACCTGCAAAATAGAGTATTAGAGTTTATAGGTGTATTAAAATAATGAAGTCGAGTATTATATTTTAAAATAACTTAATATTATAAATAGAAGTTCTTAAATCTGTCTCGTTACTTAAAACACAGCTCGTCTCTCTAAAACTCTTTCTCTTAGTTCTCTCTACTACCTTCTCTCTACACTTTTTTATTCTCTGATCATCTGTTTGACGATCAGGAAGTTCCTACGTAATCACCGCTAAGTTTTCTTCAATATCCACTGATCAATTTCAGTAGTAGAGCAAGTAAGTTTTTACCCATTTTTCTCCTTCTATTCTCGGTCTTTGATCTTACCATTAAATCTGTTTTTGCATGTACAAGAAAGGGTTTTTCCTAAAACTCTTAGTCAATTTAAGGTTCTAAGGTCCCTTTCCAATCATCAATTGGTGATGGTATTTCTAGAATTTTCCTTGTGGCGGGAGCAACAGTCAGGTGTTAGAAAGTCGGGGTAGTTCTAACTAAGGTAAGGGAAGTTAGAGTTTTCTTTAATTGATATTTGTGGTGTAAGTTTGATGTTTATATGTGTATTAAACTGAGTTGGTATAATTTCTGTTTTTGTGCTAGTTTTAACTACTTTAATTGAGTATATTTGAGTATTTAATGATTAAATCCTGAGAAGAGGTATATTGGATGATATTTTGGCATGGAATTATATGTAAACATATTGCATCACTGATTTAAATGTGTGTTGTAATGTTTATGAAATAAGAAGTTGAAAATCTAGGAGTTTTGGTAGTTAAAATGGGGGTTTTAATGTTCATCTGAGTGAGATAGTGTTTGGTTGGAGAAATTTGGTATTGTTGGTCTATTTATATGTCATTTGAGGTTTGTTAGCATCATGAGTCGGTATAAATCTTATAGGAAGGAAAATCAGAGGTTTAGGGGTTAATTATTTGGTATATTAGAATTGGTTTTGATGTTGAAATAGAGGAAATATGATGAAATAGTGTTTGGTGGTGGATATGTGGAGTTTAGTTTGGTTTGAAACTAGTTTTTAGGGGTTTGGACTAGTGATATTTTGAATCAATGGTTCTGTGCCCAAATAGAAAGTTTGGGGTGTGTTAGTAAGTCATTTCTGACTTGTTAGAGTTCTTAAGTTACTTAAAAATGAGCTAGAAATTGTAGAATTCAGGTCTCTAAAGTGAGGTTTTGATTAAGTTTGGATTGAAATCTTGTGATTAATCAATTTAAAATGAGTTTAAGTTGGTTTAGAAACATTTATTTAGGTATATTTGAGTCTAGAATACAATCTAGGGGTGTTATAAGTTGGAAAATATGCATAGGACAGGTCATGAGAAGTTGAAAGATACAAATTCTACATATTTGATGCTATAGAATTATGCAGTCTCACTGAGTGAAAGGTAAGTGAGCAGAACCCACTGTTTATATTTTCGCACAACGAGTCTTGGTGCGCTGAGCGAGTGGGCTTTAGCTGAGCGAACAGACTTGGTGGCTGAGCGAAAATATCATATTTTCAACTAAGTTTTTATATATTTTCTTAAAGTGTGTTCAATGTATGGCATTGTTTGAATATGGTTGGTTTATAATACTTATTGTGAAGTATGAATTGATTTATAATGTTGTATGAAAATAAAGTTATGAATATGATCATGTATGAGATGTGATAATGATGTTCAAATGTGTGAGGTGTGGATTTCAAGTATCATGTGAGAAAGAAATTCCAAGGAGGAATATCCTAAGTTGGTTATGTTGTGTTATGTATTGAAGTAGGGGCTTCTGGATTGGGGAATGATCCTGAAACTCTCAATAACCCCATTTCATGTAGAGATGAGTGATTATGTCGTGGAGAGTAATAGGAGGTCCTAGTCTATGGTCACTAGTTAGGGCCATAAATGTATGACGGATTAACCTTGGTGTATGACATTATTGGTGGTGGTTGAGGATGTGGTTATTATTATTTCTGAGCAAGGTTACTCTACCATACGCGGGTGCAGGTTCCCTATGAGTATGACATCAATACATCTATCCGGATAGTAAAGGTTTCAAAGTGGAAGGAATTTGTTTCTGTGTCGCTTGATTTATAATATGCATGTATGTTGTGTTTGTTCCTTTTAAATGTATGTATAATCTTTTGATACTTTAACTTACCCTTGCTTTTGTGTTGTGTGTCTTTGGGTATGTGGTTTCTCTTTTGCAATGATCACCTTGTGGTTTGAGCTTAGGTGGTGTCTTCGGGGAGCAGGTACTAGTTAGTAACGAAGCTGAAGCTTAGAGTAGGACGTTCCTACTTTCTTTTTGTTTTAAAAGTTTTCTTTTGTTTTAGTGTAGGATGTACTCTTATAGTATGTTTGGGTGTACATATGAAGTTTTTTATTACAAATTATTTATGGATAGTTGTAATAGGAATTTATATGTTTATCTTGAGTTAACTATTGTGTAATATTAATATTTGTGATGTATCCTATATAGTAGTTAAATACTATGAAAATTTGGGATGTTACATTATTCATTTATCAATAAAGACTAATGCTTATTTAGGAGGCAAAAATGTAACTTCACAAAAAAAATGTTAATATTTATTTTAAAATTAGAAAAATGTAAGTTTCTTTAATCTTATTTTTAAAGGAGATGTGTATACTTTTTCCAAATTTAATTGAAAAAATGAATAAAAGAATATTTTATGTTTTAATAATATTTAATTAGAAGTAAGATATGTAAAATTAAGTTATGTATAGGCTTAATAGCTTATTTTGTCTCCATTTTTGCTGAATTTTGTCAATTAGGTCTTTCCTTTTAAAAGTGTCTCACCTAATAAATTTTCCGTCAACGTCGTTCCTTCTGTTAAATACGCACAAACGACGTTAACTTCTTCCTCTCCCTCTCTCCTCTTCTACAACACAGGAGACCTTTCTCTTCTTTTGTCAGTGCTATGTTTTCATCTTTTTGCAATACCAAAAAAAGTTGCACCTCAAGAAACTCTTGCTAAATCATGTAGAAAAACATTCTTCCTTCGCATTTTTATCACTTTTCAACCTACCTTCATACTAAGTCTTGTCATTAAATACACGATCAAAATTGTTCAACTAAAATTAAAAGCTTTTAAATATTACACTTGAGTTTGCTCTTTCATTATTCCACTTATTTATTAAATAAAAATAACAATATTTATTATTATTATTATTAAGAAATATGAAAAAGTATAGCTAAAAATAAAACGATTTATCTTAACGAAATAATATTATACTAGTTGATAACGGTTCAAAAACCGTTATTTTTACACTTAATTTTGATATCAAAAACACCCTTAATGACTTAGAAACTTGCTTTGACTCATGATTTTGCTTTAGTTTTGTGAATAAGAGAGTTGAGGATTTAGTTGATGATTTTATTACTAAATTCCCTTGATTTTTTAGGATTTTGGAATGATTTGAAAGAAGGGTTGAAGTATCAAGGGGTTGTAGTGCAGAAAAGTCAACCAGAATGTAGAAAAGTCAACAGTCAACCAGAAAAGTCAACCAGTCAACTAGGAAAGTTAACCAGTCAACCAGAATGTTGAAAAGTCAACCAGAGTACAGTTTCAGTATCGTAGGTGGCGCTGAACGCCAGTCTCTAGACCAGTTTTTCACTCTTTTTCACATGGGCGACACCGCTGGGCGTCATTCTGAGTGTCGCACCTACCGTTGAGCGGTACTGTAACGTTGAGCGCCATTTTCGTGGATCTGGGCTAGTTTTTCTATTATTTTTATGATCTGTTTTAGGCCTGGACCCGTTTTCTGTTATTTTTCTAGCCTATTTAAAGACCTGGACACCCTAGAGAATGTATCTTTTGATGACTTAGGCACAAAAACATATTTTTTACCCCTTTAGGGATAAATTTGGGGAATTCACAACTCTCATTTTCTCTTTCTAGGGTTTTATCTTCTTGCATTCCATTGTACACATAGATTCTCCATGACGATGGAGGACTAATCTCATTTGTTATTGGAGAAGATGTAACCTCTAAACTCTCTTGTATTTGAATTGTTCTTGAATATATATGCTTTCATTCATTATTTGCTAGGGTTTTTCCTTTATACTTTATGCATGATTTGTTTAACTCATTCAAATGCATGATCATTGATTTGTTGATATGGAGACATACGGGAAAATCTAGAACTGGGGAATTTCTCTTGATGATGAAATATTACCTAGAGATAGGAATACGAAAGTCAATTTCTTTAAGCTTTTGTGGATATTGCATGAATGATTACTAGGGAGACTAGAGATAGTAAACTAGTAATTGTGATTAGGATCTTTTCACCGAGAGATCGGGTTTAGAGTAAAATAGAAAGTTGTATTAACATTAATGAAGAAGATGAATTCGTTTATGCATGAGAGTGATTAGGTGAATTCTAAACCCTAACAACATATTCATCTCATATTATCAACATCATCCATTCACTTTTATGTCTAGCCTCAATTTATCAAATTGCATTCATGTTTATTTTTCCGCACTTTGCATTCAAAAACCCCAAAATATTGTTCTTATAGTCTTGATTGGTTAAGCAAAAACACAACTGTTTAGTGTCGTGAGTCTCTTGGGAAAACGATACTTGGACTTACCGTTTATTACTACTTGATACGATTTGGTACACTTGCCAGAGAGTTAACACTGTTCAACAGTGTATGTCGGTTTAATTTGAGATAATATAACTAAATAAAAAACAAAATGAATTTAGGATAATATAATTAAAAAAAATCTTTCAGCTTTGATAATTTGTTTTAGTATATAACAAAGGAACTAAAAGGTAGAAAAAGATAACAAATTATAATTATAATATTGATATAGATTATGTAGTATGATTACATTTTTAGTTAAGAATATATTTTTCATATTTATATTATTTATAAAAACTATGTTTCGTTTTTAATTAAATTAATTATACATTTGTTTTGTTTCTATACGTAAATATTATTGTTGATATACGGATAAGTTTTATATTATTTTATGAAATTAACTTTGTATTTGGATTATAGAGATGAATTTAGAAGACTCAAAATGAGAGAAAAATTACAGAAAGAAAAGTGAGAGTGAAGGTGTTTGACTAAAAAAATACAAGAATTGAGAAAAAAAATTATAAAAATTTGTAAACAATTTTTATATAAAAAAATCCTACAAAATAAACATAAAATGGTCAAATATTTAATATAAAAAAAGAATGTTTAATATCATAGCTGCGTGATCCAATAATAATATAATAACAAGTAAAAATAAACTTAGTTAATAACCAATTTCATTATAGTAAACTTTAATATTATTAATTTCATTATGATAAATACTCGTCTAATATTATGTTAAAAGATATTTAAACTTAACTTAATATTATATAAATGACTTATAAAAATAAAATTTGCTATTATTTATATTATCAAATAATTTTATTCGAACCACTTCTACTATCTTTAATAGAAAAAATGTATTACAAGAATATTTATAAGGACTGATTAAAAAGAAACGACGTTAACAGAACATTTATTAAATAATAATTAATTTGACACACTTTTTAAAACGAAGGATTTAATTCACAAAATTCAACAAAAACTGATAATAAAATAAGTTATTAAACCTTATGTATATTAGTATTCACCTAATGTTCTCATAAGCTTCTAGGGTTAATAAAAATAAAAAAATTGATAATAGTTGGTTAAAGTGAAATAGTCTTCCGAAATTGGAAGAAGGTCTAAGGTTTGGACAAAGTCTCATAATAATTGACCCTTTGATAACCTCAAACTTGGTCTACTTGTAGAAAATACTATTATTTATAGTTTTTGGTAAAATTGTTGAAAATATTCTCTTGTCATTTCTTAGCCCCCAGAAAAACAAAAAATCATACTATATATGGCCATCGGTTTTGTAAAACAAAGAATTCTCCATTCATATTTTTAACTTTTGTAATTAATTGTAACCATTATCATAACAGTGGGCTAATTAAGCATGTATCTTAATTTCTTAACCTTAATCTATATTCTATATATACTTGGTAATTACAACTAACACCCACCCAAGTGGCCAAGTAATTAATGGTAACCATCATCATAGTTTAAATTTTAATTATTTTAAGAGAATAAACAAAAATAAAAAATAACTTTAAAGTGAATAAATTTTAGTTTTGTAATATAGTTTAGAATTATCGTTTTTTAAAATAAAAAAATTATCATAAAAACTATAAGTTTAATTTTAGACTTTTAAATTAAAAAATAAATACAATAGTTTAAATAAAATAAATATTATTTGGGTGGTGTAAAAAATGTTTATTAACGAAAAAAAAATATTATTTTTGTTATAATATATTATTATTATATTGCAAAATATGAATCAGTTGTATTTCAACGTTTAGAACAATTGATGTTGGCAACGGTAAAAAAAATATATTTTATTGATTGCAAAATTGATATTTATGAGTAATGTTCATTTTTTTTAAGAGTTGCAAACATTCAAATCATTTATTGGTTTTATTTTTTTTTATTAATTTTATTCTCCCCTAGTTTTATAAATAGAGAGCTCTTATCCATTTCAAAACACATTAAAAATAAGTCCTTTTCATTCTCTTCTCTTCTTGGTTTCATCCTCTTTTCCTCTTCTAAAATTATTTTGAGTTATTCTTATACTTTGTTCAGAGATCCTTGCTAGTTCTGAGATCCTCAGAAATATTCTGGAAAGTTCCTGTTGTATCCTAGGAGACTTGCACAATACATCGCGGATAAGTCCTTAAGGATAGTGACTTTAAACACTTCAGGAAATACTGTTTTGTCAACTTTTTACAGCAATCTTAAGGACTTGATGTCAACAACATGCATTCGGAGAGCCAAACCATTGTTCTCGGAACCCAAACGGTCTTTGCAAAATCACTTCCGAACATGTCAAAAATTGAGGTTATCTTTGGACAAAATTTTCTGGTGCTAGCAAGAACGCGTGTCCACCCTTCTAGACACATATGGAGTTGCTGTTGTTCCCAAAAGGTACATACACAAACTTGATCACAAAAAGAAAAATAATTTTCTTAAATCTCGTCCCAATGAATCTAAACTCACCTGGCATAGAGTGAGAAACGACAATCCTCCTAGGGAAAATATAGTCGAAGGAGATGAAATTTTTGTTGCGGTCGTTTCCCAAGTAAATCTGATAACCAATATGAGAAAATGGGTGGTAGACTCTGGTGCTACCAGGCATATCTATGCAAGTAGAAGTGCCTTTACCTCTTGCACAGTGTAGGGGATGGAGAAGAACATATCTACCTCGGAGATTCCAAGACCACTCCTGTTCTGGGAAAATGGAAAGTTCTTCTTAAGCTCACATATGGAATGACTTTGGCCTTGAGTGATGTGCTACATGTGCCATCAAAATGTTTCTAAAAATATTAATGAATCAAGTTCTTCTACTTATATTGTTGACTCGTATGATATATGGCATGCTAAATTAGGATATGTGAATTCCTCGTATGTTTTGAAATTACAACAACGAGAATTAATTAATATGCATTATAAATAGTAGTAATTATGATATATGTGTAGAATCTAAATTGACAAAGAAAACATGTTTTCTGTAGAATGTCAAACTGAACTGTTAGGGTTAATTCATACTGATCTAGCTGATTTGAAACAGACCATGTCTAGAGGAGCTAAAAATTATTTTGTGACCTTTATAAATGATTATTCTAGATACACCAAAGTTTACTTAATCAAACATAAAGATGAAGTTTTTAATGTGTTTTTAACCTATAAAGCAGAAGTAGAAAATCAATCAAATAAGAAAATTAAAAGGATTAAATCAGATAAAGGTGGTGAATATATTTTGTTTAGTGACTATTGTGTTAAAGAAGGGATTATCCATGAAGTGACCCCACCATATTCACCCGAGTTTAATGGAGTAGCTGAGAGAAAAAAATAGAACCCTTAAGGAAATGTTGAATGTTATTCTTGTTAGTTATGGTGCACTTGATAACCTTTGGGGAGAAGCCTTGCTTACTGCATGTATTTTACAAAATAGAATACCCCATAAGAAAACCGGTAAAACTCCTTATGATTTGTGGAAAGGTTACCAATCTAACCTTAAATATCTAAGAGTGTGGGGGTGCTTAGCTAAGGTGATGCTACCTGATGCTAAGAAAAGGAAAATAGGCTCTAAAACCACTGATTTCATGTTCTTAGGTTATGCTGAACATAATGTTGCCTATAGATTTCTAGTTGTTAAAAGTAACATACTTGAGAGAAATTCTATAATGGAGACAAAAAATGTTGAGTTTTTTGAACATGTGTTTCCCTTAAAGGTTAGTGAGATGTCTCAACCTGTTGATGATAATAATAATAGTGATACCATGAATGAGGATTTGAGAAGAAGTAAAAGACAGAGAAAGGAAACTTCCTTTGGAGATGACTTTTATACTTATCTTGTTAATAGTGATTCAACAAGGTTTGTAGAAGGTACTAGTGATCTTGATGCAAAACAGTGGGATAAGGCCATTAGGACTGAAATTGAATCAATTCAGAAAAATAATACTTGGACTTTAGTAGATTTGCCTAAAGGAGCAAAACCCATTGGTTGTAAGTGGATCTTTAAGAAGAAATATCACCTTGATGGATCCATAGAAAAATATAAGGCAAGATTAGTAGCAAAAAACTTTACTAAAAAACCCAACATAAATTACTTTGATACTTTTGCTCCTGTGACTAGGATTTCCTTTATTCGAGTGTTATTAGCTCTAGCAGCTATCCATAAACTAGTGATACATCAGATGGATGTTAAAACAACCTTTTTGAATGGTGATTTAGAGGAAGAAATTTATATGACTCAACCTGAAGGGTGTGTTGTACCTAGTCAAGAGGAGAAAGTATGCAAACTCTTAAAATCCTTGTATGGGTTAAAACAACACCAAAACAATGGCATGAAAAACTTGATAATGTGTTGCTTTGTGATGGTTTTTCACCTAATGATGCTGATAAATGTATGTACTCTAAATCTGAAAATGGTGATTGTGTCATTATATGCTTGTATGTGGATGACATGTTAATCTTTGGTACATGCAATGAGATTGTCGCTAGAACTAAATTGTTTCTAGGATCAAAATTTGAAATGAAAGACATGGGTGAAGCCAATGTGATTTTAGGTATTAGAATCATAAGGAAGGGAGATAGTATATTACACTCTCAAGAACAATACATTGAAAAACTTCTTAAGAAGTTTGGGTTTTATGACTTAAAACCAGTGAGTATCCTTTATGATGCTCATTTTAAATTAATGAAAAATATAGGAGAATCGTTATCTCAGCCTCAGTATGCCCAAATAATTGGGGGCTTACTGCACTTGATGAGCTTTTCTAGACCTGATATTGTTTATGCAGTAGGTAGACTAAGTAAGTACACTCAATGTTCAAATTAAGAACATTGGGATGCATTTTTGCTAGGCTTATGAGGTACTTAAGAGGTTCAATGGATTATGCCATTGAATATAGTGGATTTCCCACTGTTTTAGAAGGGTACAATGATGCTAACTGGATCTATGATTCATATGAGACAAAATCCACTAATGGTTATGTATTCACACTTAGGGGTGGTGCAATTACATGGAGATTAGCCAGACAAACAATTATTGCAAGATCAACAATGGAATCTGAGTTTGTTGCTCTTGAGATGACTGGTAATGAGGCTGAGTGGTTGAAAAACTTCTTAGCGAACATTCCATTAGGAATGAAACCAATCCCATCAGTATCAATACATTGTGATTGCCAATCAGCAATAGTTATATCTAAAAGCAAGAATTACAATGGAAATAATAGACATATACAATTAAGACACAATTTGATGAAGCAGCTGCTAAAGAGTAGAACTATTTCCATTGATTATGTGAAGTCAGAACAGAATCTAGTAGATCCTCTAAGAAAACCCCTGGGAAGACAAATGATATTAAAAACATCGATGGGAATGGGACTTAAGCCACTTGCAAAAAAACAAGTGATGGTAACCCGACCTTTGTGATTGGAGATCCCAAGAATAAGGATTTATATGGGTAAAAACAAGTCACTTGTTAGTTCTGATAATACTAAATTGATTTTAATCAATTATGTCCCTTCTTATGGTGTGTGTGAAAGTGCTAGAGACTGCATTATTAAGAGTTTAAACTTTGTCATTAAAATTCTATGTGGTGAAAGAATTTTAGTTTAAACAAAGTTTTTAATGATTTTCATATCCCTTATGGATGATGTATGATTTGTAGCATACACTTGATGAAATAACCTATATGAGTGTCGAGTGGGGCCGCTTGCATGAGATCTTGGCATGATTTCTAGATCACTCATGAATATCGGGCACGAGCATGGCCTAATAAGCGCAACACAACGATAACAACAAGAATTGTGGGGATGTATTGTGATTGATAAACCTCTAACACACGTTAAGTGCCTTTGGTTCATATAGCTTGCTATACCAACTACACTATGTGTTAAGTATCTCAATCTAAGACTGGTTCATATAGCTTGTTATACCAGCTCTTATGCATTACATCCTATGAGACCCAGAATAAAAAATTTCTTATCTTTCTTTATTGTTTGAACTATTTGAGTCAAAGATGTTTCTTTCAACTCTATTTTGCAATATGTGGGAGATTGTTATAATATATTATTATTATAATGCAAAATATGAAACTGTTGTATTTCAACGTTTAGAACAATGATGTTGGCAACGATAAAAAAAAGTATTTTATTGATTGCAAAATTGATATATATGAAGCAATGTTCATTTTCTTTAAGAGCTCCAAACGTTCAAATCATTTATTGGTTTTATTTTTCTTTATTGATTTTATTCTCCCACAGCTCTATAAATAGAGAGCTATTCCCCATTCCAAAACACACCAAAAATCAGTCTTTCTCATTCTCTTCTCTTCTTGGTTTCATCCTTTTTTCCTCTTTTAAAATTATTCTGAGTTATTCTTATACTCTGTTTAGAGATTGTTCTGTGATCCTCAGAAATATTCTGGGAAGTTCTTGTTGTATCTTGAGGGACTTGCACAATACACCGCAGATAAATCTTTAAAAACAATGACTCTACACGCTTCAGAAAATACTGTTTTGTCAGCTTTTTACAATAATTTTTATGTCTATGATGATAATAAAATGTTTGGATATTAAAAAATTAAAATACTTTTTAAATATGTTTATTAAAACATATATTTTATATTATAAATTGGATGATAAAAGGTTGAAATTGATTAATAATAATTCTATGTTTAAAATTAAGATTTTAAAATTGGAATTAAAATTATTAAAATGATTTTACATAAGAAATGTTTATAAGTGTTTAAATTTTTTCCTTAATATAAATTTAATACAATTATTCTATATTTTAATTTATTTTATGTTTTTATTATATTTTTAAATTAATTTTTTTTAAAATCAATAGTAATAATAATAATAATAAGATTAATAATATATATTTTTCTCTACCTTCCATTCCTTTTATTTACTGCTATTATAATAGTAACAATTTTATTCTTGATTATATTACAAAATCAATATCACAAAATTAAAATTATTTTATCCTTAAATTTTTTTTTAAGTCTATTAAAATCTAATCTCAATGTTTTTAACCAGTTATTTTTAACTACTCTTTGATATAATATTTTTAATTCTTAATATAAATTTTTATATTATATTTATATTTAAATTTTTTTAATTATAATACAATTTTTAAAATCCTTTGAAATATTTACAAAATAAAAGTTTATTAATCCTTAAATTATTTTAAATTTTTGTATTCTTTAAAAAAAATTAAATTTCATTGTTTTTAATTAACTATTTTAAATTTGTTTCCTATAATTTTAATTCTAATTTTTAATATTTTTAATTTTTCTCTCCTTTTTTAAATAAAAAAACCAAAACATATTTTCGGAATTCCATCCTTCAAAACCAAATTTAGAAGGATTTTCGAAATGAAGATAAAAAATAATTAGTTGAGGAAGACAAATTCTCAATTACTACCGTAAAAATTCCATTTAGAAATGTAGTTTTCATTTTTTATTCAAGTGAAGAATACATTTTTATAAATACTTATTATTTCTGAATATTATGTTTCAAATTTTTGTATTTATATTTATTAGAGTTCTAATTGATCTTGCAGATTTTGAGAAAAAAAAAAACGTTGACCCTTGAGAAATATAACGTGTACACTAAACAAGGATATTAGACCAGATATTAAAGATTTAAGCATACACAATAAAAAAAATAAACGTGACACGTACTGTTATCGTAGTCTTCAATCTATTGTGGTAATTTTTATTAAATTTTAAAAAAATACAAATAATAAAAATTGAAAATAAAATATTAATCGATTCAAAATAAAAATAATTATTTAATTTATTTTCATTTTATATTAACAAAATAAAATATATTATATGAAAAATCAAAAGTATCCTATTTTATTTTTATCAAAATCAAAATAAATATCTATAAACCTAAAATAATAAAATAAGACTAAATAAAATTAAATTACTAATAAATTTCTAAAAATTTGAGTTTATTCCAATAAATTATATATTTATCGAAATAATATATTTACATATTCATAGTCGAAGGTGTATTTATAGAAACTGTGTAATTATAGTATATATAGAAATTATTATTTCTACGTCTAAAAATTAAATTATTTTCTTAATTTGGAAGTAGAATGTTTTAGTTAAAAAAATTTATACTGAAAATTAAAAACGGAACAGCGTCCGTTCCGAATTCTGATTGTCCTGAGTCTGTTTGTCGCGCATAACTGACTGACTCTCTGTCAACTCAAACGGCCACACATTCAAAACAAGTTCCCCACCTTAACCGGTCAAACTCGGCGTCGTTTCGATAATCCCATAAAGCCCACGTTTCTAATCCTCTGCATACGCACCCACACAAATTCCCTAATCCGACCAATTAAAAAACAGTTTCCACTAACAAACTCCACTTCTGTTTATACACGTGGAGGTAACCACCGTAACCTCTTACGCCCCCACGCACAAGATCGCACGATATTTCCTTTCCCAAAGCGTGAAGAGTCACCACCCTGCAAGCATTTTCGACGTTTCTTTCTCTTCTCTCTCTCTTTGGAATCTTCCTTCTGCGCGGAACCCTAACTCTGTTATGTACCTACCCATTATTTAATTGGGTCGTTTTTATAATTGGGGTTGCCGGCTTAACCAATCAATCATTTGGGGTTGGAGGAACAAGAGGAGTGAGGGGTTCACTTTTACGGTTTTTAATTAGGGTTCTGTGTCTTGTGCCGATCTTGTCATTTCTTGATTCTCTGATATTGATGCAAATTTTGCGTCTGGTGGGTGATTGTTAAATCAAATCCGCGGAAAGTATTGTTTTTTTTTTCTTCCTCTGGGGTCGTGGAATGGATTTGGGGGTTTCTGATGAGATGTTAGGCACTTTTGTGCCTATAGTAGTTTACTGGATTTATTCTGGGATTTACGTTATTTTGGGGTCGTTTGCTGAAAGTTATCGGTTACATTCAAAGCAGGAAGAGGACGAAAAAAATTTGGTGTCAAAGGGTGCTGTGGTTAAAGGTGTTCTCCTTCAACAACTAGTTCAGGCCGTGGTTGCAACCCTCTTGTTTGCGGTAAGTTTGCAGTTTCTTTCTTTTTGTAATGATTTTTCTACGAGAAGATGTATTAATGAAGTCAATCTTGCATTGCCGAAACGGCTTTTAAGACGTTTAATTGCTCAACACGTTTATGTTTTGGCTCCTTTATGTCTTTTGGGTAATGCTAGACGCTATGCACCGGACAAACTGTTTTCGTTACGTTTTGGTTGGTTGTGTTTATTACTTCACAAGTAACACTTCTTTACAAAGATTTTGTGTGCTTGATCTAGTATGGTGTGCATTAATGATATTATTTTTTCTATTATTGATTATGATAAGGTTTGATTGCTATTTGGCATATGTGAGTTTAGTACTCTATTCTCCATTAGAGGTTGAACATTTATTGCGTGTGTGGTTGAATTGTTGTTTGACCTATATGTTTATCATAGGCTACTTCATAAGGGATAGTTTGTGGCTATAGATACTTTAATGGGTTATTTTTATTCTTGTAGCCTTTTCTTAATGGTAGTAAATATGCTATTAGCCCAAAACGAATTTCTTACCTTCAAAAAAGATGACGTGTGCTGAGCTCCAGAGAAAAAAATTTCTTTGAAGGGTGGATGGTGTTGGTTTTTCCCCGAATGAGCAAAAGATATAGAAAATCGGTGAAGGTAGATCGAAGTATATTGCATGATTTTTAGTCCAGTGAAAAGTAGAAGAGAGACTAAAACAGGGTTAAGGCCTAATAGTTGTTTGGTGGAAGGAAAAAAAAATTCATTTCATTTAATCATGAATATTTAGAATTATTATTCGATGAATGATTAGAATCTATTTGATTGGTCATAAATTATAAAATATTTATTATTTGTTAAGTTTAGAATGAAATCATTTATAGTTGTATTAAATGAGGAAATAAGGGAATGTAATAGTGTGGTATTTTTACAGCCTAAATAACATGTTTGGAAAAGCTTATGATAGCATAATAAGTTCTTTATAAAAATATAAAATAAATTCTTAAAAATCGTAATATTTGGAACATTAGTTGACATTTAATAACTTTTTTTTCTCTGGAAAATAAATTATTTTCATGATCTGAAAATTTGTAGCTTATGATTATTTTATAACAGCCTTTTCCCTCTTTTAGCTTCAAACACACTCTTATATAAAACTGAATTTTTTTCCTTACATCTAAACAAAATTAATTATTTTAGAACTACCCTTTTTGCAAACTTACCCTACAGAAACTGATTTTTTATTATAACTGACTATTGAAGTTATATAATTTTCACAGTTGTCCAATCACATCCGATAATTTAACTTTTCTCTCAGCTTGGGAAAGTTAGATTCCCACTTATCACATTATTGGTAAACATGTAAAAAAATTATTGGTAAACAATGTTTCCTAGTAATTATATATATATATATATATATATATATATATATATATAAGAAACGAACATTTTCAACGTCTGATTCTGGGAAACTAAATATTGTCCTTGTACCAAATGTCTCGTTAGTGTCCTCTTCAGCTTCCCCTGACTAGAGGACATATGCTCTTGATTATATCTTTATAATTCTTGAAGTGCTCCTCATTTGCTACACCTGATTTTATCTTTTATAATTTTTTTGGTTGCTTGGGGACGTTGAAAAGTATTAGGATTATATATACTAATTGTAGGATTTTGTTCCCCTTATATAAAAATGATATCCTAATGGAGTTTTCACTTATTTTCTGTTTTACTGAAGTATGTCAAGCTGATTTTTTAAGAACTTTATGACTTTTTAAGAACTTTATGACTAAGAAAAAAAATTAAATTTTCACATGCATGACATTTGTAAGAAATGTAACATATTTTCTTATAAGCAGAAGAGATATATAATCGTATTAAGTATTATGAAAGAATGTTAAAGTATTCCCTACTCCCTCTGCCCCTGCTAACCTTAATCTCTCTTGAGTAAAGAAACACATTAAATAAAATAATCCAGCTTTAATGAAACTGTTTGCTTATTGCATGGTTATCCGAGCTCTGGGGCATGTATGCATTAAACACTTTGAGGAGAAATTTTGTTGTTCATAGTAGGTTTATCTTTAGTAGTATTGCTTCTTGTGGTCTCATCCCTAAACTATTCTTTGATACTACAAGAAATTCTCTTAGACAGAAAAATTACCAATTTATGGAGTGTTCTGTGATGTGAAATTTTATCATGTAATTCATTGATCCAATTGTAGCTTTTGTGTATAATATAGGACATGTGATTGGTTCTGGATAACAAAATCGTAATTGATTTTTGTTAATTGTGTAGCTGACAGGAAGTGATAACCAAAATACGACCAGCCAGAATACTTCTCTACTTGTTTTAGCAAGACAATTTGTTACTGCTATGCTTGTAATGGACGCATGGCAATACTTCATGCACAGATACATGCATCACAACAAGTTCCTATACAAACATATCCACTCTCTGCATCACAGACTCATTGTACCCTATTCATATGGAGCTCTATACAATCACCCTGTGGAGGGGCTTCTGAATGACACTGTTGGTGGTGCTTTATCGTTCTTAGTCTCCGGGATGAGTCCTCGAGCCTCCATCTTCTTCTTCTCGTTTGCCACCATTAAAACTGTTGATGATCACTGTGGGTTATTGCTCCCTGGAAACCTTTTCCATATATTTTTCAAAAACAACTCGGCCTACCATGATGTACACCATCAACTCTATGGCAATAAGTACAACTTCTCACAGCCATTCTTCATCATGTGGGACAGAATCTTGGGTACCTACATGCCATACACATTGGAGGAGAGGGAAGGTGGTGGTTTTGAAACTAAACCTTGCAAAGATTACAAGGATGATTAACTTTTTAGCTTGATGAGCATTCTTTATCTGTACTAGTATCCTTTTCTCCTGGTATGAGCAGCACTGCCACAGTAATCATGTGATGCCTGTATATACATATGATGTGTCCTGTTCTATATTTTTGTTTTTGTTTCCCCTATGTCCATACTAGATAGACATAATAAAGGAAATTGAGGTGCTACCTATTACCATTTGATTTTCACCCTTGTATTGCTTGCTGCTACACTCATAGTTATACCTTGTATCCCTCATGTCTTACAATGTTTAACTTGCCTACGAATGCCATCTTTGATGTCCTAATACTTAATTTGTCTTGCTGAATTTTCTGTCTGGTTCTATTTTTTAGCAGGGTTATTTAATGAATATTGCATCTGTAAAATGGACCTGTCTAATCATGTACAGGGTGGAGCCCTTCATTTTTATGATTGAATGAGATAGGTGAATGTATCTGCTAACCATTTGTATTCTAGCGAACTCTAAATTGTTTTTGGGGGGAAAAATGCCAAATTTGCTTAAGCTTCTTCTTTGTCAAGTAATTGAGCTGTCTCACCCTATAGGCACAACATTCAACAATATATTTTATGTCTTTTGTTTCCTTTCTACTTTTTTCTCGCAAAAGACACTCTTTTGAAAAACAAGATTTAGAAGATATTCATGGAATAATCCAGGTTTAAAATTATTTAAAATTTATATAACAAATGTTGGTTAGTAATTTAAGGAGGGTTTTGGTATTATAACACCAAGGAGGGGTGCAAATAGTCTTCTTTAAACAGAAGAATCGTTCTATTCAAAGGAAAGTTGATAATCTTCATCCTTTTTTATCCATGGTCTTTTGTTCCCTTTGCCAAACCACTACTCAAATTTTTCTTGTTTTCATTATATTTGGTTTGAAGGAATCCAATGATTAAAAACAAAATATTAATGGACACTGAGAAGGTGCATCAATATTTAATATACACCTATAAAGAGAACAATAACGATAGGTTTATAAGATATAAGATCTGATAAGAAAAAGGAAAAGGAAACAAAGTGTGTAATTGGTGTAAACAAAGTTAATGTGTATGTGTATCATTGCCCTTAAAAAAACCGAATCCAATTTGATTTAGAATAATTACCTTTTATTTATCTTAACTTAAATTTAAGATTTCAAGTTTTGGAAAAATAAAGCAAATATTTTACTAGAATAAAAATTAATTTGTATTGAATAATATGTTGATATTTAAATTTCATATTCTAAAATTTTCACCTTAACTTAACGAGATGTGGGAAGAAAAGAGAATGAAAGGATAATCAATCATTCTCTTTCTCTTTTCCTGTTATTAGTTATATGAAAGGATAATCAATTATTTTCTTACTTTTTCCTATTATTAGATATTAGGTTTAATTAGTATTTTGATTTTTATATTTAGATTTATGATCATTTGTTTTTTTTATTTAATTAAGTTTTTATATTTTGTTTAAATTGAATTGATATAGTTTTTATTTCTATTAAATTGATGTTAACATTGTTTGGAAAGTGATCAGGTGTTGGTTTAAATTTCTTCTTTCTCTCAAATCTCCTATTCTTTGATGATACAATCCTATCACCCACATTCTTAGGAAAACATTACATTAACTCTTTTTAAAATATATAAGTATTCAATTAAATAAAGTGTAGGTAAAAAATTAATTATATAAATATATTAATCAAATTACTAAGCCTAATTATGATAATAATCATTGTCCTCATATATAGTCATGACCATCACCTCATCATTGTTTTTACTTTCACCATCATTATTGTTGATGCTATATTTGTTACGTGCATTGTCATTTTTATTATGAAAAGAGAAAAATAAACAACATATAAGAAAAAGGACCAATAAATAAAAAGTTCAATCAAGTATGTTATATTATGATGAACAATGGTATAAGTAAGAGTCGTTAATGAGGTACTTATAGTTAAAAATGTTTATGCTCAAAGCAATGTAGTAAAAAGCAACGTAGTAATGTGTATAAACTCTTACTTGATGGAAAGATTATTAAATATCTAAGTGTGAGATTACGTCTCATAAGTAGAAATAAAAAAAATTAAGAAATATATAAGGAAAAAATACTTTTAAATTCATTATTTTAAGATTTTGTATTAAAAATAATATTAATTCATCATGAATTTGACTTATATCTTATTAAAAGTATATCTTTCTATATGGAACTTCAATGACCTATCATAAATATTTTTATCATATCATTTCAAACTAAGTTTTTACTTTATTATTCGAAGAAGAAGAAGAAGTTGAATGATGAATAGATCAATAAGTAATATTTTATTTCGTTAAGTAGGTTAAAAACCGTAGGAGAATTTAAATATTGAGATATGTAGCTGTTTATTTTAGGGATGTATAACTCTCTTAAAAAATTACAAAAAGAGCTTTTTATCCTGAAAAATAATTCTATTTGATTTTAAATTCGATGATATAAAAATGCATAAGATTCCAAAAAAAAAAATATTTCAAATAATAAATTCCATTCTCTGGATAAATTATTTATAAATTTGGTCTCTCTCTAAAGTTAATAAAATAGTTGTAAAAGAAGATTGTTAGGTATATTATTTTTATTTTATATTTATCTTTTATCTTTCGTTAGTTTGTAATTATTTCTTATTTGTATTTTGGGCTTAATCTATATTTTTTTTAAATAAAGAACCTATGTGTATTTAACATAAGGGATTAATTTCAATATATAATTTTTCATCATATTCAACATAGTATCAGAGTCAAGATCCGATCCTGAGTTTATAAACATTGATACTTATTTATTCGATAGAAAAAAAGTATCACAAACTACAAAAAGATAAAACCACCTCTATGAAAATAGCAGAGATAAAGAGTAAAAGACCCTAAACATGATTTCATATTTTAAATGTTCATATTCATGCAAACATGTTGACAAATATATATGTGAATAAAAAAGATTGTAACATAAAATAACTCTCTCCAATGAGTGTATAAATTGAAGTCTCAATCAAAACAAAAAATGATAAAAAAATATAACACTCTCCTACAAAGAACCACATGTTTTAGAATCAGGTATTCAAATAGAAAGCAAATTACAACTAATATCTTTTCAAGGATTTAAATAAGGATTTACTTACATTTAACTTTTGAACATCTCAAGTATGGTGAGTGCTGGTTTTATCTTTTCTTTGTCATTATTATTTAAGCACCAAAAAATGTTTAGCCAACCATATAAGTCAACAACCTTGTTAAAACGTTTAGATGAGTAAAGAGTATGTGGTTATCATTAATAATTAAATGTTAGCTCGTATTTATCATCTAACAACTAACAAACATACCTTGTTCACTCTCTTTCCTCAGGATATATACATGATCTCCGGATATAGGTTTACGAAGCATTTTTTAAGTTTAGAAGGCTCTTTTATTGCAAAAACTGAATATGAATTTCTGTCATTCAAAATCACATCAATGAGAGAGTTCACATGTGACTGTTATACACTGTATACTAACAGAAAAGAGTGACATTACACCGATTAAAAGTACAATTGTTATATAGAAAATTTTCTTAAATTTTATTTGATAGAATGGTGGCAGAGGGTTGGGTAAGGGTGTTTGGCATGCAGCTTTCCATCAATGCTGAAAACCTTATACAAGTAACTTCCATAACGTTATGGAATGAAACCACTAACAATTGTGATTTTCAAGAAGAGATGAGAGAGTTAAGAGAATGATATTGTGGTTCAGAGAATGGGAAGGAGCAAACCTCTCACGAGAGGGAAAGGCTCGTTGATGGTGCTCAAAGGTATGTGAATGTGTGCATCTATGGTGGAGGGAGTGTGAATGGAGTATAACATGTACAAAAGGTGTTATCTTATGCAATTATGTCATAATATCACTTTTTATACTTAATGAATTACAATCAATATAAATAATTATTATAAAAAATGTATTTTGCATTAGTACCTTTTGAATGGTTTACTTTGGTACATGACATATAAAAAATATAATACATATTAAAAATGATAATACTTGCTTAATATTATGATTTCTTGATTGGAGACGACCATTAATGTGTTGATTTATGTAACATCTCAATAAATTTATAACAAGAGTTATAATTTATTTAAGGAGTTATCATGAATAATAATAAGGAACAGTGGAGAAATGACAAGTAAAGAGAAAAGAACAAGAGGTAAAACCTATAAAGCTGAAACTGCACAAAATTATAGAAGTATGATAAAATTTACAGAATTAGACCGAACGGTCTTGGTACAGTTCATGACCGAACGGTTCTACAAAATACTTAACCGAACGGTTCCTATACACTAAGCGAAAAGTAAAAGTCTAATCTAAGGACCAGACGGTCCTGCACAGCTCTCCGGCATAACGTCCAAAGGGGGCTCGGTCTACAAAGCATCTTCCAAGGTATCTTCATGATCACCCTCTGCTCACACCCAAAAGGATGATCATTGCAGTGAAGAGAACAACCGAACGGATAAGACCGAACGACAAATATCATCATAACCAATCTCTCTAGACACTGTCCGGACTGTATGAACCATGTAGCTCGCCGCTCTCTTCACCCGAGTGGACCTGGCTGGGATACACTCAACAGACCACCACCCGAGGCTAGTCTAGTGGAACCACCTCGGTATAGAAATACCCTGAGGCTAAAGGACCTCCTATCATTCCAACACATGAATTACCCTTCTCTACCTGAGAAGGTGTACTCACGGAATATCAGGATAGAGCAGAACTTGAGTTTGACCACGGTCATACTTTACCAATCAATTCCAACTCATGAGATATTCCTCCATGGAATACTCTTAAAATCATAATGAATTCAATAATTGACCGAATGGTCGGATAAAGAAGAACACTGAACGCTATTTGAAAGCCAAAGAATATAAGTAATAACTGAGAAATAACGAACGGTCACTAACTAGTTGACCTTTTAAGAAATACCGAACACTTTATTATTTGAGCCGAATGCTTTAGAATAACAAAAGTTCTCTTCAAGAAAGTGAGTGTCAGTACAAGACCGAACACTCCGTGAGGAAGTTAAGTGTCAGTATAAGACCGAGCACTCTTTAAAATAAATAATATTAATGTAAAACCGAGTACTTTCAACAAACATTATCAATATGTAAGACCGAACGCTCAGTGTATAACCGAATGTTCTTCCAATAAGTAATAGGGACCTGAAACCAAATGTTTCATAAGTTAGGTGTTAGTCTAAGACCGAACACTAAATTAGTCGAAGGCTAGTATATGACCGAGATCTTCTCAAGGCCGAGCGCTCTTCAAGACCGAGCACTTCTCAAGGCCGAGCGCTCTTCAAGACCGAGCACTTCTCAAGGCCGAACACTCTTCAAGACCGAGCACTTAAGTATAACTATCATGTGTAAAACCGAACGCTATTCAAAGGAAAGAATTAATATAAAACCGAGTACTTAGTCTATGACTGAGTACCTTCTCAAGCCGAGCACTCGATCTATGATCGAGTATTTTGAGTTATTGAACATTCAGTATGAGACCGAACGTTCAAAAATAGGAGATTCGTTTTGAATGACTAACTAAACAAGGTATTTAGGTTTCAATGCAATAGTACAAGATCGATCAGTCTTCAACTGACTCCTACAAATGGAATACAATCTAGACCGATCGTTTTAGGAGAAACCGAACGGTCCTAATGATCCTTCGATTACAGATTCAATATTTTCACTAAGTTACATAACCTTATAGACTAATTTCATACCAAAGATCAAACATGCAATTTTCAACAGCAAGATCATACATTCAACAAACATATACTCAAAATCATGCATGCAAAAATAATCATAATTAAATTTATAAGCTCCCCTTACCTTTATTTCCAGCTAGCTTCTAAGGAACTACTTCTATGGCTTCAAAAATTTCAAAGTGCTCCAACAGAGATTCTGATAGGTGCAAATGGAAGGTCTCGTCGCCGGGAAGATTTAATCTAAAAGGGAGTAAGGTGGTCGGAGAAGAGAAGGGGTTAGAAATCTAAAGAGAAGTTTGGAGGTTCTAGAGAGAAGGAGGAGAAAATGGTGTTTTTGGAGGTTGAAGACGAATAGTTTACATGCAGAAAGTGACACCATTTTCAAATTTCAACTTTAAATACAGCCTCCACTAAAACCGCTCGGTCCACTCTCTGTCTGCCACTTGTCTTCCACTTTGTAGAAACTCACTCTCTCCCTACAGCCGCACGGTTCACGATGGCGGAGAATTAAATGCAGCTACCACTTTGTCTCCCACTAACATGGGAGAACTCCAAAAACATGCCACATATTTCCCACTAAAGAGGGGAATTAATGGGGTGTGACAATTTACACCATTATAATGTTGCTTAATAGATACAAAATTACATGTGTATCTACAAAATTACAAAATTAAAAAAAAAATTAAAAACCTCACTATATCTCTAATATATAATAAATTAATATATTTTTTTTATCAGCAATAATATATGTATATATATTAAAATAGTTTGGGTGCTTCAACCCTTATAAAAAAAGTATGTATAGTATCACCCTTATTTCATATATCGAGATGATATCGGACTACTAAAATATATTCAACTAAAACGACATAAAGAATCTTAATACGGCATTAAAAAGCTATTAACCCAGTTAATCTAGAACTCTCCATGTAAAATTATATTAGAATACTATATAAATAAGACACAAACTAGACACTATTAATTAATTATTATATTTATTATATCTCTTGCTAACTTAAATATTATAATATCTCTGGAGATATTCCACGTCTCTTTGTGACTTCTGAGTTAGATTAAACCCAATTGAAAATATATATGAAAAAGGACGCGTAGATTTCATTGGATTTATAAGGACAACTCTACTTTTCTAAGTACAATTCTCAATACAATTATATACTCAAGAAAATTAGAAAAATTATTTTACATGCAAGACTTAATTTAAATATATTCACTTACTTATAAGAACAATATGTCATTATAATATTTTCAATAATTAGCTTTTATTAAAGGATTTGAGATGACCAATTTTAACAGGACTTTTTTTTTTTCTGCTTAAATTTTTTTATCCATAAAACTTGAATATCAAACCTTAAGAGATTCCAAACAAATTAATTCTTTTTCATGCAATCTCCTCTTTGGAGCATTAATATCTTATCTGCATTTGCCTTTTTCAGTAATAAATAGTTTGTTGACTACAGTATCACATGACTGCATGTATGGCCATTATTGTCTATGGTGGCTTGTGGGGAGAAGCCTCATTAATTGCCAAAAGTAGAAGTTTTAAATGGTGGCATTTTAGATGGATTGAAGCCTCCTTCTAGCTAAGAAATACTTAACCAGATACTGAATATTCCTGCAGGTGAATCAGATTTCACATTGAATCCAGCATTGGTTTCTGCATAATATCTGTTATATACTGATTATGTGGAGAGTATGAAATTTTGAATAATTGGCAAGAAAGATGATTAATGTTTTGGGTAGGTGGTTGAGGTAAATGGTTCGGGTTGTGTGATGTTTTTTTGAAGTTCAAATGCTATTTAGAAAGTAAATTTATGTTGGTCTAAACTTCACTACTTGCAAAAGATATTTTAATGTCAAAGTTAGTTAACGATTGATCAATAATAATTAATGAAGCAATTAATACACATAACTTACTTCTTTATTTTAAACCTTTATTTATAGGTTTTTAGAAGGACTTTTTATTAAAATTAATCTAATTATGACTTAATTGTGAATAATTATACTTCATTTTTAAGTTGGTTAGCTTTAAGGTTAACTTATTAAGAGACGGTTCAATGGTGAGTCTTATTCATAATCAATTGGTCTATATGGCGGCCAACCAGGTTCGATTGTTCTACTTGCCGAACTGATGATTAAGTGTCTGAATTGGCAAGTGGTCGATCGACGTGTTTAGTGACTAACCAGTTTTGGTAACTTGTGCTCTAAATTGTGGAATGTGAGTTTTGAGCTGATCTGTGGTCAACCAGTCAATTTGGTATTTAGTCATGTTCATTAACTTGAGTTTCAAGTTGACGCATGACCTACCGACCTATTTGGTGGTTAGCCAGACTTGCTTATTTATATTCTAGACTAACGGTCTGTTTAGTGGTTGAACGAGTTTCTTAGGTTATATTAACCGTCTGCATTGTAATTGATTAAACAATTTTACAGCACAATTAATATGAAGGTCCATTTTATTAATGAGGTGGTTTTAGAATTAAAAGCTGATAGCTAGCTTAATTCCTCGGTGCTCATGTTAAGGTTTAGATGCTGTAAGGACATTCCCTCCAAATTGAAGTTTGAGAGTTATCTGTAAGACACTGAAACTTTGTCTCATCAGAAGCTCTTTCTATCACATGTTAAAGAGTGCTCCTCGCATTAACTTTTATCCATTGTACAAGAAAAGGATAAATGATTAGAACATCAATTTAAAGGACGTTCAACTTTATATACTTTTTTTCACCTATTTTGTTGGTATTAGAAAGGCATCATGAAAAGTGAAAACAAAGCTTTTCAAAATCTAAGTATAATTAAAATAATAATCTCACGCGCATTTAAAAAGATATCAATCAATTTATCACGACCGACTAGTAGTTTCATTCTCCATACAGCTAAAATATAAAATAAACAAGGATTTGACTTGTTATAGACTTGTTATAACCCCCCCCTTTTTTTTATCAAATCAGTTAAATCAATAAAAGCAAACAAATCAATCTTAATAGTTTTGAACTAAGGACATTAACTATGAAAGTACAAGGATGAATTATCACAATTTGTTATAATCCGTTTTCTTAAAAGGTTAAACAAAGCCAATGAAAAGAAGTTGGAAGAAGTCCTAAGCCACCATAAATTAAGGAATAAATATAACATCCCAAAAACTATTGTATGTTAGTGCATTTATATAATTATACCAAAACTATTTAGTAGATATTTGTAACATCCCAAAAATATAAATTTAAACTATATAGGAGTTAACATATAATAATATAATAGGACAATTAATAAGCTTACAATAAGAGTTCTAGATAATCCTAAAATATCGAACGTTTAAAACTATACAAGGATTATAAGTTTGATACAAAATATATGAATAACCGAACGGTTCCAAAACTGTTTAAATCGAACGGTGATACAAAAGACCACACTAATGCTATTGACCGAACGGTCATATACTAAACTCCAGGGTTCTCTCCGTCCAAAGCTTCCTCCAGCGAACAATCTTCACCTTCTGCTCACATCCACAGGATGATCATTGCAGTGACAATGACGACATGACAAGACGGAAAAATAAGGGTAAGCTTGTGTAATTTAATTAATCATATTAATCCTACCAATTTAATAAGTACCTAAACATGTAATCCATCAAGCAATTTAAACACATAGTCACCAAACATACGTTTCAGACACTGACTGAACACATAATACAGTTACAAACAAACCATGTGATTTGACCATTCGGACTAGTATGTAATAATGTCGAGTTCCAGGGGTTTGTGCACTGGTGTGGTGAAGTAATTGGAACACTCTCAGTTGTCACACCAGGTTAGTCCGATAAAAATCCTTATAAACCAACCAAACAAGGACCTTCTGTTATTCTCACTACATGACTCATCATTCTCTACTTGAGCATGGATGATCATTAGAATGTCAGGATAAATCCCATTGGACACTCCGGCCATTCATACGGTCAATCACAAAAATATCACCATCATATACCCTCTTCGTGAGGATCATATAATTACGTTCACCAATCGTACTATTCATCATCACAATAATACATTCATGAACCCTCAATTCATATAAATCTTTAAATACCTTCATATTTAGCCACCAATACAATCAAACCGAATAGTACAGTAAAGTCACAATCATGAATAAGATTGAAAGAGGTATCATTATATTTATGAACAAGACCGAAGGAAATAACAATCTTTAGATACAAACATGACCGAACCCTATAGCACGCCTACCATCAGACATAACTGAATACTAAAGCGTTAATCGAAACTTAAGAGTTTAAACCGAACACTATAGGCTTAGGCCGAACACTATTTCATGAGACCGATCACTATTAAAACCAAATACTATTAACAAGATGAATACTATGAATAAAATGAATACTACTAAGACCGAGCACTAATCTAGAATAAGTGCTAGTACTAGACCGAGCACTACTGAGACCGAGTGCTAGTACAAGACTGAGCACTATTGACATCGAGTGCTAGTACTAAATCGAGCACTACTGAGACCGAGTGCTAGTACAAGACCGAGCACTACTAAACTTATACAAAATGAATAAGTAGGTTCAAACACTAAATTATTAAACACTTACTTACAACTGGAGTAAATATAGTATTGAAGACTTAAATTATATAGAGTATCTTAACTAGGCTGAATACTAAGTAGAAACTATAGAACTATACTTAAAACGAACACTTATTTTCAAATGTAACCAATAGAAGACCGATTGGTCGTTAACTGAAATTCTTTACAGAAGGAGAATCCAGTTAAGACTGAACGCACCAAGGAAAACCGAACAATCACGAATGACTCTTGGCGACAATTACAGAATTCTGCAGGATACTGTAGAGTTACGATCAAACCTTATTCCTACCCAGTTCATGCCATTTATCAAACATTAACACATACAAACAAACATGCAATATTCCAATATCAACCAAATAACCATTCATAACAGAGAATCATAATTAAATTACAAGCTTCTCTTACCTCAAAACCCAAATATTTCTACACTTCCATGGTTGTCTTAAGTCCCAAGCAACTTCTAAGAATTCCTACAAACTTCTGATTGGTGAAAAGGAACCAATCATAGGATAAGGGACCGAAAACAGATTCAGAGAAGAACTAGATGAACACATGCAAGCCAAACAGTACTTGCATGCATCAAAACGCATGAACTTCAAAGGACAAAAATAATTCTAACTTACTAGGTCCCAAAACAACAACTTGTTCGGTGCAAAAGAAAGCTCTTGACACCAGGAAGACTCAGGTGTTGCCTGAATGATGATCGGAAGAAGAAAATGTGATAATTTGTAGAGAGAAAACGGAGAAGTTTAGAGAGAAGAAGGAGAAAACGAAATTCAGAGCTTTGGAGAAGAAGAGTACATGCAGAAAGTGGCACCAGATTTCAAAATCATTGCTTAAATACTACCGTCAAAAACTCTCTCGGTCCACTTAGTCATGCATACTTGGATCTCACTCAGATGCTGCATTTAATGGTCCTGACATTATTTATATACAATGTTTTAAATTTGATACCTAGATATTAAAATAAAACTAGAAATGACTGATCATCATTCTTAAAATTTTGATTGGTATTTCTATTTCTAATTATAACAATAATATTATATGATTTTCACTAATGGCTAGGGATGACAAAGAAATTCATACCTGCAGATAAAATAAGTGACGGATAGTTAGTACTTAAGGATATTTAATATCTGTGGATTGCGGGTAGCGGGTAATTTAATATCTGCTTATAAACGGATCAGGTGCAGATAATTTCCAACTCGCTAGTACTCGTTACCCATAAAAATAAAAATAATAATTTAATTTATATTTTATTTAATTTAATTTAATTTAAAATAAAATTAATTTACATTTTATTAAATTAAATTAAATTCTATTTTAATTTATATTTTATTTTATTCATATTAAATTATATATTTCTTTTGTAACTTATTTAAATTTTATTTTAAAAATGTATAAAATATATACTTTTTATATCAACATATATTTATAAATATCTATGAATTTTTTAAAACAAATATCGTATAAACAGCTAATGAAGTTTTCATTTTACTGATCGAGTTAGGAATAGTTACGAATAGATACTATTCGTACTGACCTGTTATCATTTCTGAACATGATTATTATAATTCTACAACATATAATATAATATGAAAATAGGTTAACTATAATACCATAATAATATACAAGATTATATATATATATATATATATATATATATATATATATATAATTCACATCAATTCAGGTTCTTAATTCAAATAATCATAACAACAAATTACGTTTTGTTTACTGTTCAAAATACATAAATACTTAATTGTAATTCTAACAAATCTAAGATAACTTGTTACACTCGGTATCTTTTGAAATATTCATATTGAGTTTTATTAAATAGTAATATCTGACTTTTAAAAACAATATTGAAATCCACCTTACGTCATGTTGGTTCATTGCACCTAAATTATTAAACATGATGCATGAACCTCCTTTACTTTCTTATCACTTAAATTACTTAAATTTAAATATATGTGATTTAGATTGTTAATGTAATTAAGATATATTCTCTTTAATGAGTTTTTATGTTTAATATCATGGTCATAGTTGTACTGTATAGGTCTCTTGTGCACCAACTGGTTGATCGCCCAGGTCGATCAATCATCAAGTTGACCATCTAGGCCGACCATCCAGGTCAACTAATTATTAGGCTGACCACTCAGGCCGACCAACCATTCAGGTCGACCATCTAGGTTGAACACATGGTTAGATTACAAACAATAATAATTCATCAAAATCCTAAGGCAGATTAAGGTGTGATTAGACCGTTATTAGGACAGTGAAAGGTAAAAGTCCATTACATCTAATATAAATAAAGATCTCAGGTATGACTTTAAGTCGACGATGCACAATATATGCATTACTTACTATGCCAACCGCTCTGTTACATTACTGACTTGAGCGTCGGAGTGCCTTTGATAGGTACCTACCCACCTGGTTTGGACAAGGAGAAGGGGGAGCGAGCAACGTAACTTGGAGGATGGAGGACAACTAGGAAGCCCGTCTGGTCTTCAAGACAACCTGGAGTGCTTTGAGTAAGGTCCGTCCAAGCTTCAAGGTCTGTCTGATCTTCGAGACAACATGGAGTGCTTTGAGTAAGGTCCGTCCAAGCTTCAAGGTCTGTCTGATCTTCGATACAACATGGAGTGCTTTGAGTGAGGGACCTTAATCCTATACCCGAAACATTTTGGCGTCCACTGTGGAGCCGAGCGACATCCTTTGTAGCCACAAGGAACCAGACAAGGATGCAGTCTCAGCATCATTATGTCGACTCGACCCCTGTATATTGATCTTGATTGTCAACTTCGTCGGGCGGTGAACGACGAGTTCATTAAAGAACCACTACCGCCTGGTTCCAGATAAAGCTCGAGTTGATGAACGACGAGTTCCGAAAGGAACCACTGTCAACTTGGTCGGGCAATGAACGATGAGTTCATTACAAAACCACTGCCCCTTGTTCTAGATAAAACCCAAGTTGATGAACGACACGTTGTTAAGACTCCAACAAGTGTACCGAATCGTATTAAATAATATAAATGGTAAATCCAAGTATCATTTTCCCTAGTGACTCACGGCCTAAACAGTCATGTGATTTGTTAATTATTTAAGACTTGAGAACGAAAATATTTGGTTTAAAATGTAGAAAATAAACATGAATGCAAATGTTGATCAATTGACTAAAGAATGCACAGGTGAATGGTTGATAAAATATGAGATGATTATGTTGTTGGGGTTTCCGACTTATCTTATCCACTCTCATGGATTTACAAATTCATCTTCTTCTTTAATGTTAATGTCACTCTCTAAAACACTTAAACCCGATGTCTCGGTGAAGTAAGCATATACTCAATTACGAGTTCATACAATTCCTAGCATCCCTAATAATTAATTCTGAAGCACATGAGTGTATATGCAACCAACCCTTATATTCCTATGTCTAGGTAATACTACCTTTGGGAGAATTTTTCCAGTTCTAGATTTCCCTGTATGTGTCCATATCGACAAAATCAATAATCGTGCAATTGAATGAGTTAAACAATGCAAGCTTTGAGTATAGAGGAAAAACCCTAACAATTAATGAAGTAAAGCATATATAATAATAATGAATTCAATACATGAGATTTTCAAAGGATTACATTGTTTCCCCAACAACAGTGGAAGTTTAGTTCACCATAGACATGGTGAAACTAGATGAAAATATGGAAAAGAATGAAAGATAAAACCCTAAAAGTTGTAGTTGGAGCTTCCGCATCCAAAGTTCGCCTTCCAGGGGTGAAAATAATGTTTCTGCGCCTCTTTCTGTCAAAAGATAGACCCTCTAGGTCGTCCAAATTATTATATAGTGTATAAAATAGCAGAAACTGGCCCAAGCCCACATCGTCAATGCTCAAAGCTAAAAATGACGCTCAACGGTAAGTGCGGTACTCAAAATCACGCTTAGTGGTCGCGCTCAGGCGTGAGACAAGAAGCTTTGGCGCTCAGCGGTGGCGCTCAGGCGCCAAACAATAGAAATTGGCGCTCAGCAGTGGCGCTCAGGTGCCAAACAGTAGAAATTGGTGCTCAGCGGTCCAGAATGACGCTCAACGCTGTATGCGGTTCTTCTATATGTTAACTTTCCAGTTTTTCCTGACTCTAACTCCTTGCCACTTCAATTTCTTTTTCCAATTCATCTTAATTCCTGTCAAAATAAGGAAAACCATGCATAAAACCAATAATACCACCTTCAACTCTCTTATTCTCACAACTTAAGCAAAAGTATGATTTCAAGCTAGTTTCTAAGTCATAAAGGGTGTTTTTAGTATCAAAATTAAGTATAAAAATACTGGTATTTCAACCGTTATCAGACGTCCTACAGAGGAACCAACATCATTATGCGGCCTCAACTATTCGCCCATTCGGCCTCAACTGCTTGGCCTTCCATGGCCTCACAGCTATTCGGCCATCCAGCCTCAATTGCTTGGCCTTCCACGATCTTACAGCCTTTCAGCCATCCGGACTCAACTATTCGGTCGTCCGGCCTCAATTGCTCGACCTTCCATGGCCCCGGGTACTTAGCCAAATTTGGCATAAAGTGTTCAACTATTCGGCCGTCCAACCTCAACTGCTTGGCTTCCATGGCCTCAAACCTATTCAGCCATCCGACCTCAACTATTCGGCCTTCCATGGCCTCGTAGCTATTCGGCCATCCAGCCTCAATTGCTTGGCCTTCCATGGCCTCACAGCTATTCGGTCATCCGGCCTTAACTATTCAGCCATTCGGCCTCAACTGCCCGACATTCCATGGCCTCAAGTACTTAGCCAAATTTGGCATCAAGTGTTCAACTATTTGGCCGTCCAACCTCAACTGCTTGGCCTTCCATGACCTTACAACTATTTGGCCATCCGACCTCAACTGCTTGGCCTTCCATGGCCTCATATCTATTCGGCCATCCGACCTCAACTGCTTGGCCTTCCATGGCCTAACAGCTATTCGGCCATCCAGCCTCAACTGCTTGGCCTTTCATGGCCTCACAGGTACTCTATTAACCATGCGGCCTCTAATGGCTTCAACCGTTTGGCCATACCCCAAAGGAATCTCGGCCGGTCTCACCAAAATTTAAATGACTGTGGTTCTCCATGTCATGTGACTTAAGCAGGATTAGTAGCCTATCCAACTCAGCCGACAAAGGCACGACCCGTTTTTGTCTTTCATCCACTCATCTTAATCAACGAACAAAGAGGACTTAGAGACGAAAGCCAACCAAAGAACCCGTCCTTTTCAGGAAGGCCATGTATAAAACCCCTTCGCAGAATAACATCATGCTCGGGCTTGGGGGCTTGTGTACCGTACGGTCTCCTAGGAACCAATCGGCCGACCGCCCAGGCCGACCAACCACCAGGCCAACCACATGGTTAGATTACAAATGATAATAACTATCAGAACCCTAAGACAAATTAAGGTGTGATTAGGCCATTATTAGGCCAGTGAAAGGTAAAATCTCATTACAACTAGTATAAATAAAGTTCTGTTATATTACTGACTTGAGCGTCGGAGTGCCTTTGACAGGTACTCGCCCACCCAGCTTGGACAAGAAGAAGGGAGAGCGAGCAACGTAACTTGGAGGATGGAGCACAACTAGAAAACCCATCCAGTCTTCGAGACAACCTGGAGTGCTTTGAGTAAAATTCGTTCGGTCTTCGAGACAACATGAAATGCTTTGAATAAGAGACCTCAACCCTATATCCAAAACAATAGTGATATAATCCTACCTACATCCATATACAATCACAATATGCCCAAGAATCATTTCCACATACCCACACATGACTATATATCATTCTAAATACCCAATCAATATATAACATCATGTATAACACAAAATCTCATCTCATAAAATTAAATATGTTGTTTTCCAAAACTATAACACAATTTTAATCTAATTAAAGTTCTTATCTTTACGAAATACATGAAATTGGTTTTTAATAATTAACGAAATTAGTTTTTATGGCAGATAAAGTAACACCTCACTTTTCTTCTTCAGACAGGAAAAATCACGTCATTCTCATCTTCATAATACTATCATCTTCATTATTTTCTCCATTCAAGAAATTCATATTGCACATGCACAAGGAAATAACACCCATCAAATGAACCTTCATCATCTTCCAAAGCTCACTCATACAATAAAAAAATCTCACATAAAGGTTGTAAAACTACAGAAAAAACATAAAAGAAAGTTTTTCTTGTGAAGATATATTATGAAAGGAAACAAAGAGTCGTCTTGCAATATTTTGAATGGAGTAGCTTATATGGTACAAAAAGGTCTCTCTCTAAATTTAAAGGATAACAAATTCATGTCATAAACAAGCTTGGTCAAACTGGTTGATTAAAGAGTCAAAGTAACTTATAAGTCACTAAAAATGTCTTTTTAATAACTTATTTTACAATTTTTTTTATAACGTTTACGTTTACAATTTTTTTTATAATGTGATAGTTTGTGATTAGTCCCTAAACTTATCAAATCCAAATCATTTAACTTTGAAGCAGTACACAAACCAGAAGCATGAATTTGAATTTGTTGAGCCTCTCAAATCCTCTTATGAATTCTGATTTCTTTGCAATGGACATGACTTTTATCCTATCTTTGTCATTATTGATATAAGAATCAGATATGTTTTGCCATCCCCGTCTAAATCAGCAAACTCAAACCCTTAAATGCGTAGAGAATGTGTGGTTAGAATCATAAATCAGCCATGTTAGGTCATATTCATCATCCAACTACGAACAGATATACTCATATGTATACTTGCACTCTTGACCCATGATAAAGATATTAGACACTAGAGAACTAGAATATGACATCACATGTTTTTGTGACATTTTTCAACTTTAGAGGCTCTTTTTAGCTCCACGTGAAGGCTAAGAGGTCCAATCAGAGGGCTTAAATGCCATCATCTCATTCGTGGCCCATGACAGTCACTATGGTCACAACCATCACCCTTAGTCAGTGATATGTGAAAAAATAATGCAGAGACATTAAAAATGACAACTGCTTGCTAAATACTCTGATTTATAGATTGGACTGTAGTATTAATCAGTTAATTTGCACCACAAACAAGGTTGCTCTGCCAAAAAAGTTCGCAGGATAACATTATATTCTGCATACACACACACACACACATATATATATATACTAAGTATGTCTTCTCCTTTTGCTTTTTCAATAATAAATGGCTTATTGTTGACAGCAGTATCACATGGCTGCATGCTTGGCCATTGTCTGAGTGCCCTCTGTGAGAAACTTCATCAATTGATGAATGAAAAAGCTTCACATTGGTTGCAGGCCTTAATAATATACTATATATACATGGATGTGAGACATGAATCAAATTTCATTTCATTATACCGAACATTGATTTGAGTCGAATTTAAACATTGAATTACTGGGGGCTTCTGGCAAGTTAAACTAATTTTAATCTGTGTATAGATAATTGGCATGGCAAAAGAAAGATGAATGATTAGATGGACCACTTAATTTATGAGGTAGTTTAAGAATTAAAAGCAGCCAGGTTCATTCCTTGGTGGTCTTGTAAGGTGTCGCTTTTGCCAGTTGAATATTGCTCTAAGGACATTCTCTCAAATTGAGGTTGCAAAATTATCTGTTGGACACTGAAACTTTGTCTGATCAGAAGCTCCTGATTCGTATCACATTTTGTCTGTATTATGGGTATAAGCTCTTGTTATCACATTATTAAAAAGTGCTGTTGGCAGGAACTTTTCATCCATTGCACAACAAAAAGTTGAAATGATAAGAACATAATTGCTTTTAAAGGTCGGTTAGCTTTACAATAATTATTTTTTCTTCTCTTTTTTGTTGGATGGATGAAGCTATATAATATACATCTCAAATTTCTTTTACTTGTGGTCCCATAAGGAAGATCATGTGTGATGAAAAGGGAAATTTTGAAATCTCTGCTAAGTCATCCTTCTAAATAGCTATGGTCCTAAGGATCAGATGCAGCAATGCATAAAAGCAAAAACAAGCAGTCTCTTTGATAGAGAAGAGAGCATTAAAGAGGCGGTTTCCATTGCTTTGACAATACGAGGTGGTCATCTTTCATATTCCATCTTTCTTTATATGAGATCAAATGCATGAATACAAGGCATCCAGTTTTATCAATATATTCTACCATAAACTGCAAAAACTTATGACAGTGAACATAACAAAGAAAATGGAAGAATACATGAAAATCAGAAAGAGGGAGACACAACACGCATGTATCATTATTGACAGATAATGATTATTGTTTGACAACACATCTATCACACAGATTCAAGACTCATGATACATAATTGAAATAAGAGTAAACCTTCATTCTGGTCTCTTGTATTGTATATGTCAGTCATTTTAGTCTTCTCCTTCGTATACTTTAGTCCCTAACTTGAGAAAATGTCATTCACATCCTTTATTTACTTTTATTGACATTGAGGACTAAGTGAACAGCATTCTCAAAGTCAATGACTAAAGTAACATTTAGCAAAGTTAAGAGACTAAAATGATTGATGCATACAAACTAAGTTAGGATTTACTCATTGATGAAACTCCAAATACACACACACATATTCAAGCAGCAACTAAATGTACAAGAGTTGTGAAGGGTGTGGTGAGAGTGAGCGCTGAAGTGGGGGTGTGGCATAAGCATGTTGCTTATGTCTTGGACCAAAAATTCCCTCCTTTGTTTCTGTCTTAAACTCTGTGACCTGAGGGTAGGTGTCTGACCTGTGACGGATTTGGGTGTTGGAACTAGGTTTGTCGTATGCTGTGAATGCATCTCCAGCAACACCTACAGCTTTCTGGCTCTTGCAACCCAACAGGATGCTAGGACGCCTCCTCTGCATCTCTTTGTTGACTTTTGGTTTAGCATTTGAGAAAACTAAGGATGTTCTAATTGGACTCCTAGTGGTGGCTATTGACCTTTGATCATCGTAATCTGACATGGTTGAGTACTCCAAGACACTGGCAGTGGCTACACTCCATTCTATGCTTGCCTCACTTGGTGCATAACAAGTTGTGGGGCTGGCACAGCTAGAAACGATATTGGATGTCGATCTAGCAAGGAGGGAGTTGGATTTGCCTGTGAGGCTTTCAATCTCAAACAAGTCTGAACTTGCATCACTCTCAGCATCATTGTAGTTTCCACCAGAATTTTCTGAGAAGTCAGTTTCTTCGATTTTAGGAGCAGCTTCCCAAGATGTTTTTGCCAACCTTCTATCAAAGCTCAAGGACTTGCTCCTGCTATCCAATATTGGAGAGCCAAACACTTCCAATGAATTCCTCGGCTTCTCTACTTGAAGTTGCAGTTTGACCAGTTGATTTCCTGAGCTAGAAGTCACAGATGAGAGTGATAAACTTTTCTCTCTGCTCAATCCCTGTGCAACCTTCTCCGGCCTTTGGAAATAGGCATCCTTGCTGATCAAGATTTCTGCTTCATGAGGCTTAGTCATTTTAACTAAATGACTAGCCTCTGGATCAGCATTGAAAATATTTCTTGAAGTTGTTTTTCCATTACTAGCATCTTTGTTGCAGTTGATTTCACCTGCATGGTCACTAATATCAACAGAATTACTGTCAGAACAATAGCATTTGCAACCAAGACTAGCCAGAAAACTCTTCCTCCGCAATTTGTTTTTCATGTTCTTGGAGGAATTTCTCACACCACTTTGTAACAGTGCACTTTGGCTGTTCAAACTTGACTCAGACCGAACACTTGGAGTTCCATACTGAACTTTGTTCTTTCTAGTTACTAGAGCTGTTTTTTCATCTTTCTGGGGCTGGTTCTTGTTTGCATCATTGTTAGCAACTCTTGGGGGGCTTTCCATATTCTCTCCATTGAAGTACTTTTCAGCCCCAAACACTCCAATTTCTCCATCATCTTCCTTCTTTACTCCATGGTGAAGAGTCTCCTTTCTGTTGCTGGCGAAGCCATGGCCTGATTCAGCCAGGATCTCTTCTTTGCTGTTCAAGTATGAAGAGAAGGACGCATCACGTAGGTGGTAGATGTTGTTGTTCTGAGAGTTGAAAGTTTGCAACTGATGGGAAGTGACTTCTGAGATAACCATAGTGAAAAGAATCAAAGTACTCACAGAAAATGGCCCAACAGAACTTGTTTTCACAGAGGCTGATAGAAGAAAAGACACAAAAAGAACAAAAGGAGATTGAGAAAAACAACAGTGGTATAGACAAGGATACTAAAATACTTTGAATAAATGAACTAATATTATGACAATTTTTGAGTGCTAAAAGGCCATGAGAATATATGAAAGGTAGCAAGGTTGAAAAGAAAACATAGTTATGTGAAAGAAAGGCTAAAACTGAGGTGAGGAAATGAATGCAGGAGAGAATTTAAAATGAATCGCTGAATAACTGCCTGGCATATTTAAGAGCAGCTGTATAAGTAGGCTAATGGAATATGCAAAATGTCAAATAGGTAGGACCATGAGCTAGTAGCCTAATTGACACTTCATCATGGTTTTAATATAGATGAAGTTATGCTATAGAATTGAGATGGAAAACAAGTCATACTAACATTCTGCTATAAACATGGATTAGCACAGATTCTGTCATAAATATGGAGAAAGTTTAGCCGCCTGTGTTAACAAGGGTATGTTTGTTATACTGGAAGACCCTATGATTTGTCTCCTTCCAGGTGATAGGGTGATAACTACTGAAGAGAAACATGTTTTTATCCTCTTTGGTTGTATAATATATATGTAGTCCCATCATTTTAAAAGTAATGCCCTTTTTTCCTTTTCACAAGTGGATCTAACCCAGTGTATAGTCTATTCTACTTAAATATACTTTTAACTAAATCAATCTTGAATAATCAAACCAGCTACTGAGATTCTGATATGGCTTTTGAAATAATAGCAGTACAAACTCTCACAAATGCTTGAGATTTTATTGGTCATTTGAAAATTAGGTAATAGTGTAATTTAATTATATTGTATTTTAATTAATTATATTCAAGGAGCTTATTGGTACTATGCAGTTAATGTGATTGGACTGCTGTTTGTGATGGAGGTGTCTTTGGAGATATTGATTTGGTTAGAACGCGTTTATATGTTCTTACAAATCTTTCTACTATATCTTCAAAATATAAAATACTTATCATAAAAAGAACTATGAAAGTACCAAGGAAGTACAAGGATTAAGAGGACGATGTTTCATGAGTAACGATGTTATATCTTCCAACTTTTCTTTGTCATAGTTTATAAATAAAATATTAGCAAAAGGAGGAAATAGGTTACACAAGGAAAGTGTAAAACTGTTTTTCGATCAAATCAATCACCATCATAAATTTATTGATTTTTATGATGATAACTTTAAAGGTTAGATTAATAGTAGTTTTTATTAGTTAATGATGAAAATTCTCTAATATTATTGAAACTCGAATGAAAAAGTATATGAATTAGTATTTGGAAAACATGTAAATTGACTGCACGGTCATCATGACCGGTCAAATGGCTAAAGTTCACGAAATTAACTTTAATATTAATTAGTTTAAAGTAAAATATGAGACTCTTTTATTTAAAATTCATTTTCAAAACTATAAATATAGGATTTAGATAAAAAAAATATGTGATTGTATTTATTATACATTAACTTCTATAACGGTTGACAAACATACTTTAGTATTTCTAACTTGATTAAACAATCTTAAAGTCGAAATATTGAGACTCATAATATAATAAAACAGACAACATCGATCTCATGACCAAAACATAAAATATTAAGATTTTCAACCCAAGTCAAGCATGAGAATGTTATAAAAGATTTACAATTTTCACCAATGAAACTTCCATGTTGTAAAAGTCAAATTTTCAAACATGAGGAACTAAAAGAGATGTCCATATTTAGTGTTCATGAATAAGATTGTCTTTAACAATTTGTTTGATAACTCGAAGAAATTTGTTTTCCAAAGTTGTGTTCTTTTGACTGATTTGATAATGATAAATAAGTCAGATTATGGAATTTGTAGTATACTTCACTTTTATTAATGGTTGAAACGTAAGAAGAGTGAAGTAATGAACTCCATCTGTATCAAACATTAGACTTTAATTTATGTGAATTCATCTCTCTCCATTATGCATAGCATAAAAGAAAATAGTTGTGAAAAACCAAAACAAAAACAACTCATGCCTTGGCCTTGGAGAATAACCAACCAGCAAAAACTTGTCCATTCGAATTAGAGATATGCTGTCCACACAAAATAGACAGTAGAAACAAAGCATGCATATATTTCTTACCTGTGACAATAATTAGGCTACCATATCAATCATATATATATATCCAAACCAGACAAATAATATTGACAAGATTTCACAATTCTATTATACACCACACTCTAAGCTTACACCAAACAAAGGATAGATAATAAACAGGTTCTGCGGACCCCTGTCATAGTGCTTTTGGCATAGACAACCAAGGTCCCTTAAGTACTGTGACGCTAAAATTGAACAAGTAATGCTTTAAATCTCTAATCTTATCTCAAATTCTTACACAAGTTCTATACCAGAAAGAAAGTGAAGAGAAGAGAGAAAATGTGACATTTCAACAACAAAGTCTTGTAATGTTAAATTGAGTCTGCTATATGTATCAAATGGTAATATTCAACACTGTTAAATTCCAAAATCAGAAGATAATACTGCGTTTTAAGACCAAGTAACGGTAAGAACTTTATTGTTGAAAATCTCAAATCTACCAAAAATAAGATATAATAGTATATAAATGAATGTAAATATCAACTTATAAACATTGGTTTTGTGGATTGAATTAAGTTTGAAGAAGATTTCTAAGAAAAAATAACATTATTCTATTTGGACCAATTATATCTGTCCTTTAATCAAGCTATCTAAGTGATTAATCATTCATCACTTAAATGACATTTTCGTTTTGTACAATAAAGACATTCTAGGATTAGACTTCGTGATATTTAGGATTAAACATGTCTTTTGTTTAGCTTATATTATTGGAGAAATCTTATGGATATATTTCAGAATATTTTTATTTGTCATTAGCTATGTTTTCTTCTGCATAGCTGTAAAACTAACTCCTGGCTTAGTAGCTAAAGCCTTGTCCAAAGTGATAATCCAAGGATTCAAACTCCAAGAATTTTTCTGCATAAGCTGTAAGACCTTCTTCCAATATGACCAATTACTATCATGTTACTTGGTCCTTCTCTGGAACAAAATGTTACTTAAAATTCTCTTCAAAAAACTGTTCCAAAAAGGTATATTTCTTTGTAGAAAAATAATTCTACCGGTGTCTTTAATTATTGGGCCAGAGCCCTTGGGCTCTTTCTGGTCTTTCTGATTCATCTGCTGTCCATCCAACATCATAGCTTACCTCACGTTCAGGAATTTGGTTGCAATTAATTTCACACCAACCTTCCATGCTAGTTCTATTGTGTTGTGTAGCACAAACTTGCAAGCAAGCAGGACCCACTTGCAGTAACAACACTGTACCATGTCTAGATTTGACATGTGAGTTATGCTGTCTACTTAGGTAAATATCATTCTCTGAGAGAGATAATTAGATTTAGAATGTTTTAGAACAGCCTCGACTTGTCTTGTGGTTAATGGTAGTAGGGCTCTGATCCCACCACTGAGTTGGCAAATTAGCATAAACTTGTATATTCTTTTATCTTTTAACTCCTATGGAAGCAACATTTCTCACTGCCACATAATTTGCACATTTGTGGTACATTTCACTGTCATTGCTCAGACAAGAGCAACAGAGACTGGGACACCAACAATGCTTAGTGGAGCTTGTCGCTCTCAAAATAAGATTTGTCAAAATGTTATATACCACTTGGTCACCCTCTTCAAGCTGTGGAAACGTTTCTGTCGTTATTATGGTAAAGAAAGGTGGGAGTAAAAATGCCAGTCACCATGTACAGTCCTGTCCACTCCCCCTAAAGCCAAACTTAGTTAAAAGGGCTACAGAATATAGGTTTTATTTTTCTCAGTACTAAATGAATATAACTCAAAAGACACTGAATTTGTTAGAAAATTCTGACTTTTAGTCATTGTAGAACACATCCTTATAAAAAGAAACAATGGGATTATGCCACTGAATAAATTCTGAACCGAAAGTTATTGCTCGACCAAAAACTAATAAAATACTATGTAAGTTTCGTTAAGAGGCCAAAGACTATTTGACATAATTTAGGGAAAAAGAAAACAATTCTCACAAAAGTAACATTATGTATAAGCAATAATTGTTCTGTTAATATAATGGCCGATTATTAACTACTGCATAAAATCAGAACTTTTTTTCTGGCACAATTGAAGTTGAGAAAGTGCCCAATTACATTTAGTCTACGCGAGGATTTTTGCAAGGAAGAACCATACACTGGTTACAAAACGTAGAGGCTGCAACTTCAAATTCAGAGAAAATAAAACTATTGAGAAAAGTTGATCTTCACTTGACTTATGATTGTAACATTGTATAATGAGAAAATTAAATTATGAGAAAAAAAAAATGCCTATGGCGATAAACCTTGAGCTAAGTGACACGGTTGTGATGGTTAAGCCAAGTATCCCTGTGCCACACTAGAGATGATTAGTTATGCCAAAATGCATGCAAAGCCTCACGAACTCTGCAAGAATAGTATATTGAAAGGTAGTAGTGGCTGTACAAGGCCAAGCCTTTCAACTTGTCTTCTGTGATTACTGTGCAGACGTGACATTCGCAACCCAATACTGCTTGACAGCAATTAGTATCTTCTCAGGAACAAGGGGACCATCCTCATGGTCCACCATTTTGGTATCCCATCTCATTCCTTCGACTAATTTCTTTACCTTAATTAAGACATCAACTTCATCGCGGAATATTACAGCACCTTCTGGGCGTAAAATCCGATCCATCTCAAGAAGAATGTCTTCTTCATTGCATCTGCATTTAGTTATCACACATCATGATTTGCAGCACAAGAATGAACACGATTTGATAAACGGAAACATAAGACTTAAACCAAGTGGTTGAACTAGTGATAGTTGTTAGTTAAATCCACACATACGTGTTATAAGCTCCAAAAGTCATTCAGAAGGATTGTTTAGACATCCACATATACAAAACTTGCCTGCCTAACAAGAATCAGATGAACAAAGTAACTGAAAAACGATGCTACAGCAATCTGACTGGAACGGTAAAACCGCTAGCAGTTTCCCATGGAGAATCATAAAAAGACCGAGTCATGGAAGAATGGAACTAATTCATCATGAGCACTTTCAGTTTTTCATAGAACGGTCAAAGCCAAAATACACACATATCAAAGGACAGGTGATATAAAGTTTTCAACAAACATTAGATTCAACAAAACATTGTCACTCAGATTGCACTGCAACCCCCGAGGAAAGTTGTTTAAGCTCATTGCCAGGAAATAATTTTCGTAGCAGCTAAAGCTATAATTGTAAGCTAAGCAAGCTAAAAAAACATTATGAATAGGTATTGAATAAATTTAAAGGTAACAGGAAGAAATGGAATAACCATTTAACAGATGGAATACTTACTTATCCTTGTAGAGACTAAAGAGACCATGGCTATGAATGAGGTCATATGTCCTCGGGTATGTAGAGAACGCTTCACACCTGGACACATGCACACAAAAATAAGTAAAAACATGTGAGCAAGAAGCTCATTCCGAAAAATTGTATAGCTAGCCACGTTACAATGCCGTACAAGATATAATAACTGGCAGAAGACATGTTTGTGTCAAAATTATATTTCTTGAAATTATAACCTTCATTTGAATAATGGTACAACATTAGGATAGTAACTAAGTCTTTAAATCAAACGATCTAGACATGCCATGAAGAAATTATGAGGAAGTTAGAAAACCATACCAATCATGATAGATGCCAATAAGTCCTCTTTCATATATAACACCCAGTGTACTTTTCTCGGCTATAGTAGGCACGACATTCATGACCCATAACTTGGTTGATTGAATAGCTGCAGCAAAACCACCCAATCCAGCATTCACATCCATAATGTTGCGATACCTTCCAGAATCTAGGAGTCGATTAATTTTCTTATAAGCATTTACATGCTTTTTCCACTTTTCGTTATCATCATTGTATGACTCAACCGAAACTCCAGGCACAGAGCCACCAGCAATTCTAGATGGGATGGCATAAAGCCTTTCTGGAAAAGGCTTAAGATCAGCAGAAACTCTGGGAGTTGGAGTAATGCAGACCTCCATTTTCTTATACCTGTGGCCACAAAACAAAGTCATTCCAGGTAAGTACACCTCTTACTTCTGAGCATAAGTGTTGATCAAACTTTTAGGATATGTAAAACTCACAGATACCCTTGTGAGAACTTAAAAAAAGGATTTCTTTTGTTAAAATTTCATGATATATAAAATAATCACAAATTGGGATCACGAAGCTTTTATCATAACTACACGCGCAAACATTAAAGACATAGAAATAGTAATTACATATTTTGTTTCCATTGGCTCCTCCATAACCGTATGGGACATGGTACTTGATTACTGATTTTCTTATAATACATCAATTTTTTAAGACAGTTTTGTTTTCCTTTTTTTCCACAACTTTTCTCCCACCTTTTACGTTCATTTATGCTTGTGCTTACGGTTAGTAGAAAGAAATATAAGGAATCCTAATAAAAGAATGTCAAAATATTCAAATTGTTCAATACTAATTAAGGGTCATACCAGACATCATTAGCATCTGCCGACTCACAGAATTTTACTCTGGAATCTTCTTGTCTGCTACGACATGATTCGGAGTCTACAGTTTTTTGCCAAATAGCAATTTCAGATTGTTCAGACTTTTTCTCCCAGCAAAGGAGCTTAGCAACCTCTTCAATCTTTCTTTGTTCTTCTTCAAGATCCTCTTTGGGTCTCTGCCAGGATTTGTAGTTAGTCTTCCAATTGATTGGAGGACCCGACAGCACCCAATAACCGCCAGGTCTTAGAACTCGGTCAACCTCCATCATATACATTCCATCTGCAAATAGAGGACCCAATATGCATTACTAAATAGCTGTTATAACTTATATGAGGCGCCAAATCTAAGAGCAATAATACGCAAAAAAATCATCTTGCTTTCTCAGAGAAGATTATACTTAAAAACGTGAATATCTCACCATTTCCTCCCCAGGGAATCAAGCAGCGAGAGCAGTGTGCCATGTCAAAAGCTGCAGATGGATAAGGCAATTTTATGGTTCCAAGAACACCAATGACAGCAGGTACACCTCTTTCAAGGGCAAACTGTACTTGTGCCTCATGAGAGTCCCTCGGTGCAAATGACATGGCAATAACATTCCTGCTCCAGAGATATGCGCCCCAACTGGCTACCTGAGCAAAACAACCTTACATTAAGGATACAATCCTAAAACAAAGAACTCTTGCTATTGATCAAATTAACATGCACAAGAATGAAAAAAAATAAATTATATAGCCTTGAGGAATTTGCAGTGAAAAGCATACCCCACAACCAGTGTCCAGTGCTGTCCTAACTGTTCCATCCTTTATAGGTATCACAGAAGCAAGCTGATCAATATATTTGTCTGCACCTTGCGGAAATTGAGTTCCACCCCCCGGGAATCTGAACACATTTCCCTCATACTGGATCCAGTTCTGAATAGCCTTCTCAACTGTAAGACTCTTGTACGGTGCATTTGCATATGGAACATAATCACGGCTTTTCGGCCATGAAAATGGAGTCACATATCCCTTAGGTGCTGGGATCAAACAGTGCAATTTTTCTTCCTCAGGGGGACAATGCCTCTCACGATAATTCATATTTTCTCTTGGAAAAGTCATGGCACGCCGTTGATCTTGGCAAGGGGTGTAATCGATAAATTGAGCATCGCAAGGTTCAAACACCTTTGGTTTTGACTCAAATTCATCAATTTTGCTGACTTCTCCACCATGGTGAGAATCAAAACTCAAATCAGAGCGTATATTACAGTCTGAGCTTTTCTTAGTAATCTCCAATGCTATGCTATCTCCCTTTCCAAAACCACTTCTCTGCCATGCACCCAATATATAGAAGAAACAGCACAGACCAACTACTATAAAGATCTGCACGGAGCTTCTAGCCCTACCATCAGCTGAATGTGGTTTTGCCATCTGAACCAAAGAAACACCAGCTCTTATTCAGAATTACACAAATAATAACTCGTACGATTAACAATGTATGGCCCAGGAAAAAAAAATCTTAAATTAAAAGCAAGAAAATTGCTTCAATAAATAATTGACAACAATTAGCAAGTTCCAATCGAAGAAATTAAGCTCCAATTATGCATCGAATCAATTTTATTTCAATCAAAATCATGAAGCAATTAATAGTCTGTAACATATTGTAAAAGTTGAGGGGATGCAAAGGGAAATTCGGATCTTATACAGCATGGAACCTATGTTCCATCGGTAGCACGTTTCTCTTGCCAACCAACAAGGTCAAGGAGTGATCGCCCATCTGTGTACTACCAACGATAATACAAACATTAAAAGACAACAAAACAAAACCAAGCACGAAACATACTCATGAACTAAAACCACATATATACAAGCTGAATCGTATGGGATCTAGCTTTGGGTAAATGCGATGCAAGATGCACACACAAAATAATTCAGTCAATGAGTTATGAACAAGGACGACCCAAGAAACCTTACTAAAGATAATTTACTTGGTGCATCACACCATGGATTTTTTTATGTAGGCACAATATGGACATATGGACATTAAGAAAACTAAACTTTGAAGACACCCAGAAGGAAAAATAACCAAAAAGTTAGGAAAAGAGAAGAAAGGAAGAAAATTTAAACGAGGGAAATATGTTACCAATCATAAGAAGCTGCAGGGAGCAATGGCTACGAAGATCTGGAGTCTTCTTAAGAGGAATTAGTTGAGAGAGAGAGAAATCTGAAAGGATTTTATAAATTTTCTGGAGAACCAAATGATTATTTTCCTTGCTGCATGAGAAGTGAGAGGTGCCAATAAAATTATTATTATTGTTTTTCTATCAAAATTCCAAACCGTTCACATGAACGAACAGCAGAGGAAAAGAAGAGAAAAGCAAAAGCGGAAAGAAAAAAAAAAAGAAAAAAAAAAGGAAATGGTAAAAGGAAGTACAGTGCTATCAATTCTATAGCGTCGCGCAGATAAATGGCTCAATAAATGTGCGTGTGTTACGTTGTTTTACTTTCTTTTTTTTCCGTTGTAAAGGGGAAGTAAATTTGATGTGACTGGTTTATTACTTTGAAATGTGACGTCTCTCCCTGTTTTTCTATTTATCCCTTTAAAAAAATAGTACTTAAAATATCAATGTTTTAATAAAAGTATACAAAAATATTAATTTACCATAGTTTTATTGTGGAATTATTTTTATCAATTTAATTATTATTGTTATTAACTCAATATATATTTATGAAAGAAATAGAATATTTAAATAAAAAATCGAAACTCCGCGTTCGCGTTGATACGGAAACGGTGGGATGGAGGCACGATTGGCGGTGCAGAGGGGTCCCACGCGCCAGCAAAAGTCGTTTATTGTGTATATATATATATATATATCATCATCAGCGCTCATTGGTTTATATGTAACCAAGCGCTGCATAACAAATGTAATGCTCATGTGGCGCGTGCATCTCACTTCCACCATACCCATCACTTGATCATGCTTCCCACTTCCTCGCCATACTGCTCTTCCTTCAAGTAAAGAATAATTCATTGATATTAACACAATTATGCTATTTTTAAAACATTATATTATAATTATTTTGTTAAAATTGTTTTATATATATATATATAATGTTTAAAAAGTTATGTAAGACTTTAGCTAAAAACGCAACAACTTAACCCATCTAGATTCCAATAAACGATGTCGTTTAAGGTCAATGAAGAAAACATCAATAGCTCAAAGAGTTCAGGAAAATAAAAAGAATACTAGGGACACAATTGGAATTCAAAGGCACGAATAGTTAAGAAAACATAGTTATTTTATCATTTTTAGTAGAAATAAATATATTTTTGAAATATATGAAATTTCAAAAAATTTATGATAATATTAATATTGATAATACTATTTTGTCGGGTCTGTTGAAATTTAAACTATAATCTAGCTAAATAAATTATCACTTTTCCATCATTAATTTAATTTTAGTAACATTATCAGATTTTTATTCAAGAAAGAACAAGTCATTCACCTGCATAAATGAAATATTTTTGAAAATAATAAAACAATTTTTAAGGAATAAATATTAATTGTTTTGAGCCTGTACTCCATAAATAAAGTTCAAAATATCTCGCATATGAGGGGCCACCGACAGGACAAGATCATTGTGACACTGAGATGCGAATATATATATATGTATGTGCTTGTATGATAGCAACTGGTTGGATGTTCATAAAAACTACTTAGATTGATTCGACGTACATGCTACCAATATTTTATTTTCAAAATTAGATGTAAAATATATATGATTTATACAGTTATAACTTTTAACTATTTCAAAATAAGTAAATAATATATATAATATTAACATCACTTTTTTATAATATTAGGTTTTCTTTAATGTTTTTGTAAAAAATAGTTAAACAAATATAAACATGAATATCAAAAATGGATATTAGATTTTAATTGGAAAATAAGTTAACAAGCAATTAAGTATTTGTCTTTGAAATGTTTTGAATTAAAACAGTAAAAAAAAAGGGTTAAATATATTTTTGGTTTCTTCATTTTTAAGTGAAAATTAGAATTAGTCCATTTTTAAAATTTTAGTCTAATTTAGTCTCGAAAGAAATATATGAATTTAGCCTTTTTAACAAAATTTTGTTAACTTTATTTAATATTTTAAGTACATTTCTCAATTAACATTGAAATAAAAATGTATTAAACAATATAATCAATTTAAATATTATCATAAAATATACTTAAAATATCAAATAAACTTAACAAAATTTAGTTAAAAAAATTAAATTTATACATTTCAAGTTGAGAACTAAATTAAATCAAAATTTTAAAAAGAAATTAATTTTAATTTTCACTCAAAGACTAAAACCATGTTTAAAAAAAACGAAAGAAATGTAGGGTAATAAATAATGATATTTAATAAGGTTGAAAGTTAGATGAAGGGTTTTGGTTTGATGGGACATGGCATGGCACATACATATTTGATGATGAAATTAAGAACAGAGATTTATTGTGGTGCCCATGTCTAGCCATGCCATCCTGTCTGTCCTCTTTTGCCTCAATATTTATTATCTTCTTAAATATGTCTCCAGTTTTACAGGATGCATATGTTTCTTAATTTTAGTTTAATTTTATTTGTTATAAGTGTAATCATATTCAGGTTTACTTTTAAAGTATTACACATACATCATTTTAATATCATATTTCAATGCATCCACCCAATTTTTGGATAGATAAAACAAGAAAGTAAACTTTAAATTTAAATTTAATCTTTTCAATTTCTTTAATTTTAAGAAAGCTTTCTTTAGTGTCCTTTTTTTATTATTTCTTTTATTGTACTTAAACATGATTTATTAATTATACAATTAGAAATTATTTTATTAGGAACTAATTATTGTTACAGTTTTTTTTAGGTTGTTTCCTTAATATTAGAAGCTATAAAATAAGTCAGTTAAATCTGTTTTATCCTAATATAGTGTCGATCAATCAAGAATAAAATATAGTTCGGTTGATTATTTATAACAAGAGAATGAGTCAGACCATTTTAAATTTTATTAATTTTATTTTTTAATATAAATATATATATTAAAAATACCTTTTATTCTATAAATGTTATCTAAGTTTAAATGGATTAATTAATATAGTCAATTGAATAATTAAGAATAAATGTATATTAAATTTTTTTTATGCCACTTATGTGATGTTGACAATGCCATATTATTTTTAATAATAAATGTTTCTCACAACTTTGCCTAATAATAGAAAAAAGTTGTTTTGTTTTGATGTGCTTGTGTATAAGAGTATGTATAACGCGTGGCATTTTGATGGTATTGGGTGATATTAGATTTCAAGATTTAGATCCAATCAATGTCACATGCCTTGAATAAGATAATTAAACTGACCAAGTCAATAACAATGCATTTAAAAATCTTTACCAAGAAGAACAGAAAATCGAATCAAGTGCATTATCATCTTAATTAGAAGCAAAATAGAATTTTAACTAACTTCTTAAACTGAAATTGCAGGCTAACCTAAATTAGAGCAAGTTAAGGGGGAATTCAACCATAGTGATACAAATGGAACCGTATTTGGTAGAGTCTAAATTATTTAATTTGATAATAAGAGAAGAATTTAAAACAAGCAAAATCCATGGAAACATAGGTCATTTTTTAAGTGTTTTTTACTGTTACTTATTATATTAAATAGTAAAAATTTTTATTAGCATAATAGTGTTAAAGCTTTTGTTAAATCTGGATTGTTGAGTCAGTTAAAATAATAGATAAAATTGGAAAAACAACCTTTCTCCTATAATCTGGAAAATAATAAGAGGGATAAGCTATTGAAACGAATCAATTATAATTAGCTGATCAGTCCGGCAGACCTAACCATTTTTTGTTTTTGTTTGGGGGTTGGGGGTTTGTGTTTTATAGAAACATCTATTTAATTTATGCTTTTAATGAATAAATTAAAATAATTATTATATTTACATATTAAATTATTTTATTAAACTAATAATTGAAATTTAATTTTTAAGTTTTAATTATTTAAATTATAATATTATTATATACTTATATTTTTACAAAAAATATAATATAAAAATTTTAATCTTTTAAATTATTTTTATTTTAATTTTTAATTAAAAGAACGGGTCAATGGATCAAGGTGGGTTGGTCATTTTTGACCCATTAATTTGACGGGTTAGGTAAATTAAACAAAAATATCCATTAGGTTTAAAATTTTAATCTAGTCCATCTTTTTATACACCGAAACACAAAAAGACGTAATTGCACTTTTTCAATTTTTGTAAACATATATATCTCGATTAAAAAAACAAAATAAGTCATGTAGTCTTTGGTTTCAGTTAAAAAACAATGGAAGTCCCAAATAAGTACAAATTTGACCTTTTCAACTGAAAACACTATGAACAGGGTCTATGGTTTCGGTTCTCCACAAAACGGATGCCATAAGGTCCCGACATTCCTCCCTATAAAGAGATATTTCAGATTGTTTAGATTTTGAATAGCTTTATGGATTTAGTTCTTTTCAAAACCAATATCACAAGGTACTAACTTTCCCCTTGTAAAGTGATATTTCAAACTGTTTAGATTTCGAAGCGCACCAATGGCCTCAGTTAGGATGAGAATCAATGTCATAGAACCCTTATGCTTTGGTTTCACAAAGACCTGAGACTAACAATGTGAACCAAATTTTAAAAATGCCTCCAAAAATTTTAGTTTTTAATTATTTTGGGAGGCTTAGGGTAGCGGTTCTTAGTAGAATCGATGCCATAAAGTAGTTATTGCTTCGATTAATATATAGTCGAGGCAATATGTGCCTACATGGTAAAAAAAAAAGGGAAAATTCACAAATCCATGTGTAGTTTCTTTTTTGGTTTTCTTCTTCGTTGCTCGTGAACCAGCACTAATATTGCTCCATTACTCTAAACATTGTGGTCATTACCTACAACACCATTGTCATTGCATCCAACATCTTTGTCAGTGGTCTGAACACGTCTTCACTGATCTTTCGTTCGGGAATGTGTTTCTCTGCGGTGAGTTTTGGTTGTTTCGTTCATTATCTCTTTTGGGCTTTTTTGAGTTTATTTTTGTTCTTGAGACCAATATGTTGTTTGTATTTGTGTCCAGGTATTGTTTTTTTATGGTGCAATTTTGTTTTGTTCCAAAACGTGAGTTGTTTCACCGTTTTCCATTGTTGTTCGTCTTTCACACTCCTAGGTTCTTATTATTATGCTTAAAACTTACCTTTTAATATGAGATAATTTTATATAATTTTGCAATAGGTTGTTCATTTTCTATATGTTTGATATGTGACTAATTGTATGCTAAATATATTGTTGTATTGAATTGACCTTAATTTCCTGTTTGAGATTTAATATAAAAATTATTTATTGTCTTCAAGTTTTTTTAAGAAATGTATTTTTTAAAAATGAATATAAGAGGAGATGGTAATAATAAGTTATAGTATTGAATCTTGAATTGTTCGGTTGGACAATTTAAGAAGAGTAATCATTTGTTCATAGTTTATTAATGCATATAAATTTTAATATATATGTTTTAAAATTCATGAATATTTGCAACTGTGTTTTGTATTGATCTTTAGGTGTATATTTGATTGTGACTTATAATCACTTCCATTCGTGTAACCTGAAGACCAATGCGAAATCCTGACAAAGTTTCATGAAATTTTAGATGTTATTTAAAATTTGTATGTTCAATAAATTAAAGAAAGTGAATCTTCTTGAATTGGATAAGGTTAATGGTAACGGTTCAAAAACCGTTATTTTCATACTTAATTTTGATACAAAACACACCCTTTATGACTTAGAACCTAGCTTGAAATCATGCATTTTGTCTTAGTTAGGTTATAAGAGAGTCAAAGGTGGTTTTATGGGTATTATGCTTGGTTTTCCTTGTTTTGACAAGACTTAACGAGAATTGGATGAAGGATAATGAAGTAAGAAGGAAATGGACTTAAGAAAAGATGGAAAAAGGCACAAATGAAGAATCGCACCCAACGCTGAGCGCCAAATCTAGTGCTGAGCGCTGGCCTCTTTAGTAACAACATTGCCAAACACCTGGGCGTGAACGCTGAGCGTCCTACTTGAGTGCCGCACTTACCGTTGTACTTTGGGCTTGGGCCTGTTTTATGTAATTTTCCAGTTTATAAATAGATTAGTGCGACCCTTAGAGGTCATCTTTTGGCAGAAGAAGATGCAGAAACACACTTTCTCACCCCTTGGAGGCGGATTTTGGATGCAGAAGCTCCAATATCAATTCTAGGGTTATCTCTTCATATCTTTCATTCTTTTCATCTAGTTTCACCATGATTATGGTAAACTAAATGATACGCTCCAATCCGTGGAAGCAGCAGCAAACTCCATGATACTCTAGGATATGGTTCGTTTGGCAGCGGAAGAAATTGGAAGAAGTGTGGAGGCAGTGCTTGTATGGAATGTTAGCTAGCTTAGACGGCTCTTCATGGTTGGAAAGAAGCTAGAGGGAAAATGAAGGAAGCATAGGAAAGGTGACTTTCGAAGAGAGAACGGCTGGGAAAGCTTCAGCAGAATTCATTCTCAATGTTCAAAAGTAATGTCATAATCTGATACATTCATATTTATAAAGCAAATCCTATGCTATGGACGGTGGAGATGGCAGCTGAAGAAATGCGGATCTTCCCACGTGGCAACGGTGAAGGATGTATGTCATGCTTCTGGATGAGGCAATGCGTGAGGGGCAGCATCATTTCCACCAAGTCACGTATCAGATGCAGTGATGGTGTGAAACATGTGAACTTCTTGAGGCAGCTCCATGCTTGCTAAACTCACCCCCCTCCTTTTGTGAAAATGACTCTTTTACCCTTCTCCATGTTTTGGCACTTTGATAACATCTTCTTGGTCTCCAATCTTCCATCCAAAAATAGCAAAGAGTACTTGACCTTTGAGAGAGTGCTCATCTTGAAGCTTCTTGATCATCCCTCTTGTGATAGGTCCTATGGTGCTAGGCCTTCTTGTATCATCCCCTCCTTCTTGAGAGGGATTTGTCCTCAAATCCATAGGGTCTTCATCTTCACTTTCATAACCTGCAAAAGGTTTAAGGTCAGATACATTGAAGGTAGCATGAACACTATATTCAGGAGGAAGATCAATTTGATATGCATTGTTATTAATCCTCCTTATGACTCTAAAAGGTCCATCTCCTCTAGGATTGAGTTTGGATTTTCTTATTTGAGGAAATCTTTCCTTTCTAAGATGAACCCAAACTAAATCTCCTTCATTGAAGATTAACTCTTTCTTGCCCTTATTATGTTGCTTGGCATATTTCTGATTTTGTTGTTGAATTTGATTTCTAACCCTTTGATGTAATTCTTTGATAAACTTAGATTTAGATACCCCATCTTGATGAACAAAATCAATAGAACTTGGAAGGGGTATTAAATCCATAGGAGTTAAAGGGTTAAAACCATAGACAACCTCAAAAGGAGACAATTTAGTAGTTCCATGAACTACTCTATTGTATGCAAACTCAACATGAGGTAGGTACTCATCCCAAGATTTGTGATTTCCTTTAAGAATTACCCTTAGTAAAGTGGAAAGAGATCTATTGACTACTTCAGTTTGACCATCTGTTTGAGGATGGCAAGTAGTAGAAAAAGATAACTTAGTCCCTAATCTAGACCATAAGGTCCTCCAAAAGTGACTAAGAAATTTTGTATCTCTATCCGAAACTATTACTTTAGGTAACCCATGAAGTTTGACCACATCTCTAAAGAATAACTTTGCAATGTTGCTTGCATCATCTACTTTGTGGCAAGGTACAAAATGAGCCATTTTACTAAATCTATCCACCACCACAAAGATAGAATCACAACCCATAGCAGTTTTAGGAAGTCCTAGCACAAAATCCATACTTATCTCTTCCCAAGGGGTGGAAGCAACATTCAAAGGAGTATAAAGTCCATGAGGCATTAACTTAGATTTAGCTTCTAAACAAGTTATACACTTAAAGCAATGCCTTTGAACATCCCTTCTCATATGAGGCCAAAAGAATTTTTCTTTCAACATGGCAAGGGTCTTTTCTACCCCAAAATGCCCCATTAATCCTCCCTCATGTGTCTCTTTAACAAGGAGTTTTCTATGTGAACCTTGAGGGATGCAAATTTTTCCTTCTTTAAAAAGATACCCTTCTTTCACATAGAATCCTCCTTGAGGTTTATTGAGACATTCCTCATAGATATGAGCAAAATCAGGATCTTGTGAATACAATTCAAGAATGTTATTAAACCCAAGAATTTGAGCTCCCAATGTGGCTAATAGATTAATTTTCCTTGACAAAGCATCAGCCACGACATTGGATTTTCCTTTCTTGTATTTAATAACATAAGTGAATTGTTCAATAAATTCCAACCACTTAGCATGTCTCTTTTGTAACTTGTGTTGACTCTTCAAATACTTAAGTGATTCATGATCACTATGAATGATAAACTCCTTGGCAACAAGGTAATGTTCCCAAGTTTGAAGAGCCCTCACAAGTGCATAGAGTTCCTTGTCATAGGTGGGGTAATTACAAGAAGCACCATGAAGTTTTTCACTAAAATATGCAATTGGGTGGCCTTCTTGTAATAACACTGCACCTATGCCAAATCCTGAAGCATCACATTCTAGCTCAAAAGTTTTGGAAAAATTTGGTAAAGCTAGAATGGGTGCTTGTGTGAGCTTCTCTTTGAGTAGCTCAAAAGCTTTTTGTTGTTTTTCTCCCCAATGAAATGTAACATCCTTTTTCACCAACTCATTGAGGGGTGAAGCAAGACTAGAGAAGCTAGGAACAAATCTTCTATAAAAACTTGCCAACCCATGGAAGCTCCTTACTTCTCCTACATTCTTTGGAGGAGGCCAATCTTGGATGGCCTTTATTTTTTCTGGGTCCATATGAACCCCATTTTTGCTAACCACAAATCCAAGAAATATGACACTATCAACACAAAAGGTACACTTATCAAAGTTTGCAAACAATTTGTGTGTTCTAAGAATTGTTAAAACAACTCTTAAATGATTTTCATGAGTTTGCAAATTTTGACTATATACCAAGATGTCATCAAAGTAAACAACTACAAACTTCCCAATGCAATCCCTAAGAACATGATTCATAAGTCGCATGAATGTGCTTGGAGCATTTGTAAGACCAAAAGGCATAACTAGCCACTCATATAATCCAAACTTGGTCTTAAAGGCAGTTTTCCATTCATCACCCTCTTTAATTCTTATTTGGTGATAGCCACTCTTTAAATCTACCTTTGAAAATATTTGTGCCCCATGCAATTCATCCAACATATCATCAAGCCTAGGAATGGGATGTCTATACTTGATTGTGATGTTGTTGATAGCTCTACAATCACAACACATGCGCCACTTTCCATCTTTTTTTGGTACAAGCAACACTGGTACAGCACATGGACTTAGACTCTTTTGAATTAAGCCTTTATCTAGCAATTCTTGGACTTGTGTCTCAATCTCCTTAGTTTCTTGGGGGTTGGTCCTATAGGCTGGCCTATTAGGAAGAATTGCCCCTGGAGTGAAATCAATTTGATGTTCTATTCCTCTTATGGGTGGAAGCCCTTTTGGAATTTCTTTTGGAAATAGATCATCAAATTCTTTCAAAAGTTTGTGAATGGGTGGAGAAAGAGTTGAAGTCTTTGGATCACTAGATGTGCATTTAAGTGTTCCTTGACAAAGAAGAAGATATGAAGGTTGCTCAACTTGAAGGGTATTAAGTAAAGTCTTTTTGGTTAAAAGAACTTCATGTTGAGTAACCTTAGATGGTACACTTGTCTCTTTACTCTCCTTTCTTTTTGACTTTTTCTTTTGGCCATGTTCTTGCCTTCTTAAAGACTTCATTTGTGCTTGATCCTTAGCCACTTGGTTAGGAGTTAGAGGATGAAGCACAAACTTTTTGTCCTTTTGATGGATAGTGATAGTATTAGTTAGACCATGATGGATAGTTTGATGATCAAATTGCCATGGTCTCCCTAATAACACATGACATGCTTCCATGGGAACTATATCACATAAAACTTCATCTTTGAAGTTCCCAATGGAAAATGCCAACTTCACTTGATTCTTGACTATTATATCCCCATCTTCATTTAGCCAATGAAGTTTATAAGGTTTTGGATGGGGTATAATATCAAGTTTCAATTTCTCAACCAACCTTGTACTACAACAATTGCAACAAGAACCACTATCAACAATGAGAGAACAATGATTTTCTTGAATTTTACACCTTGTATGAAAGATGTTCTCTCTTTGTGATAGGTGTTCTAGACTTGATTGGTTGCTAAGGATTCTTCTCACCATGAGAAGTTGCCCATCATCAGCATATATTTCCTCTTCTTTTTCTTCTTCCTCACTCTCACTTTCACTAGTTGGGGTGTCACTTTCACTACTATATATGTCCTTACCTTTTAAAATGATATTTCTCTTTGTAGGACATTGAGTAGCTACATGACCCCTTCCTAGACATTTGAAGCACTTGATCTCACTTGTTCTTGTGTGTGAGGGTGTTTCTTTCTTGGGTCTCTCTTCAATTTTGGCTAGAGGTTTAAAGGGCTCTTTTCCTTTAAAAACTTTCTTTTCAAAAGTAGGTTGAACTTGAATTCTTTTTGAAGAAGATTTCCTCAAATTTTGTTGTTCTACCTTTATACACATTTGAACAAGATCATTCAAATCCCTATAAGGTAGAAGTTCAACTCTATCTCTTATGTCAAAATTGAGCCCACTTAAAAATCTGGCCAAAGTAATTTCTGGACCCTCCACTATGCCTGCTCTCATCATATATAACTCCATCTTTTGTCTATATTCCTCAACTGTCATAGACCTTTGTTGTAACCTTTGGAGTTTATCCATGAGTTCCCTATTGTAGTAGGAGGGAATGTGCCTCCTTCTAAGGGCAGACTTAAGATCATTCCAATAATGGATGGGAGGGGCTTGATGTCTAAGCCTCTCTTGGACTAAGGCAGTCCACCAATACATTGCATACCCTTGAAAGCTTAGGGTAGCTAGAGAAACCTTTCTCTCTTCACTTACTTGGTGGCAAGCAAATAATTGCTCCACCTTCATTTCCCAATCAAGATAAGCCTCAACATTATCCTTCCCATGGAAGTGAGGCAACACAATATTGACTTCTCTAGGGGGTGGGGGTGCATGAGAATTTCTCCTATGCCTCCTAGAAGTAGAAGGTTGATGAGGGTAATAATCACCCATACTCAAAGAATTCCCTCCCTCGTGAGAATTTTCACTCTGACTTCCCCTAGATTTACTTGCCCTTATCAATCTCAATTCATCTTGAATAACAGCATTTTGAAGCTCTCTATTGACTTTCTCTTCTTTTATTTCCCTTCTCATTTCCTTGAATTCATTAACTAAAGCTTGAAGAGAAACATTTTCTTTTTCACTATCACTAAGCCTAGGAGAATGTCTTCTAGACATTATAGTGGACTTAAATGTTATTCTTGAAATAAAGACTAAAGATTTTCACTTGAAAGCAATATTCCAGGTAAGGGTGGTGAACCACTAGGGTCACTTAATAACCATGCCTTGTCCTTGCCAAATATGCTTCTAGCTACTTACTAAAGTCCTTAGATCAAAATCACTCTTAAATCCACTTAAGTCTTAAGACCACAAAGAAAACACAAAGAAAAGAAAAAAAAAACAACAAGGATTGGGACTCTAAAATTCGGACTCTAGGCGCGCTCCTAGTCCTTGAAGGAAATCAGTGAAACTTGAAAGTAAAGATGGAAAAATAAAGGTGAGATCTCCTATGGTGAGGCTTAGACTTTGGATCTAAGACACACTCACCGACTACCCAATTTTAGGTTGTGAGACTTCTTTGAGTCTAGTTACAAATGAGGGAAGAGCACTTGTGAACTCTAACACCTCACTTGCTTGGATTTGAAATTAAAAAAAAAAAAAAAATCAAAGAAAAAATTACAAGAAAACTTGGTAAATGGCAAGGAAATGAAAATTGGCTAAGGGAAAAATTGTGTGCAGCTTTGGCTTCTCTCAAAAAAAAATTGTGATGAAATTGGACTCTCAACAAGGCTCACAGCTGCGGTAAGTGATTACTGTAATCTGCTGTCAAGATATCTGCTGTTTGCTGTCATGGTCATGTGCAATCCAGCAGCAACAATTCTGATATATGGTAGTCCACCTCACCTTGTGGTTTCCTCCAATTTCCCACTTCTTAGTACACTACTAAAGATGAAGAGCCTCGGACTTGACCATTTCCATATAATCACACCTCACACAGATTCAAAAATAGCAATCAGTAATATCAAAAAAAAAAAAAAAAAAATCTGCTGCCCAGAATTATACCAGAATCACTGCACTACCGTCCTTTTATCAAATGGTTGGTAGGCAAAGAGGCCAACAACTTATACAAAGCAAGAAAATGGATAGCAAACACGGTGGCACAACAAAGAGATCTTAAGAAGAGTACTAGAGCAGATTAAAAATCAAGAAAGACTCAAAATGCAGGTTGAAAACAGTGATCACGCAACTGTTTGATAAAAAAATAAAGGTGTTTGATGAAATGCTTCAAAGAAACCCAGATTTTGTGTTTTTGGGCTTGGACTGGTCTGCACGGTTCATACTCCCTTTTAACACTTTTTTTTTTATTCTTTTAATCATTTAATTCCATTTTAAATCACTGAACCAGGTCTTGCTGCAAGCCAATTCAATGTTTAAAGCAAAATCATCAAAAACAGCACCTAAAGTTCAACTCTGCACCAAGAAAGTACTTAGAATTTGGTGGTTTTGTGACTCAAATGATGTAACAATAGTTCTGCAATAAATCTGACCACTCAATCAACTTTATTTGATGATTTAAAACGTGTTTCAACTTTAAATTGATGCAAAACAAGACTGCTGCTCAAAATTACCCTTCCACTTCCCTAAATTGACCCAAAATGGATGGTTTAAGAGGAAATTTTGTGCACAAATGATTCTGACACTTAACTAACCCTTTGAACAGTTTTAAATCATCCAAATAGACTTATTTCAACTCAAATTTGGGTCAGAACAGAACTGCAATCCAAATTCACCTTGCAAGTTCCAAAAATTGCTCAAATATGATGGTTTGACATACTAAATTGCATATAAATGCATCTGACCTCAAATGGACTGTTCTAGCAGTTTTAAAACAACAATTAGGACTTGTTTAAACTGCCAAACACCTCAGAATCACAGTGGCACGAAAAATGACCCATAATATCTCAATTTATGCAGATTTCTCATCATTCACACCACCAAAATCAAGTTTATCAGTTTCAAAGACCAAAACAGCACTGAAAAAGACTCAAGGAAGTTCAATTATGTTGAACTAAGCTGGAACAATGAAGCTTAGCATGATTCAACTTCAGATTTCACAATTCAAAGATATAAGCACGGTGAAAAGCTTAGAACAAAGCTGAAACAGTGAAATGCTAGTGTTTATGCACAACCAAGCTATGCAAATTGCATTTCATTGCTTGTAATGGTTTGCTACACATTTAGCATCATTCAACAACACTAAACAATGTTGTACCATATTTCAGAATCAATGAAAAAAATAGCTAGAATAGATTTTAAGATTTAAAACAGATTTCCAAATCTTACAGCAGAGTTCACGGTTTGAATTCCAAAAATGGATTTCTAGTGCATTAGCTTATATCACCAAGGCTAGAACAAGTTCTCACTGCCTTATTTGGTTGATTTAAAGCTTTTCCAGCACTCTTAACTCAAGCAACAACAAATTAAACCCGCTGAACAGTAAACCAAACAGAGACAGAAATTAAAACTGCAATGAAACAGTGCACAAGACTGGACAATACGGAAATTGAAAATTAAGGCTGGAAATTGACTCAACAATCAACATTCACCGTTTAAAATGAATAAAAACTAAAGCAAAGAAAAGTTGGAGCAAACAATGGACTCAAATGGAAAACTACAGATATCAGGAATCAATAGAACAGTGCATATAGATCGAAAGACACGAAGGAACAGTGAAGACAATGTAAAATGACAGAAACTGGACTCATCTGGAGCGTGCCGTGGAACAACCATGGCTCTGAATACCACATGATACGCTCCAATCCGTGGAAGCAGCAGCAAACTCCATGATACTCTAGGATATGGTTCGTTTGGCAGCGGAAGAAATTGGAAGAAGTGTGGAGGCAGTGCTTGTATGGAATGTTAGCTAGCTTAGACGGCTCTCCATGGTTGGAAAGAAGCTAGAGGGAAAATGAAGGAAGCATAGGAAAGGTGACTTTCGAAGAGAGAACGGCTGGGAAAGCTTCAGCAGAATTCATTCTCAATGTTCAAAAGTAATGTCATAATCTGATACATTCATATTTATAAAGCAAATCCTATGCTATGGACGGTGGAGATGGCAGCTGAAGAAATGCGGATCTTCCCACGTGGCAACGGTGAAGGATGTATGTCATGCTTCTGGATGAGGCAATGCGTGAGGGGCAGCATCATTTCCACCAAGTCACGTATCAGATGCAGTGATGGTGTGAAACATGTGAACTTCTTGAGGCAGCTCCATGCTTGCTAAACTCACCCCCCTCCTTTTGTGAAAATGACTCTTTTACCCTTCTCCATGTTTTGGCACTTTGATAACATCTTCTTGGTCTCCAATCTTCCATCCAAAAATAGCAAAGAGTACTTGACCTTTGAGAGAGTGCTCATCTTGAAGCTTCTTGATCATCCCTCTTGTGATAGGTCCTATGGTGCTAGGCCTTCTTGTATCACTAAACCCCTTTGTTGTTGCGGGAATGATGTAATCCTATTGAAAGTCTCATGTATTGAAATTCTTACTTTAATTCATATGCTTTCTTTTATCAATTGTTAGAATTTTTCCTCCATTATATTTGTATGCTTTGATTAAGACATTAATCAATAGCATGATTTTTTATTCTATCTATATGGACACGTATAGTTAGGTTTAGACGTGAGGGGATTCTCTTGGTAGCAATATTGCCTAGACATAGGGATAGGATGACCAATTGCCTTAAGCTTTTGTGCGAATTATGTAATGCATGATCAATTGCTAAGGAGACTAGACATAATAAACTAGTAATTAGAATTAGACTCTAATCACCAAGATATTGGAATTAGGGGAATTTAGAAAGTGGCACTAACATTGATAAAGAAGTAGAATTGAGTAGAATGTGTAAATACATGAGAGTGAATTAGGATGAAATCATAAACCCCCAACAACACCATTCATCCATATAATTCAACTGTCAATTGAGCAATTTTTACATACATGTTTATTTTCAGTCTTGCATTTAAAACCCTAATTTTCGTTCCATCAAGTCTTAAGAAATCAATTCACATAAATGTTTAGGCCTAAGAGTCCTTTGGGAAACGATACTTGGACTTACCGTTTTATTATTATTTGATACAATTCGGTACACTTGTCGAAGTGTTAACAGTTAAACCTTGAGTACAAAAGCAATTAAAGTGATCATTCAACATTACTGAAATTGTTTACACAATTTCAGTATATATACGTATGGATCAAGATTGAATTAACTCATCACACATCAGTGTTGAGTACGAGAGATGAGTAGAAGAATTTATACAATTTGCATAATGTAATGAGGGTTGAAGTGATGATGAAGTAAATTTTAGATGTCCTTGTATCAACTATTTGAATGAGAGAAAGTTGAATGCAACCAAAATTAGAAAACATTTTATCTGTGATGGTTTTCTTCGATGTTATACAACATGGACATGACACAACGAATTAATAAAATTTCCAATTGTTTCTCCAACTGTCACCAAAGAATTGTTGTCAGACATCCTTAAAGTTAAATAATTATTTAAAATTTGATAGGGTCTATGGTAGCGATTACATGTAGAACCACAACTAAAAACCCAATTTTTTTTTGTTTGGTTTATTACTTCGGTTTTCTTATATGCCTCAGTTTGATAACCACTACTTATTGTCTAAAATAATTGTTATCGTATACATTCGATGTACTAGTGTTTTATTCCAAAAATGCATAAAATCAATTTCTCAATGCAAATTTACTCAAGACTATCATAGAGAATTATTCATATTTTACATTTTAATCAAAACAATGGAGAGAGTAACCAATAATAAGAGTTGCAAGCATCATCAAAGTTATCATTAAGTCAACACATCATGTTTTGTCATCAACTTGAACCTAGGTTGTCTCAACACAACCTAGAAACAAACCTAAGTCTAATCCGACTATTTAATTCTATTTAATTGAACCTACTCGACTTAATCTTTAACTGATACTAATTAAACAATAATCTTTGTTTTAAGATGACTTGCTAAACTTTTAACTCATTCCAACTTTGACTCAATCTTAAAATTAAAATTATATAAATTTTAATAATTATAAATTTTATTTCACAATTTAGATTTATTTATCACCCTTATACGTTATATCCACATTCACGTGTTGTCATTGTTAAAAGTTATTTGTTTTTTTTATTGATTGATATTGTAATTTAAGCATCGCATAGTTGCTTGTCACATTTTTTGATTGTCGCCTCTGGACCCTAAATTCATCCCTAACTTTTTCAACTGATTTTCATTCTTTTCCATTTGTTCCTTGTCTCGTAATACCTTTTATATATCTCCATGTAATATTTAGTAAGGAATTTGTACATATTTAATCACTTTTTTTATTCTTCTCCTTCTTCTTTCCTATTTAATTTTATGGCTTTTTATATAATGTAAAATAGTGTTGTCAAAACGGGTCACATAGCCCGATCTGGTCCAGTCCATCATTGGTCGATCACTTAGTGAGCCAATCCAATCCGGCTCATTTATTAGAGGGTCAAAAAAATTCAAACTCGGTTCGACTCACCACGGATTAGTGGGTAAACGGGTTGACTCACTAGCTCACTTAATTATAATTTTTTTTAAATAAAAAAAAATTACAAACTTTCTATATTTCAAATCTAAACAAATTTCACTCCCAACAGGGGTGTTTAATTAGTTTTGAAAATAGGGAACTTAAATAATTTTTTTCAAGCAAAAAAAATAATAAATATTTTTTTATAAAATTAAAATTAAATTTTAATAAAATAAATTAAGTAGGTGGGTTGGTAGGCTAACCCAGCCCACCACGGTTAAATGAGTCGGGTTTAAATGAGTCAGGTTAAAATCTAACCCACATAAAAAAAATACAATTTTTTCAAACTCAATTCGGCTCGAACCCATGGTGGGTCAAGTTGACCTGCAGGTTGTGACCCATTTTGACAGTTCTATTGTAAAGAAAACTAATATTTGGCTCAGAGTAGTTTTAAAGTTTGTTTTATTATTATTTTTCCTTTGTGAAAAATGTGTAACATCCTAAAATATAGTAAAAACTATATTATAGATTAATCACATTTAATAATATGATAGATCAGTTACCCATGAGTTGTTAAAGTATTTTATCTGATAACTATAATATTAAAAACTTTACAAAATATAATAATTCTATCTGATACAAAACATATTAACAAACTGTGCGGTTATACAACACCTTGTATAAACCGAATTGTCCTAACTAAGCAGTCGGAGGATCCTCACTCAACACCTTCTCCAAAGAGCACTCATCGCCTTCTGCTCACATTCACATGATAATCATTGCAAGGAAGAGGACGACCGAACGGACAACATAAGACAAGACAGGAAAAGTAGGGTAAGCTAGAGTAATTTAATTAATCCAATAAAAAATATAATTCGAACAAATATAAGAGTAGATAAAAACCAAACATGTCAAGCATGAAACAACCAAACATATAATACATGCAATGACCGACCACTTGACTTAGATATTCGAATTGTATAAATGTGTAGCTACAACGTTTGTGCACTCGGATGGTGTAGTAGCTGGGATGCCCTCAACAGCTGCCACCCAAGGTTAGTCTGTTATACCTCGCTTAAGTTACCCTTATGGACTAGGACCTCCTGCCATTTTCACACATGAGTTACTCCTCTCTACGTGAGAATGAGTAATCATAGAATATCAGGATAAACGCCAGCTAAGCAATAACCACATTCATACTTTACAATTCAATAACCATCCATGAGACATTCCTCCTTGGAATTCTCTTCCACATTACTTAAAAAAACCATCCTCATTATATAACATATAATTTCATTCAACAATCATATCTTCACTCGTAAGGCCGACAACTCTGTGAACGTTAGAGACCGAACAAAAAGTATCACCCTAACCTATGAACATGACCAAACATTATTCAACCGAACACTTTTAACATATATTGAACGCCATTGGCTTAGACCGGACAATATTGGCTTAGGCCAAACACTATTGACTTAGGTTGAACACTACTGGCTTAGGCCGAACACTATTGGCTTAGGCTGAATACTATTTGCTTAGGCCGAACACTATTTGCTTAGACCGAACACTATTTGCTTAGACCGAGTAAAAGTACTAGACCAAGTCCTACGAAGAGACCGAGTGCTATTACAACCGAATAATACTGAAACTGAGTGCTAGTACATGACCGAGCACTACCAAGACTGAGCGCTAACACTGGCATAAATGCTAGTATAAGACCGAGCGCTACACTAAGATACCCATCCTTCTAAGACCGAACAGTCATGAACTGGTAGGACTCTAAGGAGATCGAATCTAGTTAATAACCGAGCACATAACGAGATCGAGCGGTCACCAGTAACCACTCGACATTCTACATAATTTTGCAGAACTTCTACAGAATTATGAATAACGCCTAACTTAACCAAATCAAAATATCTTTGCCAATTTCTAATCCTCAAATTTCGAATTATAAATCAATTCAAACCTATCCAAATATACCTAAACCATAATAACATCAATCAAAAGAATCCCATACCGGATTTCACCTAAATTATGCAGAAACAATGACTCAAAGACCAAAAATCCAATTTCTCTCTTTTGACTCATTTTAGAAGAATTTAGAGGTTCTAACAGGTCCAATTACACATGTTCAGACATACCTTACCACTCCATTTCACCCCTAACCTTAAACTCTCATTTTCACCCATTCACTTTCTTAAAACAGAACAGACTGAATGCTATACTGCAGAAAACCCAACCCGTTCATAGGTTTCGACTATACACATAATTTAAACACAATTCCATTCAATCATCCAATTATTCATACATGCAAACATTCAAACAGAAATTCCAAACCCAGAAAAGCATAATTAAATTACTAGTTTCCCTTACCTCGAAACCTAGATAATTTCTACACTTCCACCGTTTGCTTAAGCCACAAGTAACTTCTAAATAGCCTACAAATTTCTGATCAGTGAACAATACCAATCAGAGGATTAAAGACAGAAAATAGATTCAGAGAAGTAGTTGATAAACACATGCAAGTCGAACAATGCTTGCATGTAATCAGAAAATGCATGAACCTCAAAAGACGAAAAGATTGAACTTACCAAAATTTTTTATATGTATTCATTCACCTTTGAGGTTAGGTAGACCATCTAATAACAATTAATTACATTAATAAAATCATATTACAAAAGATTGGTGAGAATTGGTAAGTTAATAAATTTAATTACTCCTTAAAACATGTTTATCAAGGTTTAAATTTTAGAGTAAAACATTATTATTCAAATATGATTTATTGTTTTCTTATATCATTAGTTCTTACTGACTTTAGTTATCGATGAATACATTTTGTACTTATACTAGTTTTATTATTGTTTCAATATTAATTAATTATTTTTTATAAAATGATAATTTTTTTTTAAAATAAACATAACATTATCAAAATTTAATATTGAAATGATGTGTTTCAGTTTTTTAATATCAAATATTTAGAAAAAAATTATCATTATATACATTACCAAATAAAATTTTATAAGACCAAAACATTTATTAAAAAATTTGCAAAATTAATGAAATAAAGTTGATAAAAGTTAAGAATTTAAAAGATTACAAAAGGAAAACACACAATCAAGTTTAAAAATGTTTTAAATGTCTTTTTACTTTCATTCTTTAAATTATAATGAAATCTATTTTTATAAGCTAATAAAAATTATAACACATTATTTGAATGAAATTACATGAAACAACAAATATTAAACTAATAATAATTAAAATTTAGCATAAATATTTTATCTTTTGAACTTCGATATATATTGAATGATGATGACAATGATATTAAATTATTATACACTAGTGCAAAAACAACGTATAACGTCACGCGTTCAAAATGATCGTGACATTGTTGTAAATAAATGTAATAAGTTAGACGTCAGCGTTATAGTTTCGTTATGATGTCAAAACTGTAAAACCCCATAAAATGGTATTTTAGAAGTGATGATAGTTTAAAAATAATGAGACTTGATTATTTTAATATTAAATGGTTTAGTTATAAATAGTTTTGTTATAAACGAGTTTCATTATTTTAAAATGTATCATCTCTCTAGAAACCACTTTTCTAGAGTTCTCTACCTTCTCCCTAAATGTTCATGCTCTTAAGTCATCTACTTGATGATCAGGAGGTGTCTAGACGATCACGACGTCAAGGTCTACAAATCCAGCTGATTAATTTCTGTTTTAGACCAAGTAAGTTTCTACTCATTTTCTTACCTCTTTGCTTCGGTCAATGATCATGCATAGAAATTGTTATGCATGTATCATTTAGCTCTCTTTTCTTGTTCTTGGTGAATTTAGAGTTCTAAGAACTTTGTCCGTTTCGAATTTTCTACCTCGTAGGTTCGTTTAGGAATTTCTTGCGTTTCAAGCGACCGACAAGACGTTTCTGTGGTTTAAGATGTTATTTTTAGGTAAGGGAAGCTAGACCTTGTATTAGTTGTGTTTGTAGTGTAAATTCAGTAATTTTATAAATTTTAGACGTTTTAGTAAAAATTGATGTTTTGATGATATGGTGTTATTGTGATTGGTATGAGGATGTGTTTGTTGTTGTATACTGTTTTAATTGTGTGTGATGAGGATATTTTATGGTTTAAAAACTATATGAAATGAAAAAGGTAGTTTATATGGGCTGTTTTCAAGTGTTTTGGTGTAAAAATAGGGTGTTGAGTAATGAAAAGGTGAGGTAAATGGTCTACACTGTTTTGGAAGGTTAGAGGTATCTTATCACACCTATTAGGACTTGTCTAGGTGCTTAAACCATTAACATCTATTCTAAAATGGAAAATGGCTTCTTAGGTTGAGTTTTTAGCCCATTTTAGGGGTTCTAAGGGATGAAAATGAGAAGTAGGACAGCTGGGAGTATTTTGTGGTTTTGGAGTGTCCTAGCTAGTGTAATTGCACTTATTTATGTAGGTTGCAAACAGGTTTGAGGCTTTAAAAGGATAGAAATGAAATTGGGTAGCTTATAGGAGTGAAATTGGGTTTTCATAGATCAATTTGGGTTTGGAGTGGTCAATTCAGGTTAGAGGTATGTTTTTAGATGTTTCTCAACGCCTAAAAGTTTTTAAGAATCATTTAAACTTGTATAGAGGGTCATTAAAGTCAAAATAGGTGAATTTTAGGATCTAGTGTAGCATTGGGTGCCCTCCACGGGGCCCCTGGGTATCCCCTGAGCACCCCTGTTCCAGGGGTCTGGCACTGGGGCGCCCCTTTTTTAGTTTTTGGGATCTCAAATTTGGGGTTTCGGGTGTCTGTTTTGGACGTCTTTTCTTTTTTTTGGGGGGGGGGGGGTTTGAATCCTTTCGGAGTTGTTGGTGAGGGTTTCAAAGCTGTTTTCCTTACCTAAATATGAGTACCAAGATGCCGTGAATAAATTGTGTTATTGGGTGATTTTTGATTACTTGTATGGTTGTTTTTATTTCTTTAATGTATGATCAGTAGTCTCATGTATTGGTGTACCATGTAAATGTGAAGTAATATCAATGGTTTCAAAGGTATGGAAGAGAGTTCCAAGGAGGAACTTCTCAGTGGTGGTTTCAAGTGTGTTAGTTTGAATGCAGAGAGCTTAGTATTGGGGGTTATCCTGACACTCTAACGGTCATACATTCTCAAATAGAGAGGTTTGACGCATGTAGTGATAGTAGTAGGAGGTTCGAGCCTGAGGGGCCTTTCTCCATTTGGCAAAAAGGCGTTTGAGGACTAACCTTGTGATGTGTGGTAGGGTGAAACCCAATTGGCAAGGGCTTTGCAAAGCAGTAATGGACACCACAAGTGCACAACCCGCTATAGCTCGACATTCATGCTAAGTCCAGACAGTCCAGTCAAAATATTGTCATGTATAATCAGTTTGGTTGGTTGGTGTGATATGTGTATCATGTGTATAATGTTTAACATGTTTTGATATATCATTAATTGTTTGTATTTTAGCTTACCCTTTCTTGTGTGTTGTTTGTCTGTGTTGTTTTCTCTTTTGCGATGATCACCTAAATGGTGTGAGCTTAGGGAGACAGTCTTTTCAATTGTTCCAGCGAGAGATGAGGGTGAATCAAATGGGGAGTCAGATGGTTCTACAGGTGTAGATAGCATTTTTGTAGGTTTGTTTTCATCTAGTGGTTTTATCATCATATATGTAATATTTTATTTTAGTAGTTTTATACTATTAAAATAGGATGTTACATAAACTCCTTTTTTGCACCAGTAATATTATAGTAAATGGAATTATTTTATACAATTGTAGTGGTAGAATTAAACTTATGATAATGAATTTGAAAATAAAAATAATTATATAAAAATCATCAAAATAATATTCTACATGAAGAAAACTAAACAACAAATAAAAAAAAAGTCAAATGTGTGACTTAGAAACAATTTGATACACTCTTGAATGAAATTGCACAAAGAAAAACAAAATGTATAATTAAGTGTATGGATAAGATGAAATATACCTTAAAGGTCTAAAAAAACTTTCCAGAGATCAAACTAGTCCAACAATTGAGAGATCATGAAAATTGTTTTAATAAAACAAAAAGAGTTCTTCAAATAGAAAAAAAAAATAAAAATAAGAAAACAAAGAATATAAATTTTTTATATTACCTACTAAATGAAGAGTTTATGTTATTAAATACTTAAATTGAGAATTAAATCTTCTTATTTGAAAAAAAATTAAACAATAAATAAAAATATAAAAAAAGAGTAGAAGTATTTAAATATAAAACATAAAAAAAATAGATAATTTACATACATCATTTGAACATAATTACACAAAGGTTTTAATAAGAGATAAAATATTTTGGAGATATGAATTGATTTCATGGTAAATCAAAATAATTAGAAAAGAGAAAAAAAAGTAGTAGTTAAAAAAAAGAAAGTTATAAAACTAAAAATAAGAATAATATATATATATATATATATATATATATTAAATTATCTAATAAATTATGAAAACGAAAGCAGAGATAGATATTAGGAAGGTATGTGGATGGGTAAAAGGTAGATATGTACATTCTCATCCCATCTCCATACCCAATTAAAAAAATTGGGTATTACTTATACCTGTACCCACATATCTAGTTAATGTAGAAGTTTTTCATCAAATTGGAGACGAATTCGGATAATATTCATGATGACATATTTATTTGCCCTCCCCTATGCGTATGTTCAATAAATTTTCAAGAATTTTCAATAATTGTTTTAATTGTTATTTCGGAGACTTATTCAACTAACAAACCAGTTCATACTCAAAAGATATATAAAATAGTGAGAAATGCAGTTTAAACAATACACCAGCTTGAAATTCAACATGCATACAAACACTAAACAGATTCAACAAAAAATAATTAGCTCCCATTACCTTAGTGGTTACGTAGAACAGTTACTTGTAGATGTCCTAATAGTGCCCTTCACAGCACAAGAACTCAACCCGACTCTACAAGCCACCAAAGTGGTGATAACGTCAACTCTTTGAGCTAGAGTAAAGAGAGAGATCAGAAGGGAAATACACAGAGCACATGCAACCAACAAAATCGCATGCCCTCAAGAACAGTGAAGAAAAAAGGGGAAATCTACTTACCAGTCAGAATGAAGAAATCAATCGGTAGAAGTGGAGCTCTCTATGCCAGGAATGATTTGGCAACACCCAACCAAGAATTGAACGGTTCAAAGTGCTAGAAATGTAGAGAGAAGGCAGAGCACAATGTTAGAGCAAGGTTCTAGAGAGAGAGGTTTTCTGGCAAAATGAATTCAGACTTATGAGAAGTCTCCCCTAAGACAAGGTTGTCCTTAATTTGATGGGCCTAGCTGCCCCAAATCATAAAGCCCAAAGACCCTAAATTTTTAGACCCTTACAAGTCTAATTTGAATTGATGAATAATCCATGAAATTATTTTTCTAAATCATATCATAAAATGTTTCTTAAGTGTTCTAATTTGTGTTTTGTATACAAGAAATTGATATCATAAACTTAAATATGAAATAAAGTGTTCTTCAATACGAAGAAAAAATAGCATACCTTTACTATTTGGAAAAATATAGTTCAAAAATTGTTTCTAAGTTAACAATAATCATGAAATAACTATGTATAGTAAAAAAAAACAGAGAGAGAATTATATTATATGAAATAAAAGAAAATAAACTTTACAAAATGGTCAAATTATTTAATTGACATGCTATATTTTTTTCTTTTATCTTCTTTTCCTTATTCTTTCTTATATTGTCAATGTTTTTTTATTGAAATATTACATGTTTCAAGTATGGAATAATATTTTACTATTTTAATTTTTTTTTAGTTTTGTTTTATACTTTATGCTTAAACATTAATTACATTTTTTTTCTTTACATCTCTTATATATATATATATATATATATATATATATATATATATATATATATATATGAAATTATTCTCTAAACTAGTCCAATCACAAAAAAAATTATATATATATTGAAAACAATAATATGTGGATTATAATATGGTGTCAATATCAACACTTTTGGTACAATTTGTTGTTGTTTCTTCATGCAGTAATGCTGCAATCCCTACTAGGACCATGCTTATTAATGCACATATCCATCAAAACATACAATACAACTTTTTCAATTTTCTTAATGGAACAAATTTATATATATATAAGCTTTTCAACTTCTAACTTACAAATCCTAACATATCTATTGTAACTTTCATGTATCATTGATAAATTATATATTTAAGTAATTTCTTTATCATTTGACAAAACTAGAATTAATTACATTGTTTGAAAATCCACATAATATAACAATGCTTAAATTTGGTGTAATATTCATAATAGTAAGCCTCATTGAAAAATATCTGGTAAATAATAACGGAGAATTAAAATTAGTCTAATTCATAGCTACAATAGTTTTATCAAAATTATACTTCATAGTCCGCTTAATTTTAAATTTAGTTGCTTGTGTGACTGTCCCTATAGCTCTTTAAACTGTAATATAATCAACCATTCTTTTCTGATACTTCTGTATGTCTGTGATGAATTTCAAACTTTAAGAACTTTAGTGACACTAAAAACTATATATTCTAAATTTAATTCACAAATTTTTCTATAAAAAATTCCAAAAACAAAACTAAAAATAAATTATATTTTCGTAAGTTAAAAATTAACTTAGGTGCAGAATAATTTGTAGAAGCTTTATCATATAATTTTTTAAAAATTTCATATTTAAAACACAAGCTAGTTCTATTTTATGACAAAGTTAATTTCAAATTTTTTTCATATATTTTTCTTCTAAAACTTTATAGAGAAGCTTATCCAAAGAGATCCATTCTTTCAGGCCATATCTGGACATACTTCTTTAGAAAAAAAATTATAAAACAAATTTTACTATAAACTAAAATTATCATATACACAAGTTTCATTTTTTAAATAATATAGAGAAATTGTTCTAAAAATTAGTTTATCATAGACGAGTTTTAAGTTGTGGTTACCACGTGGACTCCATGAAGAAAATGTTTGTACTCTATAGAATCTGAAAGTTATCTTTATACTTTTTGATTATACAATTTAAAAATAGATTTCTTATTAAAGAAAATTTTCAGTTTGTATAACTAAAAGTACCTTCATATTACAAAATTTCGCATTTTTTTTTATGAATAAAGACTTTTGAATTATATAATCCAGAAGTATTTTTTATATAAAAAAATTTAGACTTCCATAATTTGAAAGTAAAATGAATTAAATTACACGTTCCGAAGTCATTTCTTAAGGGTGACATTTTCATATATATGGAAGTGCCGAAAAAAGAAATATAAAAATAACGGAAGAAATGACCCCTTTTCACATCTCATAAAAGTTTGGGCTTTTCTCATTAAAATTTGAGCCTTTCTTTACGTTGGACCATATTCCAGTAGCCCACACTAATTCAATCATTTTAAAATTTTGATTTTTATACAAGAAAATATTATGGGTGTTACTCCTCCACACCCCAAGTGCTTCTGCTTCTCTCCACTATTCTTTTTATTCCAAACATACTTTACACATTCCCATTATTTTTTTATTCCAAAAATATTCTAAATCTTCCCATGATCCTCAACCATCTTTCTCTTTCTCTCACCACATTAATGGTCATATGACTTATATTTAAACTTGTGATATATTGTAAAATGTAAAATTCAGATTTTGTTCTAAATTTCTAGAAAAATGTTAATATATATATATATATATATATATATACGTGTGTGTGTGTGTTTTTTTTTTTTTTTACATTTAATATCTATAATTTTTAACATTATATTATGTTTTAATTTACCGACATGTTTGACTCAAATAACTTGAATAAAGTATTTAATTTATTAGATAAATAATATAAAAATATTATTAAATACTTAAAATATAAAAAAAATATTTGTTAAAGATTTGGAATTTATTTAGTTATTTCGTCATTATAAAGTTAGTATATAATAATAATAATATATTATTATTTACTATTAATATTATTATGTTTATTATTTTGTATTTGCATCTAACTTTTAAGTTTATAATATGGAAGTGGTAGAAGCACTAATATTGAAGTTTTATCTGAATTTTATATTTTTCAATACATCACAAGTTCAAATCTGAGCCATGTGAATGCTCTATTAATGTAGAGAAAGATTGTTGAGGATAATGGGGGAGGTGTGTGAATACTCCATTAATGCAAAGAGAGAAAGAGAAAAATTGTTGAGGATAATAGAGAAGTGTAAGGTATTTTTGGAATAAAAGAAAATAATGGAAAGATGTAAAATAGTTTTAGAATAAAAGAAAATAATAAGGAGATGTAATAACACTTAGAGTGGTGGAGGGAACAACACCCAAATACCACATACTAGTTTGAAGGAGGGCCCAATCTAGAAGCTTTTTATGTATATATAAAACTAATCAGAACTAATAATAGCAGTTCTCTTCAATGTTTAATTTATTGAATGTAGGGAAAAACTGCAAAACAATTAAGAGTATGTTTGTTTACAATTTTTTTCCATATATATTTTAATCAAAATTTTTTAACAAGTTTGGATAAACCTGTTTAAAAAAAAAAACTCTGGTTTTTAATAAATAATTTGTTTCTCATAAAAAAAATATTAGACACATTAAAAATTTCAATATGAATAAACATATAAATTTATGCTTATGTAAGAATTATTTGAAAGTAAGTTATTTTTCAATAATAACTTATTTTTTAAGCATAAATATACCTATTTTTATTTATATATATTTTTTTCAGTTCAAATATCGGACGTAAATATTCATATTTTGATACATTGTTTTATAAAATTGAAAGTCTATGCACTGTGACATCCCAATAATATACGACATGCATATATAATCTAGATGTCACCCATTATAATAAAGGAAAACAGTTAAAGAAGTATTTGAAATATTAGGAATACAATCATCCTTGAAAATAGCTGAAAATTTGAAAACTAGTGTATTAGAGTTTCTCCCTGGAAATTACAGAGAAATTAAAACTTTAAATGCACTAAAGTTCTTCAAAATAATGAGTTCATGGAAATAAAAGCTAGCAAATCTAAGCTGCAACACTGCCGTCCCCATCAAGAGCTGTTTCCAAAGTATCCTCCTCGCCATCTGCTCCCACCCAAGTGGATGATCATTGCAAAAGAAAACACATACAACATGGCACAAACACAAGCAAGCAAGGGTGAGCTAATTATATAAAAAGCATTCATCATGTTAAGCATAGAATCTACAAGAGTTATTCTCAAATCAAAACAGATTAAGACAGGTATCCTAACATGTTGGACACTAGACTTGACTCGTCCGGACTTTAGAATGAGAGTCGAGCTATGGCGGGTCATGCACCCGTAGTGGCTTATGAAACTTGGCTTCCCCACCCTGCCACACTCATGAGGTTAGTCCGTTCCGCGCCTTGGAGCATACTGGAAGCCTCCGAGACTAAGACCTCCTGCTACTCCTCACCACATGGTCCAATCCTTTCTCTGTGAGAAGAAAGGCCATTGGAGCGTCAGGAAAACCCCCAAGACTGAGCTCCTACTTTCATTCTAAAACACTAAGAATCTCACCAAGAGATTCTACACAGATGGAACTTGGTTTACCACTTGGATCGTACTTTAATCACTTTGTAATCATATACATTTTGCCACAATCAACATATATATAATCTTCAACAATATACATCAACTCATCCATCATAAGTTATAAAAGTAACAGCTCCATAAATTAAATCTAAATTTATCAATACAAGAATCTTTATAATTTATTTTCAATGCCTAAACTCAGGAACATTCAAATATATGAAAAGCTATTTCGTTTAATTCTATTATAATAGTTATATTAAATTAAAATTGTATTATAATATATATATTAAACCAAGATCCAAATATTCATAATATTACAATATTATAAATGGTTATAAAGGCTTCTAGCTATATAACATTCTCTTTTATATCAATATCATATGTAACTACTAAACTTATACATAATTATATTATATTAATAGAATTTAAAAAAAAAAGCATACATAATCTCTCTGCTACTAATTATATATATATATATATATATATATATATAATGCAGAGGGTATGCAGATGATAATAAGTATTAATATAATTTATAGTAGAGATTATAAATATATATTAACTTACTATATTAAATTATATATATATATATATATATATATATATATATATATTACTATATTAAATTAATATCATATATTAACTTACTTTACTTTATGACATTATGACAGAAGAACATAAATCAAAACTCCTTCCTACAATTCTCCTGCCACGACCCCACACATCTAAAAATTATAAAACAAATAATTCCTCTTTCTTCTATTCATCATACACTTCCTCTGCAACCATTTGTTCCAAATTAATTTTCTTACTTTAAAACTCCTAACATGAACCTGCCTCCTTGGTTCCCAGTACCCCCTTCTCTTCTACCACACCTTATCATTTGTTAAACCAAAGAATTATCCCATAACCTAAACTCCTAAACAAAACATTAATCCATCCCTCTTTGCTTCTATTCCTCGTTGCAAACTCTTGAACCTACTGTTATGAACGAAACTTAAACACAACCAATATCAAAAATTAAATGTACACTCTCTGTCTCTACACTCAACTTTAACCAATTTCTTCATTTTTATTTCCACTCCAGATCAACCCTTACTTCTCTCATCACCTACCTAAGCATACTCTAATAATGTTGTAGTTTTCCTGAAGCCCACCATTCCTTCCAAGTCTCTCTCCACTCAACCTACGTAACCCACTTTTTTTATATATGGAAATGCTTTATTTCCCTTCCTTTCCATTCACATACCCATATGCCAATTCCAATGCAATGAAAAATAATATTTTTAATATACCCATAATTATATTTCACACATACAGTCCACTCACACTTCCTAATTCTTATACCCCAAATTATTTAAATTTGGCAACCACATAATTTAAAGATTAGATGGACAAATCTTTGATAAAACAGAAACATGCGGTAGAAAAATATCATCTCTGAAATTAACATGCATACATATACTAAAACAGATTTAACTCAAAAATAATTAGCTTCCCTTACCTGGAAAGCTTAATAGTAACTTGTCAAGAATGTCCTAGGATCGTACCCACACTGCGTTGAACTTACAGAACCTACAAATCACCAAATTGGTGATAGAATATAGCTCTCAGAGTTCGAATGGGCAGAGAATGGGGAAAAATGTACAAGGCACATGAACCCAGCAAAGTTGCATGTCCTAGGTTCTAGAACAGTGAAAGAGAAGGGGAAAAAGGGACTTAAGGGTCGGAATAGAAAATTGTTCGGTTCAAAATGAAGCCCTTGCCACCGTGATCGCTTAGGCACCTTCAGATTAAAATTTAAACGGTTCAGTGTTGGGATCTTTTAGAGAGAAGGCATAACAATTATTTAGAAAAAATAGTTTTTGTTTAGAGAGAGAAAAGAAAAACAGACAAGAAAAATCTGACTTTTTAGAAGGACCCCTTGTTAAGGTTAGGTATCCTTAGTCATGGGCCTGACTGTCTCCAACTAGGACCCAATAACCCTTTTTATTCAGGCTCTTACATGCACAAGACATTTTCTTTTATTAATAGAATATTTTTTTACAATATATTATTAATATAAGAATATAGACTTTTTACATATATCAAAAGGGAACGTCATTAGACCAAAATCGATACTAAAACAAAACAAAAATGACGTCGGTCTAGTGATGATAACTTGGATGCAAAACTTCTTCCCATTGATCAAATGGAGATAAAAAATTACTGCTTGGTTATCATCCACTTGACTGATAGATAGGTATAAAAAAATATAATAATAATTTGTTAGGCATAAAATTAAGTACATTATTATTTTAATTAGATCAAATTAATATACTCACACAAAATGCATAAATCCAATATCCAAATGATACAAATCCAGTCACATTATCATTACAATAGTCATTACAATCACATTGTCATTACATTCTAAACTATAGTCTACACATTTTCATTGAAAGTAAAGTTTCATGTCTTCAAATACAAAAGGGCATTACAGATAATCTTTTTGAATAATATACTTTCATATACATATCTATTTATTCAACATCTAATCATATATTAACAGATAATTATCTATCAGCTCTGTTGCATGGTATTGATACGATCAAACTAATTATGTTCAATGAACAACATTTACATGAAAAAATGCTATTAAATTAGTTGAAAACTGATCGATGTGCATTGTGTTAAGTGGATCTATTTATTACATTTGGCCACAACTATGTGCGGATTTAGTGTTCTAAGAGATGTATACAGATTTTAGATTCACAAAATCAAAGAATCTCTAACCTCAATTTTCAAAACTCAATTTTCAAAGAATCAATGCTATTAGCTAGATATCTAATAAGAAATAATAACTCTTACAAGTACAATGATAACATAACATGCATTATAATAATAAGTAGATTGTATATAATAACTAAAAGGCATTATATATATATATATATATATATATATATATATATATATATATATAAATATTTTAATTAAAGAGAAAAATTATTTTTTATTATTTTCAATTTTCCTTTTAATTAAGAATACATTTTATAATGAATTGAGAGTTTAAAGTATATGAAAGAATAACATGGGAATTAATGCACTAAAGTGAACCAATGGTAAACCTTTCTTAGGAATGAAAGTTGAAAAATAGTATGATAAGCATTATGTATGGACTTCAAGAGAGGTACGTAGGGAGGGAGAAGGTGGTCATTAATTTAATGATATAAAGTATAATTTAGCGTCTGACAAAATAGTTAGATTTTGGAAAAACAAAAGGATGTATAACACCATACTTAAAAGGTAGGTGTTTGGAAATTCTATTTATAGGAAACATTATAAGAGTTAGCAGGAAAATTAATGGAGATAAAAGTTGGAGTAGAGGAAGTTATTTAAGAACCAGTGTAAAAATTGGAAACAACATCGTTAATTAATGATGGTTATCACTAAATCTTGTAAAAGACGACGTAAAGGCAAATTTATCATAAAATGCTCTATTTTAATGACAGTTTAGAATTATCGTTGTATTTTCAGTCTCATTTTTTAATGATGGTTGTTTTTATGAATCATTGTCATATGTGAGATATTGGAAAATTAATGATAGTTGAATGCGGAACTGTCATCGAATATATCTCATTTTAGGACTCTCGCATTCCCATGCTCATTTTCATTACACTATTATTTTTCTTTACTTGCATTCCTTTGCATCTTTATTGTGATTCTGGCTTCCAAGAGCATCGTTCACACACAACTGTTGTTGTTCGTACTCGTTCCCCTTGAATGTAGTGTTGCTGTTCATTCACATAATTCGCGATGGTCATTGTTCCTTTCTTTGTTGATTTTCTTTTAATAGTGCCATTCTTCATTCCAAGTAAGTTTTTTTTTTTTAACTTTTTACTAGTATTTTATATTTATAAAAATTATATATAATTTAGAGATATTTGATTAGTTTTTAATATTTAGAGATATTTTTTTATTGAATGTATTGTTGTATTTTTGTTGAACTCGATAAATGTTGCTATATACTTTCTCAATTCCTGGTTAGATTATGTTAGGAAGTATAGAAATATTTGTTATGCTGAAAGTATTGGTGTTAAGTTCGATCCGACCCCAATAATAATTATTTATTGTTTTTTATGTTACATTACTAAATTTTTATTCTAATTCATTAAGCAATATTTAATTTCTCATTTGAAATTTAATACATTAATTTGTGTAGTACTCATTTTAAACATCTTAGTATGTTAATTTAAAATTTCATTAATGTAGGGAAACCTTTAAATATCAAGTTAAAACAAGCTTTTATTGTTTCAATATTAGTATAAATTCAGGCGGTATAGAATGTTTTGACTTTTTATACCGGTTGTTCCAAAACCGATATAGAAAGTCAATTTCTATTGAACTGTTTGGCCTCAGGGACTAAAGACGTGGTGGGTTTCGACACATCTCACACTTCTTTCTCGTCTAAGGTCTTTCATTCTCTTGGAACCTAGATAAAAATCACTTTCTCACCTTTACTCCTCAAATATGGTGTTGCAAAGAGAGATGGCTTAATGGAGTATATACGAAAGAAACTCGAAGGTGTAGGTGAGCAACAATGTTATGTGCTTAGGGTTTGTGAATAGAGGCAAAAACTCTAGAAATCCCATTGTGATTGCGACAAAGACTAGCAGACTGAGACGATAGACATACAAATAGCCATGAAAGCAACACATAGAGGGTAAACTTAGGGCACAACAACGACAGTGAAAACACCAACAACACAACGAAACAACGACAACAACAACAACACAACAAACGATGACTTTGCAGACCAAGGACAATGAAAGCGAGATGTGAGCGTAAGAGAACTAATAATTGACATTATCATTGTTTTATTTTATTTATCAAATAAATAGGAATCACTGAATATTGAAGAATATATCAACAAAATAAGTTGTTAACAAATTTGGTTACTTCAATTTCTAAAATCAAGTACAAATTTCAAGTATAGTCCAATTCGAGTAAACTCACCCAGATCCTATTAGTATGAGGCTTGATAGAGTTAGAAAGAAACAACCTTTTTTGGGGAATAGGGAACTAACCCTAAAGGATGGAGACTCATTTTGGAGGCTGCAAACATTCATCCTTATTTTTTTTAGAGTTCAAAATGTATATGAATAACTAACTTCCTTATTTACGAGGGTTAGATGTAATGTATCTTCAATCTTTTAGATTTTTATTATTCAATATATTTCATTTCCATTACTCTTGTGTTTTATTATCTATTTAACTACATGAATTTATTGATTGCATATTTGTTGGTATATAATTATTGAACACGATGTTAGAACCTAGACTAGAATAGAACAATTAATTGATTGACCATCTAGACAAAGAGTTCATCGTTGGTAATTCCTAACGTCCGAATTTAATGCTTAAAGTGAACTTTTAATAAGAAAAGGTCTAAGACATTAGGGTTCTTATTAAGTTTAGACTTGTCTGTAAGACATTATAAGTTGTTAAATAGTGGTGTGAATGCTAGAGTCAGAATTTGAAGTATATTGTTTAGTGTTTTTCATATTGATTTGATGCATAAAATCTAACGCAGTGAAGTTTTTACCATATAATAATTTCATAAATTTTATTGCTTTATCAATTTTACATTTATTTCGTACACATAAACACTTTTCATTCTTTAAAAGTTTGTAAGTTTAATTAGTGAATAAACATAATTTTTATGAACAACTCAAGTCTCTATGGAAAACGATATCTGGACACATATTCACTTTATTACTTACAATGATTTGGTACACTTTCCAATTTAGTAACAAGAACCTAGGGAGGGAAATGAAATGAAAGTGGTATGCAAGGTGAGAACTCAATACATTAGTGCAAAAAAAACTTTTGAAATTGGGGAAAGGGTTCGGTTTCGAGAAAAACGAAGTCTTTCAAAATGCGGTGACATTTTTGAAATCTTTTGCACAACTATAGGCATTGATTCTTTAAATAATTCAGGCCTATTTAACTACTAGGGTTAAAATTTCACAAATTTTACATTCCCACCAAAGTTTTCCCATTTGCGCGGTTGTACCACTCTTTAACTATAAGAGTCACACTCCTTGACTCCCCTCCTTTTCTTATTGCCAAATGCAAACCACGCTACTGATTTTGTTGCCACCCTTCATTCTACTCCCTTCCCTTCCCACCCTCATCGCCAACACGAACTGTGCCTTCCTGTTGCCACTACATGCCACATTTTCCTTCCCATTTTGAAAGCGATAAGAGGTTCGTTCTATCGTCTTTTAGTTTTTTTTTTCCGGTTTTATAGTCCTTTCTTCCTAATACAAGTATTTCTTGTTTGTGTTCTTCACGCCAGACACATTTCCTTATTGGTGCTCTAAACATTTATAAGACTTGCATTAAATTATCTAGTATTGCACCAGTGATTCTTTTTAAAAGGTTAAATTATAGGAAGAAATTGATACAATAATTTTTTTTAAAATATCAATAGGCTTTCGGTTTAAGAAAGAACCGAAGCATAAGCTTCAGTTCAAAGCCTAAAATCTTACCTTTTTTTACCTCGCCTAAATATGATTTGGTTAAAGGACCAAAGTAGAATTCCCAAAATAACTAGTGTCAAAGTTTTTACTTGCATTAGTGATATCTGTTTTTAAAATTAAAAGATATATATATATATATATATATATATATAACTAATTTTTATATTAGTTATAACTACAATCAGTATAAAAACTTTTCTTCTTTATTACAAAACTGCCACCATAAACACTTTTTATACCACTTATAAATAGAACCGATATAGAAAATTTTCTTCTTTATTACAAAATTGTCACCACACCCACTTTCTATATCAATTATAACTGGAACTGATACATAAAATGTTATCTTATTTACAATTCTATCACCATGTCACTTATTATAGTGGTGGATTATAACCAGTATAAAAATTCGTTATGAAAAGTGATTTTTACACTAGTGTTTGCATGAAAAGTAATGGAGGTTGTCTCGACAATAATTGTATTTAATTTTGAATTGTTTGGTTGAATAGTTAAGAAGAGTAATCATGTTTCATTAATTGATGAGTACATGATTTTAATCTTGATAACTCCTCAATTTTGCATGATTTTTTGTGCTTAGGAGTCTATGTTAGATCATTTTACTTCTTAATTGGGTAGAAATAGACTAGTTTTGGGTTTTTCTATTAATTCTTTAGTTTTATAGAATTTTAGTTAAAAATAGGTTTTTAGGAGTATTTTTTTAGTTTTTGTTAATAATTAGAAATTTTATATTTTTTTTAGAAAATCTTTAATAAAAATCTTTCTTTTTAATTGTTAGCTTTCTTTTTCTTCTCTTGAACTTGGTATTGATTTTTCTGTGATGCAGATATGAAATAGACTTTGGGCTGAAGAGGTTTTGGGTTGTTGTTGCTGCACCTGGACTGGCTGGAAGCTGCTACATTATTGGGCCACTACTGCAGATTGAAGAATTCGGCCGGTCTTGGGAAAGAATAGGCATTTTTTTGCCACTGTTGCTGATTGGAATTAATAAAGAAAAACACTTGGGTTGTTAGGTGGCTGCACTAGAAATGAAAATTGGGCCGTTGGCATGACTGAGCTTCAATTAAGTAAAACAGTGTGGTTTGGACATGGGCTGCACATGGTAATAAACTGCACTTTGGCTAGTTGGATCAGAAGTGAAATTGGATTCCAAATTAGTGATATGCAGCATTTTGAGAGCAACTGCCTTAGGGGGTCTTTACTTTGGCAATTCATTTGGCAGAGAAGAGGATATTCTCTCGAACATTTGAGAAGAAAGAAAACCTTCAGAGCTAGGGCAGAGCGATAGCTGAAGAGAGCTGACTTGTGCGGACCTGCTCGGAGATGGAAGATGCTGACCGTGAAGAGGATCAAACGGCTGGAAAAGAGGAAGGGCTAATCGTCCCGTTGAGAAGTGAAGCGCGAATCGTCCAAGTTGTGAAGGTTCCTTTTCCCATTTCCCTCTTTCATTGTCCACCCTATAAAAAGGGGTTTTACCATGCAAACATTTTTTTTAAGACTTTCACAGAGATTGGACACAAAGACACTTTTCATTTTACATTTTTCGTCTTAGGAGTAGATAGAGCGAACGTGAGAGCTTATGGTTTATGCGCCTTTGGTAGATCCGAGTTTCCTGCAGTCTTGCTCGCCTTTTGTTCGGTATCTTTTCTTGTAATTCTTGTTTCTCGTTAATAATAATACCGTTCTTGATATTATGTGTAGTATGTTTGGTGATTTTGTGATTTTGATTTTTCCATTAATTCTATGTTCTATGTTCTTGATCGATGATGTGTGAGTCTTTCTTGTGTGTTTTGATTTGAAAATGAGTTGAGCTCGTGACTTTGCACATTGCAATTCCTTTTTGGAATTACATGACTCCACAGTGAGTATGACATACCGAGATGTCTTCTCAAGTCAGAGTGAGTTCAACGAAAAAAAAATGTTTTTATCTTCTGTAATTTCTTGAAAAGTATAATTTAGACTCTAACTCCACATAGTAAAAATTCCTTAGGGAATTACATGACTCCACAGTGAGCATGACCTATCGAGATGTCTTCTCGAGTTTGGAGATGAGTTTGATGAAGAAAAAAATATTGTAATTCATGTTTTGTTTCTGTCATTTCCTTTTAGTGAGAGTTTTGCATCTGGTATTGGTTAGAAACTTGAATTATGAGTTGAATTTGCTGTGATTTGGTATAGTAAGTAGACATTTACCCATTTAGGTTCTGATTTGGAACTTAAATACCACACAGTGGGTATGACTGTCCATGATGTCTTCTTGAGTGGTAAATGACTACTTTTCTACACTAAATTTGACACTTTTTATTCTGATTCATGATTCCAATCAACCAATCTGTTTCCACTCATTAGTTTAGGTGTTTGCTCATTGATTTCAATTTTATTTGTTAATATTGGTATGATAGTTCTTGGTTACCTCTGTTTAGAGTAGGATTTGATGATTCATTAGTTTTATGTTTTTCATTTTAATTCAAATTTGATGCTTAGTTTAGGAATAATTTTTTACTGTTAATGATTCTTTTAGACTTAGGATTTGTTTTTGTCACTCATTGCTGTTTCAAATATTTTCTTCCCTTATTTTTTATTTTTATTTTTATTTGATTTCTGTTTAGATGCTAGGGAGTTGTAGTAAGTAGATTTTGTTGTTGTTTTGATACTGTTATTTTCTTTTCTTTCATTACATTTCAAATTCTTTATTCTTTTAAATAAATGTTAGTTTAGACTAGTTTCAATTCTTTTATTTTAGTTTTATTCATTTTAAATGTCCCCACCTATTTAGTAGTTAGTAAGTAAATAATTAGTAAATAAATACAAAACTTAACCCTACACTTTAATCTTAATTAGTTGAGTCCTAGGATTGATATTTTGGTTGCCTTATACTACATTAGTGGGGACCAGTTCTTTGTTCTGCCTTAGGCGACTAAAAGGCAGTTTCAACAAATTTTCATATATTTTACTCAATTTTGGTTTATTACAAATTGTGTTGATCTTCGGGTGCATATTTGATTGTGTGGATTTTTGTGTCACCACTTTCATTTCGTGACACCTGAAAACTAATGCGAAATGTTATCAAAATGTTGTAATGTCATGTCTTCTAATATCAAATGTTCTTATTTTAATGCTTACAATAGATATAAAATATTAAGTGTAGACCAAATGCAACATCTCAAAAGCTTAACATTTCAAAGTTGATTTATGATTACATTGGAATGATTTATGCTTTAAGAAGTTGATTTATGATTACATTGAATGTATTTATGTTTCAATATAATTTTTATTCAAAATATATGCTTCTAGATTATTCTGGCTATAAAATTATATGCAGGTCTATTTTTGCAGTTGGGAATGTTGTAGAAAGAGACCTGCTCTTAAAAAAAACAACAAGGGAATATTCCTCGGTTGTGGCCATAACCGAGGCAGAAAACCTCCCTATGACATCGGTTCAGGTCCCAACCGAGACATAAAGGTTGGCGAAAGAAGAAAAAAAAAAGATCCTACTGCCTCGGTTCAGGTCCCAACCGAGGCAGTAGAGGTGGACATATTGCCTTGGTTCAGAGGGAACCGAGGCATAAAGCCCTGCGAAAAAGAAATTAAAAAAAAAGACATATTGCTTCAGTTGACTTTGAACCGAGACGAAATCGTCCACCTTTTTGCCTCGGTTATGAACCGAGACATAAAAATCTAGACTTTTTGCCTCGCCTATATATGCCTCAGTTCAATAATCGCTGCCAATGGTAAAAAAAATCGTTGTCGTTTCCCTTGACTACACTAGTGACCTCAAGGTATTTAAAATGTCTCATTTATTTACTTTTGTGCTATCATATAATAGATCTAACCATTTTTACTATGTGTATAGTGCAATAAACAAAGTAAAGCTTGAGTGTTGCTACTATATCATATAATGGATGACAACCATTATGCAAGCTTATATTGAAAGAAGTTGGGATCAGGTATATACTATATAACCCATTCCATTGATACATTTATACAATAATTTATTACACATATATGGACTTATCCTAACTTCATTTAATTTGTTGCATACTTTTAACGACACACTACCATTGGACTCAAATGCATTAGCTTGTGTCCAAAAATGTGGACTAAGCATTTTGTTAATATATATAAGGTAATAGACAACTAGTTAGGAGAACTTGTATATTTATATTAAGATTTATTTAAAACTATGCTTATTAAGATTTGTTTATACATCAAGAAGCTTTGGTTCTCCTCTTTTGTGCTGGGAGTATTGAAAGGAAACTCTGAGTTAGATAACCTCATTTATCAGATAGAACACTTATATAAATAAGAATTCGGTTTTGCTTACACATATGTATAAAAGATGGGTAATGACTCATGTGTAGATTTATATGTATTGTTCGCACATGTTGAAAGTTTCTATTTTGATATGGTTCCTTGTTTTGGGCCCTCTGCACCTCTTATGGAGAGGGTCACCATGTACATATATTTTTATAAAAAGATTAAAGTACTCCTAAGTACTCTATTATATTTGTTTATAATATTCTTTCTTGATAAAAAAACTTTGTTTATAACTATGTTTATTAAACTTTGTTTATAATATATTGACTTATTTTCTTAAATGATTGGAAAATGAATTTGTATATGAATAATTAAGTACGGTTATGGCTTTCGCAAGACAATTAATCAATTAAAAACACTTAACGACAATTATTATATTAGCCGTTATTTATGAAACTTTTAATAAAGGTTCTAAATCAAACTGTCGTTATATATCGTGTTAAATTTCTTTTCATTCAACAACTTTTAATGATAGTTAATAGATCAACTGTCGTCATATATCAAACTAAAAAATTCTTTTGATTTTGCTTTTGTCCATTTTTAAACAATTGTTTTAGACTAAACCATCATCATTTGTTACACTTTTAATGATAATTTGAAAACTGTTGTTGAAGGTCTATTATAACCGTCGTAAAAAGTTCAATCTACAACAATAAAGAGAGAAATAAGTCAAGTATTCCTGTTTTAAAAATTTTAAATAGATAAATTTAAAAAAAATGGATCGAATTTGATATTAGCTCAATAATAATAGTACGAAATAGTGCCAAAAAAAATTTTATCATAAAAAAATTAGTCTTTATAGATTTTACATTTAAGAAACCATGGTATGAAATTTAAACTCTTTTAAAGTTGTTTTTATATTTTTCTTGAATCCTAAAAAAAGAGTTAAGGCCAATATAGCTTTGTTTAAAAATATACTTCCAAACCACACATAAAATGTATATGCAATTCAATTTGGTTCTGTTTGAAAGAAAAAAAAAATTGGAACCTAATCAAACCAATTTGTGCTATTTGATTTTTACAATTTTTAATTTTATTTTTTTCCTTTTATTAAAGATTTAGTCTTTTTTTCATCTTTCAAAGTAAAATATAAGAATAAAAATTATGTTACTCTAAAAATATGATGAAGATGTTTAATAATACATAAATAAAATTATAACGTTAAATATTTAATATTGTTAATATCTAAAATCATATAATATATTATTGTAATCTAAATGTTAGTGTGATAGCGTGTATAGGGATGAGGAGAGAGATTATAGGAAGCGCTGATATGGAGAAACGATATATTTCTCATTGATCTGAATTAATATATATACACATTATGAAGACTATCAAATGACAGTTAAAGTAGTTATGAGCTTAGATTTACATTTCTAACACTCCCCTTTAAATCTAAATCACTAAGAGACCTGATCCCAAGTAATTTCCTAAGTTTTTCAAACCTACTCTGACGTAGAGCTTTCGTGAAGATATCCGTTTTCTGTTAATCTGTAATACAATAGATCAGCTCCAATTTTCCTTCACTGACCCGCTCTCTGAGATAGTGAAACTTAGTTTCGATATGCTTGCTCCTGCCATGAGATATTGGGTTTTTGGATAGATTGATGGCTGATTTATTGTCTACCCTTAAGCATGTTGGTCTGCGACGCTCAATCCTTAGCTCCTGTAAGATGCCTTCTATCCATGCGCATTGGCAAGCGGTTTCGGCTGCTGAGATGTATTCAGCTTCACAGGATGAAAGTGTCACTACTGTCTGCTTCTTAGAGCACCATGATATGGAGGCTTCCATTAGCTTGAACAGGTACCCAAAGGTACTTTCTCTATCTACTTGATCACCACTCTAGTTTGCATCACACCACGCCTCCAAGATACCGGTTGTGCTATCAACTTTCCTGGGGAAATAAAGACCGTAGTCTACAGTACCTTTCAAGTATCGAAGTATATTTTTACTGCTGCCATGTGCGACTGCTTGGGATCATGCATGAATCGGCTGACAAGCCCCACTCCAAAGCTGATGTCCGGCCTGCTGCTGCAAATGTAGCGGAGAGTCCCAACTATTTGTTTGAATAAGGTTGCATCTACCTTGGTTTCTTCTTGCTACAACGAGAGCTTTATATTGGCCATAACAGGAACATATGTGCTATTGTAATCCTTCAAATTGAACCTTTCCAGCATCTCCATAATATATTTTCTCCGGTTCATGTGTATTCCATCTTTGGTCTGTACAAACTCCAATCCAAGGAAGTACCCTAAGCTGCCAAGATCTGTCATTTCCAGCTCATCCTTCATCTTCAACTTGAAGTTTTCAATCTCTCGCGCGGAGCTTCCAGTGACCAGTAGGTCATCGACATACAGACAGACCAGCAGAGTATCTAGCTGCTCACAAAATTTTACATATATTCCATATTCAATAGTACATTTAATAAAACCATACCTAATAAGCATTGCATCAATATATTTATTCCAAGCTCACAGTGCCTGGCGAAGGCCATACAATGCCTTCTTCAGCCTATACACTTTCGACTCTTGCCCCCTCTTAACGAAGCCAGGTGGTTGATTCACGAAAACCTCTTCTTCGAGTGGGCCGTTAAGAAAAGCAGATTTAACATCCATCTGTTGGATACTCCAGCCTTTGAAGTTAGCTATTGCTATGACGAGCCTCACCGTCTCTAGTCTTGCAACAGGGGTATACACGTCTGTGAAGTCTATCCCAGGTTTCTACAAGAAACCTTTCGCGACCAACCTAGCTTTAAGCTTGGCGATACTTCCATCTGGCTTGTACTTGGTTTTAAAGACCCATTTCACTTGTATAGCTTTCTTATTTGGAGGTAGCTCTGTCAGTTCCTACGTACTATTTTTCTCAATTGTAGATAATTCCTCCAACATGGCTTCTTTCCATTCCTTGACCTTGATTGCTTGTTCCCATGATATTGTCGGCGCACATCTGGTTTTTCCCCTGACCAGGCCTCTTCGGGTGTGCATGCTAATAGAGATCTGGTGGGGCTTCTATTTAGTAAGTAAGTGGCTGTTGCGATTGCTTCTCCCCATAGGTAGAGCGGTAAATTTATCGCTTTAATCATACATCTGGTCATATCCAACAACATCCGTTTTCTTCTTTCCGTAGCCCATTGTGCTGGGGTGTGTATGGAGCTGTGACTTCATGCAAAATTCCTTTGTTGGCGCAAAATCTATTCATTTCACCTTAGTTGAATTCGCCTCGTCCATCAGTTCGAAGAATTTTGATTTGCTTCCCAGATTGTCTCTCGGCCATGGAGCAAAATTTAACAAAGAAAGTGTAAGATTCTCCCTTTTCTTTTAACAAGTAAACCCAAAGTTTTCTAGAAAGCTCGTCTACGAAAAGCAAGAAATATCTGTTACCTCCCAAGGATGACACGTCGAATGGTCCGCATAAATCAGCATGCACCACTTCTAACAGCCGTTTTGCTCTTTTGGGGGCACGTTTCTTGAACGCCTTTCTAGTTTGCTTTGCCGCGACGCAACTTTCACAGACTTTCTTAGGTTCCGCAGTTGTAGAAATCCCTCTTCAATACCCGTAACAGTAATGCCACAACCATTCCTCTTCAACACTCGTTGCAGCTAGACATTGAATCTCAGTCGCGTTCAAGTTTACTTTGAACGTTTGATTTCGTGCTAAGGGAGCTTTGAGTATCATTCGCTACCTTTCATCGAAAACTTTAATATGTCCTTGCTGCATATTCATGGTAAAACCCTTCTCGAGAAGTTGCCCGAGACTGAGAATATTACTTTTCATCATGGGCACATACAAAACATTGTGCATGAACACCAGTCTTCCATATTTGCGGGTGATTAGAACCTTGCTCGAGCCCTCAGCTTAAATAACACTATCGTCTGCGAAACACACTGTGCCCTTTACACTGGTGTCTAAATCAAGTAGCCACTTTCTATTACCTGTCATGTGGTTGGAACAGCCTGTGTCCAAATACCACGTCGTATCCTCCTCTGCATGGCTGGTCTTTCCTGCGAGCGACACGTACTCTAGCTATTCATTCTTCTTTGTGCACTTGTCAAATGTATCACTCGTCTTCTGATCATGATTTTCTTGTTTAATATTGCTTCTGTCATGGGCTACGACTGTCATCAACACAATATGATCGGAATCTGAGTCCAGATCTTCCTTAGCAAGATTCGCCTCATCATTCTTTTCTTTCTTCGAGTTCTCGTTGTGCCAACACTCTGATGAGTAATGGCCATACTTGTTACACGTTAAACATTGCAGGTTCCTTTTTCGACGCTCTTTCTGCCACCTCTTCCTCTGGGTTTTCCTCTCCCTCTGTAATTTCCCCCTCTTCGATCATTGTTGTTATCATCTTTGGTTTGTTCGGAGTTATTGACGAACCTCCCTCCATTTCGACCTCCACGACCACCTCGTGTTCTACCTCTTCCTTTGCCAGTTCCGCGATTCTTTAGAGTTTTAGCTTGTAATTCTTGGCTAGTGTTTTGTGTTGCATCTTGTTCACAGCTTTCCTTTCTATCAGTCGTTGTTCGTGAGCTTCAAGTGAATTATGCATTTCTTCAACCTTCATTTTCTCCAAATCTCTGCTTCCTTCAATGGCTACGACAATATGGTCGTACTGGGGCGTCAAGGTTCGCAAGATTTTGTGAACTATCTTCTTATCTTTTACTATTTTGTCGCATGCTCAAGAGCTCGTACTGCCTCCGTAGTGATTGAAGCTTTACCTTCTTTATGTTTCCTGCAGTTCCATATCCATCTTGCAATATTTCCCACGTTTCTTTGGCTGTTACTACCTTGGACACCTTCTGAAATATAGTTGCTGAGATACACTGGTGCAGGATCATACGTGCCTTGAAGTCCAATTTATTTGCAGGTTCTTTAAACTCTACGTTGACGATTTCATCAATCTCTTGAAAACCCAGAATAACGTCCATCTTCACACCAGTCTTCATAATTCTTCCCGTCGAACACCGGCAGACTGCTCTGGATCAACCCCGCCATCCTTTTCGCGTGAAGCTTCCTTTACTGCACCATTTCTTTGCTTTGAACAACGCCTCTCAGGTTCAACAACCCAACTTTGAATACCACTGTTAGTGTGATAGCATGTATAGGGATGAGGAGAGAAAGCAGAGATTATAGAAAACGCTTATACGAAGAAACAATATATTTCTCATTGATCTGAATTAATATATATACACAGTATAAAGACTGTCAAATGACAATTAAAGTAATTATGAGCTTAGATTTACATTTCTAACACTAACAACCAACATAAATACAATAACATAACAACATGATAAATTCAACCAAATCTCCAAAACCAACATAAAAAAATGAATTATATTGGTAGATTAATCGTCAAGTTTCCATACAGTAGCAAAATTGAAACATCGATCACTTTCTTTTTCTTTTTTTTTTCTCAAAAGAAACGTACTTTGTCAATAAATTTTCTTATTATATAAAAATGACTAATTTAAGGTGTAATATATGATATGATTTAACCAACTTCTAAAAATATATAGAATATAATAATCAAGCGAGTGAAGTTGATGACACCACGCTTTTGGATTTTTTTTTGCTTTCCAATATTCGATTATTTGAATAAGTTCTTAATTTATTTTAGATGGGTTCTCCCCTATTTTCTTTTTAGCATATTTAAGAAATGAATGCTGTAAAGCTTTCAGCATGAGCATTTTATTTATAGGTAACTATAATTATTGAATACATCAATTATTGAATAAATTACGACTACAGGGTTTTTTGCGAGTTCATATTTTATGTCCTCTTGTAACTTGTTGCATTGCAGTCAAATTAAGGTAGGTAAGGAAGTTTTTTTTTTTTTTTTTTTTTTGTCTTTTCTCTCTGGATGTGTGGGTAGGGCATGCGACAACGAAACAAGGTTATATGACATATTGCTACACATTTGAGACAAATAAATATTAAAATAAACTCACTGTTCAAGATAAAAGAAATCATGGGATAAAAAAGGCGAAATTAATTTAACACTTAACAAACACATAATCAAATATCATTCATATATTTGTAAAGGTATGTTTAATATGACAGCACACACTGATTCAATATTGAAAGGTTAAAATTCTACCAAAATTTAATATAGTAGATTTTCTGAAAAGGCTAGGAAATGATACATGTTAAAAAATATCATTATAGTAATAATGATAAATATTTTTGACACAAGTAAACAATAATAAATATTAAGAAACAGAGATGGGACAAATCAAATTTTGAACTTTAAACTTAGTACGTACCTTTAGTTCAATATACAATTTGCAGCTATTTTATCCAGATATAGGCTTAGAGATATATAGGTTATATATCAATAAATTTCATCTCAAGTTGATTTCTATATATATTTAATAAAATCACAATTTGTAATTAATATATATTTTGTATTAGGTTTCGTATAATTTAAGACATGAAAAAACGATCAAGAAAACACTGTACTATTTGGTTTAAAGAGTTTAACGAATCAAAAAGTCACCATCATTATATGAACTTGTAAATCATGATGAAAATTGTATCGGGTATGAGTTGAGATTCCTTACTCAAAGCACTTCAAGTTGTTCTGAAAATTGGATAACTTCTTGATGGTTTTCTATTATCTAAATTGCATTGTTTCCTTCCTCCTTTATTTATCCAAGCTGTGTTGGAGATATATGTGAAAAGACACTTCGACGTTGAAGTAAGTGTCTTTGTGTGATAAAATTTAATAGAAAGTGAATAATAAATGGTTATTATTCTCAATAACTCTTAATTAGTGGTTGTTATTGTTATCCTTATAACTACCTCAACGATTATTTTAACTGATCGGTTAAGAATTGTTAATTGTTTGTCTCTTTAGTCTATTGGTCTAACATGTATCCGTATAGTATACATTTCGTGTTATGTATTAGCAGTGCAATGGCGCATGATATATAATCGATCAATGATAATGCATTAATTTGAGAAGTTAAAAAAAGTTAATGAATCCTATTTTATTTAATTTTATTTTTGTAGACTTTGGGAATACGAAGTATGGGGTAGGTGAATTTGTGGGGTCTTAGTGAAACCAAATACTATAGGTTTTAGCAATGAAACAGAAAAAAGGTGTTTAAAAGGTCACACGTGCACTTAGCTTTTCCAAACATGTCTTTGAGGTGGAGGGCAGTGTCGTACACTAATTAATGAAAAACTTTAGTTAGTCAAGTGGAAAACTTGGGACTCCAAATTCAGTGAAGGTCCCCAAAGTCTAGCCCTCGGTTGGAACCATTTTTGTCTGTTCCTTGACCTAGGGTTTGCTTCCCAAACGTGTAACCAAAGTTTAAAACTGAGTCAAACTCTAAAAACCCTAACATCTATGCCTCTTTCTACGTGTTGTGCACCGCCAACACTTTCAATACTCCAATTAGTAATGTCAAAAACAACACCGAATTAATGCTGAGTTGCCTCACTTTAACAAGATGAACAAAATTATATGCACCTTAGAGTGAGTAATAAATTAAATTTGCTTTGTGTTTCATCACTTTCTCGAGAAAACTTCATTGGCAAATAGGAAGAAAAGATAGAAAGAAACAAAGATTGAGCATGAACGAAAAGGAAAAGGGTCAGCTTTCGATTTTTCTCTCTATTTACTTGTTTGAATCAATAGTCATATTAATAGAATGATTACTGAAATACACAGAAAAAAGGAACACAAATTTCTAGTAGTGACATTATAGTTGAATCAGTACAGAAAATCTCTCCTACAGATGATACAAAATCATACTAAGAACAAATCTTTATCAAATTAAAAAAACAAAAGTGAAGACTTCTAAAAAAATAGTCTTACATATTCCTACCCACCCAAGTTGTTCTTTTATTATGTCTACATCTTCCTAGAAGAACTATCTTTTTAGATTCCAATGATAGATTTCAAAACTTGTTTTAGGGCACGAAAACGTGAAGGTAAGATAGATACTTTTATAAATTATCTATAAATTTTATTTCACATACTCATCTTTACAGAATATATCCCAAAAATGTTAGGTTCAGTTCAATAATGAACACTATTAATTAATACTATATAGTTAAAGGTGGGGAGTTAAGAAAAATAATTGTTTCTCTAGTGTTTTTGAAAAAAAGAAATCAGTTTTGTCTGTAGTTCTTTTAAGTGTTTCTTTATTAAGTAAGAATATTTTTATTTTTTTAATGTGTTTTGTCTAATGTTTATTTTAAAAATAAGTAGTTTTTATTTAATTTAATAAATAAAAACTATTTGCATCTTTTAAATAAGCAATTAGTTAAATAAAATACTTATTTTGAAAACACTTATAAAGAAGAGCGTCGGTCCAAAATAAAAGAAAGAAGGGCCCAAAACTGATGGCCCAGAAACGAGAGACTAAAGTCTTTTTCTCTCGAAGAATCCACCAAGTTAGAAGTTAGGTGAGATTGGAGAGAGCTTCGGAGTCCGAGTGTTCTGCGAGGGCGAGAGGAAGCGAAGACTACTCATGGAGTGTTTCGGCTTGTCCATAAACGATGAAGGAGTCTCCGACGTGGTGGCCAACGGTGGTGGCTGATCGAAAAAAGAACGAAAGAAAGAAGGCGCGCAGTATAAAGGTATGTATTCTAAGTTTAAGAGAAAAAGAAAATTGTTGTTATTTAGTATATCTTCTCTACTTCTACAATGTTTCTGACACTGGAAGCCCTTATATAGGGCTCCGGTACAATGTCTCTGACACTGGAAGCCCTTATATAGGGCTCCGGTAACGCCCAACGAAAAAGCTCCAAAATAGAATACCCTAGAAGCAAAAATACTGTTCATTGAACAATAACTACTAACACAATAGTAAATGCCTTAACAGAAACAACTAAAACATTAAAACACTTTAATAGCCTCCCTTCAAGCTGGATGGTGGATATTCAACATTCTGAGCTTGGGAATAATAGATTTGAAACGACTGTGGTGAGGGAATTTTGTGAAGACATCTGTTAGCTGTTCTTATGACCGAATAGGTAGTAAATGTAGAAACTTATCCTATATCTTCTCACGGACAACGTGACAATCCAACTCTATATGCTTGGTTCGCTCATGAAAGCTTTGATTATGAGCTATTTGCCTGGCAGAGTTGTTGTCACAGTATAGGACGATTGTAGCAATTAGCGTGACTTCGAGGTCTTGAAGGAGATAGTGTAACCACTGCATCTCACAAACCGTAGCAGCAAGGGCTCTATACTCTGCTTCTGTAGAGGATCTCAAGACAATATTCTGCTTCTTTGATCTCCAAGAGACAAGAGACTTTCCCAGGAAAATGCAATAACCAGTTGTAGATCTTCTTGTATTGGGGCAGGTGGTCCAGTCAGAATCCCTGAAACCCTTTATTTGTATCTCCAAATCAGAAGCAAAGAAAAGTCCTTCAGAAGGACTTGACTTAACATATCTAAGGATATATTGTAAAGCCTGGTAATGGTGTTTGGTTGGTTCCTGCATAAACTGACTCAAAAGATTAACCGTAAAACATAGATCAGGTCTAGTTTTAGTAAGGTAGAAAAACTTTCCTACTAGTCTCCGATAATCACTGGGATTATCCATGTAGTCCTCTGTCTTGTATAGAGAGTTGTTGTTGCTCAAATATGGTGTAGAACTGGGTTTGCTTCCTAGCATCCCTGTCTCTTCAAGAATATCAAGTGCATACTTTCTTTGGCATAAATGTATTCCTTTATTAGATCTAGCAACTTCAAAACCTATAAAATATTTGAGTTCTCCTGTAATGTGAAATTGATTGTTCAAAATATTTTTTATGAAATTGATTTCTTTCATTGAATTTCCTGCTAAGACAATATCATAAACATACACAAGTAAAACTGTGAAGTCTGTAGAAGTTCTTTTGATAAATAGAGAGTGATCAAATTTAGATTGAATGTATCCAGAAGAGATAAGAAATGTAGAAAGTTTATCAAACCACTGTCTACTGGCTTGTTTCAAGCCATACAAAGACTTAGTCAACTTACAAACTTGTCCCTTAACACCAACATTTAAGCCTGATGGAGGATCCATATATACTTCTTCATTTAAGTCTCCATGGAGAAAAGCATTGTCTACATCAAGTTGATGTAGAAACCAATTTTTAGAGGCTGCAAGAGCAAATAGCATTCTAACAGAAGTAAGCTTAGCAACAGGGGAGAAAGTGTCTAGAAAATCTATACCCTCTTGTTGGGTATACTCTTTGGCTACCAACCGAGCCTTATACCTTTCAATACTACCATCAACCTTGTGTTTAAACTTATAAACCCACTTACATCCAATAGATCTCTTTCTTGGAGGAAGTTGAGTCATGAACCAGGTTTTGTTTGCTTGTAGAGCTTGAATTTCCTTTTGCATGGCATTGGTCCACTCTGGGCTGTTCTTGGCTTGTTCATAAGAATTGGGTTCTTTGTCACAAGTTATTTTAAGTGCTTGTTAGAAAGAGATTTGTAAGAGAGAACATTTGTTATAGGATAAGGTGTACTAAAACTATTTTTGACAGTCAAATAGGTAAATGGAGATTCATCTCCTTCCTGAACATAATTCTTCAAGTATTCTGGAGTTTTTCTAGCTCTGCTAGATCTTCTTTGAGCATTTTCTTGTTGCTGTTCCATGGGATTTGTGCTTTCAGTGGCAGCACTGTTCTCGGCTGAGTTTCTGTCATCAAAATTACTCTGAGCAGGGCTTGGGTTCCCTCTTTAATCCCTTGCAGATTCTTTCTCATACCTGCAGTTAATATCATCAAGGAAAAATATATTCTCTTTACCATCATTACTATTGTCTTTCCCTTCCTGTTTATCTTTATACGGGAATATATTTTCATAGAAAATAACATTTCTACTTATGATTATTTCTCTACTATTAATGTCCATAACTATATACCCTTTTATCCCACTCTTGTATCCTAGGAATATGCCTTTCCTAGCTCTCGGATCAAGTTTACTTCTATTGCTTTCCAAGGTGGAAGCAAAACAAAGACAACCAAAAACCTTTAGATCAAGATAGGTGGGTGAATCATTATGCAAGATTTCTAAAGGAGTTTTATCATTAGTAACAGGAGAAGGTAACTTATTGATTAAAAACACAACATGAGATTGAGCATAAGACCAATAGATATGAGGGACATTGGATTGAAAAATCAAGCCACGAGTAACATTTAATATGTGTTGATGTTTTCTTTCAACAACTGAATTTTGTTGTGGGGTTTCAACACAGCTTTTTTGATGCTCAATTCCATTAGATTTATAAGTGGCAGGGCAATTAAACTCAGGGCCATTATCTGTCCTAATGATTTTAGTGGTTTTATTAAATTGAGTTTTGATTTTCATGATAAAAGCCTGTAAAAGGTCTCTGGTTTTACCTTTATTATGCATTAGAAAGGCCCAAGTATGCCTACTATGGTCATCAACAATAGTAAGAAAATATCTATGCCCATGTATAGAAGAAGTAGAGATAAGACCCTAAATATCACAATGAATCAAATCAAAGCAGTTAGCAGATAAAATATTGCTCTTAGGAAAAGGCAATTTGTGTTGTTTAGCATAGTGGCAAGTATCACAAGCATTGTCAGTAGCAATTTGAATGTAAGGAATAGTTTTACACAATTTTTCAACAACTTTGTGTCTAGGATGGCCTAGCCTACAATGCCATAGGTTCACATTTTCATGTTCATAGGAAAAAATACAACTAGAAGTCAGGTTCCTTCCAAAAGATTGTAAGTGGTAGAGTCCTTTGCACACACTAGCATATCCAATCATCTTCAATGTAGCATTGTCCTGAATTTCACACATCTTAGATGAAAAAGTAAGAGTGCAGTTTATGTCTCTAGTTAGACTTTGGACAGATATGAGATTAAAAGTAAATTCAGGTATATATAAAACATTAAAGATGACAAATTCTTTAGTAAAATGGATAGTACTTGCATACTGGGCAGTAACTAAGGAGTTATTAGGCAATTTGACAGATATGGGATTGATTTTATAGAAGGTTGTAAACTGATTTTTGTCATGGGTCACATGATCTGTGGCCCCTGTGTCTATAATCCATGAAGACATACCTTGTGTGTCCTCTGTGTTGTTTTTCTGTATTTGACTGACACTGTGTGATGGGCTATCGACCTTGTCCAGCAACTGTAGTATCTTTTGCATCTGTTCATGCATGAAGGAGTTCTGAACAATGCTTTGTTGATCTGTTTGTGTCCCTGAGGATGCAGAGCAAGTGTTGGCAGAGCCCCATTCCTTCTGTCCAATATCATTCTCACTATTCCCATCATTTTTCTTGTACCATGGTGGAAACCCATGCTTAGAATAACACTCATCAATGGTGTGATTCATCTTATGGCAGTGAGAACACTGTTTCCCATAGTTGGGATTCCTTCCTCTTCCTCTTCCTTGATTTCTGGGTGGATTTCCACGTCCGTATGTCCTCCAACCTTGGCTGTTCTTCCACTGATTTTGTTTGTCAGTGGTGTTGGCCAGTATTTTGCTGTCACCCTGATTAGAATTCCCTTGTCTTTCTTACTGTATAATGAGTGAAAACACTCGATTAATGTTGGGTAAAGGTTCCATGAGTAATATCTGAGTCTTGACAGTATTATAGCATTCGTTTAAGCCCTTCAAAAAGCATATGACATGCTCTATGTCCCTATATTTGTGTGAGGCCTTAGACAAATCACAATTGCAAGGAACTTTGCAGCTGCAACTGGGAATAGGTCTTAGAAATTCCAATTCTTCCCACAAAATCTTCAAATCGATAAAATACTGATTTACGCTTCGTTCACCTTGTTTTATAGAATGGATTTCCTGAAGAAGATCTGAGAACTTGAAATGACCCCCCTTGGAAAACCTCTCCTTTAATTCCTCCCAAAGTTCTTGAGCATTCTCCACATAAATCATGCTCTCAGCTATTTGAGGTGAAAGTGTCTTGGTGATCCAAGATAATACCATAATGTTACTTCTTTCCCAAGAATCAAAGAGACTTTCATTTCTTTGAGGCTTTGTAATCCCGCCATCTATAAATTTGAGTTTGTTCTTTGAAAGAAGGGCTCTCCTCATGTTTCTACTCCAAGATGTGTAATTAGATTCATTGAGAATCTGTGAGATGAGGGATGTGCATGGGTTCTCCCCTGGATGCAGATAGTAAGGACTGGAAGAATTATTGGTTTGATCCATTTTCTCCATGAATGCAAGAAGGCCAAAAAGAAGCAGATGAGAAATCAAGAACTAGTGATATGAGCAGCAAAAACGCTATACAGGTCCAAGACCTGCTCTGGTACCATGAAGAAGAGCGTCAGCCCAAAATAAAAGAAAGAAGGGCCCAAAACTGATGGCCCAGAAACGAGAGACTAAAGTCTTTTTCTCTCGAAGAATCCACCAAGTCAGAAGTTAGGTGAGATTGGAGAGAGCTTCGGAGCCCGAGTGTTCTGTGAGGGCGAGAGGAAGCGAAGACTACTCATGGAGCGTTCCGGCTTGTCCATCAACGATGAAGGAGTCTCCGACGTGGTGGCCAACAGTGGTGGCTGATCGGAAAAAGAACGGAAGAAAGAAGGCGCGCAATATAAAGGTATGTATTCTAAGTTTAAGAGAAAAAGAAAATTGTTGTTATTTACTGTATCTTCTCTACTTCTACAATGTCTCTGACACTGGAAGCCCTTATATAGGGTTCCGGTAATGCCCAACGAAAAAGCCCCAAAATAGAATACCCTAGAAGCAAAAATATTGTTCATATGAACAGTAACTACTAACAGAATAGTAAATGGCTTAACAGAAACAACTAAAACATTAAAACACTTTAATAACTTCGTTTAAATTTAAACAAAATGGTCCAATATTTGTAGAAGCTCCATCTGGAAAGTATGACAAATTAATTTAATATGAGTAGAATAAAGTAATTTAAATTTTGTGAAGAAGGTCAAATTGATATCCATGAAGCACATGTTGCAGAGAAACTTAGCTAACTCTGATGTTAGATACACTGGTAGGAAAGTTAAGATTAATAATTTGATATAAGGTTTCCATAAGGGCAAAGTGGTCCCCTCAACCTCTTTAGACTTTGATGACACGCACTCTTGTTTTTATTAGAAATTTGAAATTAACCTTAAAATTATTATTATTATTATTTAACTGATTCAACCCTGGCAAAATCAGTGGAATAGAAGCTATGGGAATGGAATAGAAACGGGATTTTCGAATTACGATAAACCTTAAATTATAAAATCCTTAGTGGGTCTGACTAGAATTTGCTGTTGAATTTTAAATTTGAGCTCTGTTTGGGAATCGGGTTCAGGTCCACGTTTCCAAATGATATTTCAAAGTTTCAAACGCCATGTTGAATAAATATCATTGATTACTTGGAACTTTGATCCCATGTTGTCGATAGACCAAAACTTTCATGACATTAATGTGTTTAAAGGGTAATTAAATATACCATAAGATTGCAATCCCCCGGAAGCTGCAAATTACGCTGTTTATTGAGATTCTGCAATAATTAGTCATAACTCTCAGACAAAAAATGAGAGTTTAAGTTTATTTTAACAATTTTTATGAATTGAAAACCATTACTAATATGATAAACGAATCCATGAATGTATATAACAGTAGCATTATGTGTATGTGTGTGTGAAACTATAATAATGTTATTAGCTGAAAAACCTGTGTTGATTTTTTGTTGAATATGAGTGTATTGACTTAAATGTAATGGCTTTAATTTCTTTCTAGGAAGTCGTTCCGTATTAAGAGCTTTGCCCTTTGCTTGCTAGTTTTCATGAACCAAACCTAAGCAATCCTCGCGAAACACACATTGCTTTGAAAGTCACCAGAAAAAACGGCTGATCCTTCGGAGGCAGACCCCTTCTCAGGAAGCATATAATCACTTCAACTTAACTACACTCTCACTCTTAGCTTCTTCTTCTTCTTCCTTGTCTTTCAACTCTCAATATATACTTCTCATCATTGCCACCTCTTCTAGGGTTGTTGTAGTTCTTCTGTACCTTTGAAAGCAGTTTCCACTTTTTTAGTTGTTGTTGGTTGATAATCTTGAGGAGACAACAACGGATCTATCTCTTTCAAGAGGGTTGGAAGAAAATAGATGGAAGAGATAAACAATGATGCTGAGAAACTTGATGAAGTTATGCTACCTGGGTTCAGGTTTCATCCAACTGATGAGGAGCTTGTAGGGTTTTACCTCAAGAGGAAGATCCAGCAACGCCCTTTCACTATTGAGCTCATCAAACAGCTTGATATCTATAAATATGACCCTTGGGATCTTCCAAGTATGACACATTTTTTCTCTTCTTGCTCATATATATACATATAGATAACCTCTTATTACACTACAAAAGCTTGGCTCCATCAACGCATTTAAGCACTTTTTCTCTTGTTATTAGTTAAAACTTATATTTATGCTTTATCTAACAGTTTTGGTTTATTCTAATGTGTGTAGAGTTGGCAACCACAGGAGAGAAAGAGTGGTATTTCTATTGTCCCAGGGATAGAAAATACAGAAACAGTGCAAGGCCAAATAGGGTAACTGGAGCTGGGTTCTGGAAAGCTACAGGGACTGATAGGCCAATCTACTCCTCAGAAGGTTCCAAGTGCATTGGCCTGAAGAAATCTCTGGTTTTTTACAAGGGTAGAGCTGCCAAAGGAGTTAAAACTGATTGGATGATGCATGAGTTCAGGCTACCTTCTCTCACAGATTCACTGTCCCCAAAGTACATAGACAAGAACATTCCTGCTAATGTAACTATAACTAAGCTTAACCTATTTTCTTAGTCTTTTTATTAGGTTTTTCAACTTTCAAATGTTTGTAATATCATCATTTATTGATTTCTTTAGCTTGTTCTTGATCATGCAGGAATCATGGGCTATTTGCAGGATATTCAAGAAAACCAATGCTACAGCTCAAAGAGCTTTATCTCAGTCTTGGGTTTCTTCCCTCCCTGAAACAAGAACCTCTGATCATATCCAAACCAAAGATCAAAACAGCATGCAGTTTTGTTCAGACATATCGTTTACAAAGAAAACTACCTTAGCCAGTCATTACTGTACTAACAATTACAATGACGCACAACCTTTGACCCCAAATAGTAGTACCACACTTTGTCCCTTAGATGTTGCCTCATACAAATCCATCATCAACCCATTGCTTTACAAAGCATTTGATCATTTTCCCATTTCAAATGGAGACCTAAGCACGAGCTTTCTGTTCTCATCTCCTTTTGAAACGTCATCAGATGGTAATACTAATGCTAAATCTACCATGGACGTTTCTTCCATGTTGTTGAACATGTCATCCTCCGTGGTTGGAGATTTCAACAAGACTTCAGAGGATAATACAAATGCAACTACAAGCTTTGGTGGGTTGCAAGAGCATGGCTACCCAATACCATTTCTACGTGAGATGCAAAACACATTTGGTGAACAACAATATGATAATATTAATGCATTGGTAAAGGGTCCTAATGTGAATATGCCTCGTGTTGATGACCAAGAGTTGGAAACAGTACGATCCATTGGGTTTCCATTCAATATTGGCGATGCATGGAAGTCAAATCTGCTTTGGGATACTTCCTCTTTTCCTTGTGATCTGTCATCTACTTATTCCACAACTAACTGCTATACTTAGTGCATTATTTTAGAAAAATTAGAAGCATTTTTTTCCCTTCTAGTCGGTAGTAACTACTGGGTCTGACTTTTTTTTAGCTTAGATTTCTGTTCAATTTACATTAGCACGCAGGGAATTTTTTTTATTAGTATTATATTTTGAAACTTTTTCAAACTTTTCAACTATATATGCGCGAACTCAATGTCTATGGAATAGAGATTTGGCAGAATGCGGGAGTTTCAAAACTAGAATGAAAAATAATTAAACAAATGAGACACTTACACATGATGATCCTTAACACGCCTTTTTAATTGAAGCATTGTGTGCAATTTTCGATTATGGAAGAATGGATTTTTTTTTTCTAAAGCTATTGCAGATTTGTTGTCCACGAAGATCTTTGTTAGATTAACTTGTGACAAACTCAACTCCTTCAATAGGTTTCACAACCAAATAACTTGCAAAAATATGAAGTAGTAATTATACACTCTCCTTCACAAGTAGAAAGAGTGATAATACTGTTTCTTGGACACCCAAGTAAAGGTTTTGTTTCTCATGTAAAACACAAATCCACTTGTGCTCTTTCGATCATCCATATCTCCACTTCAATCGCTATCACTATATCCAACAAGCTTGTAATCATGAAAAATGGAGTAGTATAGGCCAAAGCTTGTTGTACCTTTGATGTATCGAAGAATCCTCTTCATAAACTTGAAGTGAGTAGTTGTTGGAGCTTTCATGTAGTGATTAACGACTCGAACGATATAGAGAATATTTGGTCTTGTAGAAGTTAAATAACACAAAATTCCAACAAGGCTTTTATACAAGGTTGGATCCACTTTTTTGTTGGAAACCCAAGTGTGAGTCTAAGTCCCATATTGGATAGAAATGAGAAAGTAGAACACTATATAAAGAAGAAAGATCCATTAACCCATTGCCTTAAGGTTTTGGGTAGAGAGTGATGTCAATCCCTTATCTGGTTGGGCTCATATCTTATTGGTGTTTGTGTCTCAGACGAGTATAATGATCCCTATACCGAAAGTCTTCCTGGTGGAAGGGACTCACCCTTAAGGTGGAAATTGTTGGGAATCCAAGTGTGAGTCTAAGACCCACATTGGATATAAATGAGAAAGTAGAGCACTATATAAATATGAAAGACCCATTAACCCATTGCCTTAAGGTTTTGGGTAGAGAGTTGTGTCAATCCCGTATCTGGTTGGACTCATATCTCATTGGTGTTTGTGTCTCCCCGGTGAACCTCCTCCTCAATAGATCCAACGTTTTTCTCCCTCTTCATCCTTACTCAACTTGATGCCGCATTCTATAGGAGTACCAACTAGATTAACATCATCCATCTTGAATTTCTTGAAGAGGTCTTTAGCATAGCTTTCTTGGGTGATGAAAATTCCTTCATGTCCTTGCTTTACTTCTATTCCAAGATAATATGCCATAAGTCTCATGTCAGTCATTTCAAATTCTATGGTTATATCCGTCTTGAATTCCTCAATCATGCTTAGATTTTTCCTATGAAAATCAAGTCATTGACATACAAGCATACAATCAAAATATCTTTGCCTTAAGCTTTAATACAGAACGCATGCTCATATGGACACTTGATGAAATTCGCTTATTTGAATTACTTGTTAATTTGAACATGCGAAGCTTTAAGGGCTTGTTTCAACCTATAAAAATCTTTAATTTCAAGACTTTTTCTTCTTCATCCTTGACTTTCGTATCCTTGTGTCTGCTGAATGTAGACTTTTTTTTTTCAAGAACTCCATTTAAGAAGGCGGATTTGACATCCATTATATAAAGTCCAACTTCTCTCCCCTTTATCGAAACCTTTATTTGTCCTCCTCAACTGTGTTATTTTTGCATTATTTGTTGCCAAAAGTCCTTTCTTTCTTCTCCATGTGACCTTTCATTTAGTTGAAAAGAGTAAGAACACATATTCCAATAAAAACCCTACAATTTTCACCCAAAAACAAAATGATGAAAACCTTTGCAAGCTTAATTCATATATCTGAGGAGCCACATTCAAAGTTCAGGACATATAATTCCACAACCATGTTCTTGAAATTTTCTAATAAAATATGAATGAATTATATGTTCTTCATCCCTTAACATCCAACAATGGTGAGAATCATCACCCACCCTAGTCAACAATTGGAAAAATCACCCAAAAAATAGTGGAGAAAAAACCTTGGGGAGTTTAATTCATATATTTGGAGAGTCACATTCAAAGTTTTGGACAAACAATTTTACAACCATGTTTTTGGACTTTTCTAATAAAACATAAATGAATTGGATGTTCTTCATCCCCTAACATCCAACAATTATGAGAATCATCATCCACCCTAGTCAACAATTGGACAAATTGCCCAAAACCACGGTGGTGAAAACCTTAGGGAGATTAGTTCTTATATATGGAGATCTACATTCAAAGTTTTGGACAAAGAATTTCACAATCATGTTCTTGAACTTTTCTAATAAAATATGAATGAATTAGATGTTCTTCATCCTTTAACGTCCAACAATGGTGAGAATCATCACCCACCCAGTCAACAATTGGACTAATCACTGAAAACCACAGTAGTGAAAACATTGGAGAGCTTAGTTCATATATCTGGGAGGCAAGTTTAAAGTTTTGGACAAACAATTTAACAACCATGTGTTCAATAGTGGGATTAGGGAGTGGATGAGTTCACTGGTAATTGATTACAATTATGTTGTAATTGATTAACAGCGGTTATCTTGTTGATAAATTTGGGTTATCTTATTGTCTTGATGAACTGCAGAGAACAACTTTGACCTTTGCTACTTGTTCGATGTATAAAATTCTCCACAACTATCCAATTGAGGTAAATATTTTTGTTATATTCTTGATTTAATGGTATTCAATTTGAATGTAAGAACATATTTTTTGGAGTTTTGTGGAAGATATAGTTTAATCTCGAAAATACTAAATGAATTGTAGATGACAACTTTGACCATTGCTGATTGATTGATGCATTTTGTCACAACTATCCAATTTAGTTGATTCTTTTTGTTTTACATTCTTGATTTAATGATCTTTAATTTGAATGTTGAAACTTATTTTTTCCACTTTTGTGGAAGATGCAATTTAATTTTGAAAACACTAGACAAACTGTAGATGACAACTTTGAGCTTTGCTACTTTTTTTATGCATAAATTTATCCATAATTATCCAATTGAGCTAGTTATCTTTTTTGTTGCATTCTTGGAATTTTGTAATCAGAAATGAATAAATTGGATATGAAGGGTCTGCCTAATGGAAACAACCAAACTTTGATGCAACAAACATGGTCAACTCAACCCACACACTAACAACATTGATCTATGTATCAAAATCAAAATCGAAAAAACTAGAGACAACAAAACATAATCATCAACACAGTCTCCTTAATGGAAAACAACACAAATCTGGTCATGATTTGCATAATTGAAACCAACATAAATATGTGCATTGACATAAAATATTACAATGAATGTTCTTGTATTAGACTTTACAACAATTTTTACAAACTAAATGTTGGAAAAAGGATGGCTTAGTTTCAACACCAAGAGGGGGGTGAATTGGTGAGGTTCAAAAATCAGAGTCTTTTTTAAATCTTTTTCGCAAAGTATAAACCTTTCAAAGTTTTCTTGAATCTCAAGGAAAAAGATAAATCAGTGCAGCGAAAAAATAAAGTTTACTATGCAGAAAGTAAAGTCGACTTAAAGTAAAGAGTTTAGGGATAGAGAAAATCAAACACAGTTTTTATACTGGTTCGGCCTCAATGCCTACATCCAGTGTCCTTCCACAACCAGGAAGCCAATGCACTATATTCGTCAATTTTACACAAGATTTCTATAGAGAACTCCACGTCAAAAGTATAGACAATTTCTCTAACCTTCTAACTAAAAGTATAGGCAACAACACAAAGATCTGCAACAAGATATCTCCTCTTCTGCAATCTTCAACCCACTTTGAACAATCCTTAGTGTCCAGAACTTCCATAAGTTCTCTTCCTGTAATCCCAACAGGGAAGTCCAATCTTCAATAGATTGATATAAGTCTTGATCAATATTATGAACACCAGCAGTGCAAATTTTGATCAAACATTAAACGCATATTACTTCCTCCTAAAGAAACTCTTCAGAGAAAGATCTCCTCCGTCTTCTTGATGAGTTCTTGGAGCATTTCACAGAGATCACAATCTGAAATAGAAAAATGAAATTGTTAGAATAGCCAAAGTCTCTATGAATTACAGAATCACGTCTATTTATAGTTTTCTATAGAACATACGCTCCTGTAGTTGACTTTGCCACTAATATAGTCGACTGTCACCAAACAGTTATAACAATTAAAACAATTAGCAGCAGTCAAACCAACTAAATTGATTACGCATTTACTTCAGTTGACTTGCATTTAATGCTTTGAACACATAATCAAAATATAGCCGTTATAGTTCACCAGCATTAACAGAATTTGAAAACATAACTAACTAAGTCAAATTCCTTACGCATGCAGTCGACTTTAACACTTCAAATCAGTTTTGAAAATCTTTTCATTGCAAAATAACTCACAACACTGTTTTAGAAAATCTTTGCAAAGTCACAAGTTTTAATCGACTTACTTCATAATGAAGTCGACTTAAAACTTGCAGTTTTGTCACACAATATAAGTTCAACAAAGTGTATGTGGTTTTATTTTCTGAAACATATGTTATGCAGTCACAAATGATATAACATGTAGAAAATCAGTGAATATGCATACATATACTGATGCACTCCATTCCGAAGAGGAGTCTTAAATCTGACGCAGAGCGAGCAGAGGAACGAACAATAGACGCAGCGGAAGAGGGAAAACGTTTGTAAAACCCTAGATTTGTGGTTTGATCGGGGAAAAGGCTAGGGTTGGCCTTTTTAATCGGTGTAATGAAAGGATTCATCGATTGAATCGATGAAAGGGAAGAGACCGAGGCTTTAATCAGTGGAAATGGTTAGAAACCGATTTCTATCGGTGAGAATGGAGATAAAAGCCAAAAACGATCGGTCAAAGGGAAGAAAAGGTTATGAGAAGATGAATCTGAGAAGTGGTTTGGGGGAAAAATACTTACTATGGCAGATCTATGAGGAGGCTAGGGTTGGTGGCGAAAATGCTCTCGCGAGAGAGAAACGGCTGAAGCAGTGAAATGAAATGGATGTTGTGCTGAGGCAGTGGTGCGATGGAAAAGTGATACGCATGCGTCTGAGGACTTGGCTAATGACGCAGCGAGCAATGACGCGTGCCAAGCAGTGAAGTGATGAGATGGATGCTACGGTGGAGGAGTGAGAAAATCTGGTGGAAAATGAAATAGAATGGAAATGTGAATGGAAGGTGGCTGAGGGAATCCCTGGGATTCTTCAGCCTTGACTTTCAAGGGATTAAAATCTGGAGTGCTCTCAATAGAAAATTTAATCCAATATCTCAAAAGTGATTACAGAAGGTGTGGGCATGCCTTTATATAGGACTAAAAATCCCACATGCCTTACACATATTACATATATTACACATGCATAATAGAACTGCTAAACTAAGGAAATTGGGCTTGGACCCAAGTCATCATATACGAAAATCAACACAAACATGTTCTTCAAGATAACATACACAATAAAGATTTGAACATGTACCACATAACAATACATGTGTTATTAATAATGTGTTGTCATCATCAAAACCTAGAACACTGTGAGATTAAGGTTTAGCTAAATCAGTGCTTCCCTTATAAAAAATCTCAACACAAAATGAACAAACTTATGTTTTTCTATTTACCTTTACATAAATGACAACTTTTACTACATATATCACAACCTTTTGCTCCCATATTTGACATATGGAGTTCTTATGGGACGACACTTGAAACGTATGTGTCGTCCTTCTTTCATTCGCTTATACATATTGTTTTGCTCAATGTCAACCTTAACTTTAGATTGCATTCTGTTATGGTCACCTTCAACAGGCATACTATGATCACCAAATTTGATGTCTACTGAACCAAATTCACTAGGATCATCAGTTCCACCGACAATTGTTTCCACATTTTGACCACATTTATCTTTACTTCTTTCTTCAACCAATTTCTCTAAAGCACAAATGAAAACTTCAAGTTTGTCAGTAACTCGTTCTTATTCTTCGAAATCACAGACAAAGACTTCTTTATGTGTTGTATTATCTATTGTATTATGTTTCTTAAAAGCCATACCACATTTCTTAACTACTTTCACAATTGGATAACAAAGCTCACCTTTTGACACACTAACATCATCTACCACCTGAAAAATAAAGAAATTGTTTTATTCTGGGAATCCATTTTTATACATTATGTATAACACAAAATTCTAAAACAATGAACTACGCACCACAACCTTTTCGATAGCACTTTTGATGAAATTCTTATCTAAATTAATCCAATGCAACACTCTTGGAAATTCACTTATGCAAGAGTGTGAAGTCATAAAATTATCACAAAACTATAGCTACATGAATAAATTCCTCAACATTCATAGTCCTTTTGTTATAAACACGATAAGCTTTGCTGGTTAGAGAGTATCCTATGAAGATAGCTTCATCTGCCTTGGAATCAAACTTGTCGAGATTTTCTTTGCCATTGTTCAGTACAAAGCATTTGCTTCCAAAGACACGTAAGTGAGAGATATTTGGTTTCCTCCCCTTCAACAACTCATAAGGAGTTAGTTTCAATATTGATCTTATGATAGTTCTGTTCAGCACATTGCAAGCAGTACTTACTGCATCAGCCCAAAAGTACTTAGGTAGGTTCCTCTCGTTCAACATTCTTTTGGCAAGCTCTTCAAGGGCTCTATTCTTTCTTTCAACTATTCCATTTTGCTGTGGAGTTCTAGGTGCAGAGAAGTTATGTGATATTCCCATTTTACAAGATAATCATCAAAGTCCTTATTATGAAATTCTCCTCCATGGTCACTTTTGATTGATTTAATCCTTAGGTCCATTTCATTCTGAATGACAGCAACAAATCTTTTGAATACTTTAAACGTATCTTTCTTAGCAGCAATGAAGTATGTCCATGTATACCGAGAGTAGTCGCCAACAATAACTAGTCCATAAGAATTTCCACCAAGGCTCTTTATTCTTGAAGGTCCGAATAGGTCCATGTGTAGTAGCTGTAGAGGTCTTGAAGTCAACATTTCTCTTTTTCTCTTGAATGACTGTCTAGTTTGCTTCCCTTTTTGACATGCATCACTAGATCCTTTGAGACTAATTTATTCAGTTGATTCATATTGATATGAGCGAGTCTCTTATGCCAAAGCTAAGCATCTTCTTCTTTAGTCATCAGGCAGACTACCGAGTCGAAGAATTATCCTTGAAGTCGATTACATAAATGTTGTTGAATCTTTTTTCCACCAACAATAACTCATCTGTTGACCCGTCGCTAATCAAACAATATTTAGGCTCAAACGTGATCTTTAGACCTTTGTCACACAACTAACTAATGCTGAGTAAATTGTGCTTTAACCCTTCAACAAGTAGAACATTTTTAATTTCATAAGATGAAGAAGTTTTTATTTTACCTATGCCAATGATCTTCCCTTTGTTATTGTCACTGTATGTGACGTGACCAGTTCCTTTGTAAGAGATATCTGAGAACTTTGTAGGGTCCCCAGTCATGTGTCTCGAGCAACCACTGTCCAGATACCATGTGGAACTCTTTGTCTCCTGTTTCGTATCAACTTTGATTATTCTAGACTTTGCCATCTTTATCAGTTCTTCTTCAGTCCCGATCTTCTTGATGCCACCTTGATCTTTCTATTTATCCCTTTTGTTTAGGAATCTTGTAAATCTGTCAGCAAGAAAATTTAATTTGTGTTCCAGGATAAGGTTTTCCACCATAAGATGCCTTGTCTTGCAAGTTTCCTGTTTCAAGCGATTCATAAAACCCATTGATAATAGATTTTGATTTTTCATTGCAAACAGTTGAAATCAATTCAAATCTAGATTCACATATCCTTCTAGTGTGAGAAACAAAGGCCATTCCCAGGTATATAGTTGATTCAAGAAAAACAGAAGTCGATTAGTTTTTCAAATATCTTATGAAAACTAGCTCTGGTGCCAATTGTTGGAAAACGGGTTAACTCAGTTTCAACACCAAGAGGGGGAGGGGGTGAATTGGTGAGGTTTCAAAATCAGAGTCTTTTTAAAATCTTTTTCACAAAGTAGAAACCTTTGCACAATTTCTTGAATCGCAAGTAATGAAAAATTTAAGTGCAGCGGAATTATTAAGTAGACTACGAAAATAGTAAAGTCGACTGAATGTAAAAGTGTAAGGATAGAGAATTCAAACGCAGGTTTTTATACTGGTTTGGCCTCAATGCCTACATCCAGTGTCCTTCCAATCCCAGGAAGCAAATGCACTATAATGGTCAAGGTTTTCACAACAAGGCTTTTATAAAGACCTCCACGTCAAAAATATAAAACACCTTTCTAACCCCCTAACCAAAATATAGGCAATACAAACAACAAAGATCTGCAACAAGAATCCCCTCTCCTGCAATCTTCAACCACTTTGAACAATCCTCAAAGTGTCCAGACTCCACGATTCTACCCCATGTAATCACAATAGGTACAACAACAACCAATGAATTATAACATGAGCGTTGATCAACCAAAGAACACCTCAATTGTGCAGATAATGATCAAGTATTGAGCACAACAGAATTCTCCTTCAGAACCTCTTCAAAGAAAGATCTCCACGATCTTCTTGATGAGTTCTTGGAGCACTAAATCACAAAGAAACAATCTGAAACAGAATATGAAATTTTCAGTTCTTCCAAAAGTTCTTTGAATAACTCAGGTCTCGTCTTTTTATAGATTTCCATAAATCAGACGCTCTTGTATTCGACTAAGCTACTAATTGAGTCGACTGTCCTCTGACAATTATAACAGTTAAGTCAAACTAGTAGAAGTCAAGTCAAACAAATTAATTCCACATTCAATACGTTTGACCTTCATTCAATGCTTAACTAACTTTTAAAAATATAGTCATTACTATTCACAAGCATAATAGAATTTCAAATCAAACAACTAACAAAGTCGAATGCAAAGCGCATACAGTCGACTTTGACACATCTGCACATATTGAAATTCTTTTCAATGTAAAATCTCACATAGCACTGTATTTGAAAATCTGTGCAAAGTCTTTAGTCTTAGTCGATTCAATTAATGATGAAGTGGACTTAGGACACAATATAAGTTCATCAAACTTCTTGTGGTTTTCCTTTTTCAAAACATATGCAATGCAATCACAATAGATGTAACATATATCAGAACAGTGAATATGCATTCATATATCAAGATCAACACAAAACATGTTCAATAAGATATCAAACAATAAGCAACAGAATATGTAACACATCAACAATACATGTGTTATTAATAATGTGTTGTCATCATCAAAAACCAGAGTGAATAGAGCACTGTGAGATTAAGGTATAGCTAAACCAGTGTTTCCCTTATCAACAATCTCAACAATTTTGCATATAATTTGTTAATAGAAATGGTTAGACCTAGAGGTGCATCATCTTTTCATGGTGAGGCTTCATCTACTCGTGGTGAGCCTTCATCTTCTTCAGCACATGATGAAAGGAGACGACTTACGACATCTGCTCGTAGAAGACGCGTAGAAGAATATCGTGTCGACGTCATTGATGAGCATGATACTGAGGAGCGGGAGGAGTTTATACAGCAGGGACATGGTGAGGATGATTATGTTGAGTAGGAGGATGTTCAACAGCAGGATAACTCTAGTGAGGAAGAACATGAAGATGAAGATGAAGATGGTGGATTCCCAAGAGGTCCACATGGCAAGGCCGGGTTAGTCATCAACCTAAATGTTAATTATTCTTTAATTGTTAATTTATTTTTGTTATATAATTTTGTGTTTTTATGTATGAAAGAAGGGGGATCAAGGTGATCTCCCATGGGAAAAAACTAAAGCATTTTGGAATGTACCATAAGGCTATTGAGCCTTATATCTCCATGTCGGGGTTGGGTTCCTTAGTGAACCTATCATATGAGTATGCCGATCATGGATTGATCGTTGCCCTTTTGTAGAGGTGGCACTTGGAGACAAATACTTTCCACCTCCTGATATGTGAGATGAGCGTCACATTAGATGATGTTCTCAATCTACTCCACCTACTCATCATGGGTCAATTTTGTGGGATCGAGGAGTTAGAGTATGATGATTCTCGATCTCATATTATGGAGTTGCTTGGTGTGGACCGCGCCAAAGCTTCAGCTAAGATGAAACAGTCACGTGGTCCAAAAGTTAGGCTAAGCTGGCTCCGTGAGGTCTACTAGGATTTCATTGAGCAGGTGCGTTGGGAATGTGTTACTCGGGCCTGCTTGTTGCATCTACTTGGATACACAATTTTTACAAATAAGAGTGCAACTCTAATTCGAGTCTTGTACCTCCTTCTCTTGCAAGACTTGAATGCCTATTCGAGATATGCTAGGGGAGCAGCTGCACTGACACGTATTTATGAGCAACTAGGAGATGTTAGCTTCACTAAGGCCAGGCAGATAGTTGGATATTCCACTCTTCTACAGGTACATTACCATCTTGTAAGTTTATTTTAATATATTTTAGTAATGAATAAAATAATTTAAGTAATTTTTTTTGTAGAGTTAGATATATGAGCACCTTCCTGGAATGGGAAGGAGGCAAGTGTCAAAGAGGTACACAAACCTCGATCCACGGGCTTCACGATACATACCTCCGAGGGTGGGTTGGAGTTTAACAATAACAATTACCTATTTGTTGTATTGTTGCCTAGATGCATCACTTTGTTCGTTCATGCCTTGACGAAGTATGCCTTGTACGAAATGATCCAAGTACGGTTCACATGATCAAAAAATAGAGGCCATGCAACAGAGGCATATTGAAGACGATGAACATAAGCACCAAACATCGACTGGTCGTCACAGTCCATGACATTTTGCCACTCTTCCATCAACACATCTCATGCCTCAACATTATCTACTAACATCTTGCATTTCACTTTAACATTTTTCATAATGTGGAATGTACAAATCATCTGATGCGTCTCAGGAAAGACATTGCTAATGACATTTATCAAAGCAAGGTCTCTGTCAGTGACAACAATGCGTAGACCGTCCTCTGATGTCAATAATAATCCTTTGAACCTTTCCAATGCCCAAGTGAAATTATTTTGGAGTTCACTTGAAAGTAGTGCAAAGGCGGTTGTGAATGTCAAACTAGTTGATGTGACTCCAACAATCTCAAGCAATGAAAGACGATATTTATTCATCTTGTACGTCGTATCCATTAAGAAGACAATATTAAATGAATTGACCAAGTGCATTGAATCAGGATATGTCCAAAATAGGTCACTTACTACGTCAGAATCGTCCAAACATCTATTTCTCTAGATGTATTTGTCTCTATCTAACAACATCATCAACTGCTGCATTTCAGTTCTCGACCCTCTCAAAGATCGTTTTTAAGTGTACCTCACATTATATATTTGTTTTATCGTTGTCACATTATCTTCATTATGTTCTTTGAGAGTCCAAAGAATATTTGACGGCTTTACTTGATTGTTAGTCATGTCCAAAAGAATTGACTGTTCAATAACATTTAACCTCCCCACGAAAGGATGACCAACCAAAGTCTCTTCTAATTCATGGTTGTGATAGCCGCACATAATCTTTAACACCCAACCGTGTCCTTTAGGTTTACCCCACAACCTAAACAAACACTCACATTTTCTCGTGCCAGATACACTAGGCTGAACTTCTGGCTTATACTTCCTATACTTCTTACTCCTTTCACAGTCTAACAAAATAAATGTCTTTCTTCCAGCTTCACCAGTTGTTGTGTCAGATCTTATAATGATGACAACAAATCCAAGGTCAAATGCAATCTTTCAAACCCATTCACTTAAATCGGCGCGTGATGGGAAGATTTGATTAGGGGAAAAATTATCTTGGTAATCACCCTCATCGACTTCATTTAGAAAAGAATAAAATTCTGACATAAAATCAGAATTTATTTGAGAATCGAGAAATGGAGAGTTATCCATCTTATATAATTAAATACGACCTACAATAAACATTACAATATTAAAATGGTTTAATACCTATTTTGGTCCCTCTTTGGGGGGGTTTGTTCAAAGCGGTCCTCCCTTTTTTAAAAAGTTCACTAAAGTCCTACTTTTTGCAAAAACTGTGCAAGTTAGTCCTTTTTGCTAACGGCGTTAATTCTGCTAACGGCAGAGCTGCCCAGCTGGCTATTATGTGTTAAAAAAAATTATTAATTGTGACGTCGAAATGTAATAAAATTAGGGTTAAAATTAAAATTGAAGTTGGGGTAATTAGGCAAAAGAATGGAAGATGTGAGGAGAAATGCGAAAACGAGAGGCTAGGGTTTGATGAAAGCAAGGCTGAAACAGAGGAAATGGATGCAAACCTGAAACGAGGTCGTGGGAGACGTTGAGATTTGCTCAGAGAAAAAAATAGTAAGTTTGGATGGTGTTTCACTTTTATTTCTGTACATATTCTCTATAGGTTTTTTTCAGAAACATTTCCCGTATTAGAAATGGGGAAGCCTTTGACACCAAGGAAAGATGCAGGCTTTGGATACCTGTCAGCATCAATTTTGGCCATAACAATAGGGATTCTCAATTCCCTCAGAGAAGTTGCAGCCTCAGCAAAATGGGGCATGAGCTCAGCACTCCTTGGACACCAAGGTGCATACCCCAGAACCAGAACAAACTCGTTCCCATTAACAACCCTCTCTGTGTTGTCGTTGTTGAGCTTAATAATGATTCTTTGGGCTTTGCTTAAAACCTCTGCTTCTGATAACTTCTCGCCACCCCCATCGGCTTCACGCTCTACTTCCTCGTCCACTGCTAACAGCTCCTCCAACTCATCCTCAATCTCTGTTGCAACGTTAACCCCAAATTATCCCAATTTCAATTTTAATTTTAACCCTAATTTTATTACATTTCCACATCACAATTAATAATTTTTTTAACACATAATAGTCAGCTGGGCAGCTCTGCCGTTAGCAGAATTAACGCCGTTAGCAAAAAGGAATAACTTGCACAGTTTTTGCAAAAAGTAGGACTTTAGTGAACTTTTTAAAAAAGGGAGGACCACTTTGAACAACCCCCCGGCACAAAAAAAGAGAGACCAAAATAGGTATTAAACCTATTAAAATTTAACAAATAACAAATAACAAATAAAAAAATTAAGGAAAACTTTTAAAATTAAAATAAAAAATACCAAATATAAACATCTTATAAATTAAATCAAAATTTTAAAAAACATAACACATAAAAAAAATGTATACAATAAATAAAAATAACAAAAAATATTCTAAACTAAATATTAAATAAAAAAATTAAACTTATTCTAAAATAAATATAACTTCAAATTATTAACACGTATAAAACATTGAAAACTTAATAACAAATAAAAAATTTCATAACAAAATATTAACTATTACGTAAGAAAATACTTAAATTATTAACTAATACATCAAAAATAAAATAAAATATTTTAAATTAAATCAAAAGTTTAAAAATTAACACATACAAAAATGGTGAAAGAATAGTCACGCTTAGGTATGTGCTTTGAAACTTAATTCTCTCAATTTATTGTCAATCTAACATTCGAATATTCAAAACCTCTCTTTAACACCATTGAAAAATAGGAAGTCCAACACATAGATGATGGAAACAAACATTAGTGTCTTTGCAATGGTTTGTTGCTACCAAATGATCAAAGCATGTTTGTTGATTCAGCTAAAAAATTTGGGAATAATACAATCATTGAACAATGTAAAGACCTTATTTCTCAAGAAAAGGATACTTCTCACAAGAACAAGACAGAAAAATTTCAATCACATTTTCTTTTTGGAACTAAGGAGAACAAACACGAAGAAACTACAAACAAAAGTTACAGAGTATCAACAACCTTATAACATCCTTCAAAAGGAACATAAAACCTGCCTTAGGAGGTCTAGATTCAATCATAGTTCGCCATCAAATATAAATACCAGTAATTAGGCCATAAATTTTGCCAAGAACATAAATAGCATAAGATGTAGGACAAGTGGAAAAGGTGACATTGTGTCACTTTGTATTTTTTCCAACTTTACAATATAAATTAAAAGTATTTACATTTTAGGTAGATAATCACAATGGAGCCAATTCTTACTTATGAATGATGTTGGAATTTTGTGATTCAAATAGCATGTGGTTGAAGGAGTCAAGTAAGTTAAATAAAAATATATTTCTATCCAATTTTTTAGGAAGATTTTATATATTATTTAATTAATTAGTTTAGTAGATATTTCTCAAAGTCGGTTACAAATCCTGCAATATAAATATCTACTGCTTATGCTCAATAAAAGATATCAATTTCCCTTTCATTCTTTTGTCTTTTATACTTTAAAACCCAACAATTGATATCAAGAACATAAAGGATCTTAAGGGATCTGTGATATAACCCATAAACACCTACAACCACAAAATAGCCACCACACATAAGATGGAATCTTAAATATTCTTTACTACCATTTTTGTGCATGTATTTGATGGACTAAACTATCAAATGTGGGCTGTCAAAATGGAAGCATATTTTGATGCAAACGATGTATGGGAAGCGGTAGAACAGGACTACGAAGTGGTCCCTTGCCAGATCATCCTACGATTGCTCATATGAAAAATCACAAAGAAATCAGACTTCGAAAGTCCAAAGCCAAATCAATTTTGTTCACAACTGTATCTCTAGTCATTTTCAACAGAATAATGAGGTTGAAAACAACACATGAAATTTGGAAGTTTTTGAAGGAAGAGTATGAAGGTAGTGAGAGAATTAAAGGAATGCAAGCTTTGAATCTATTTCGAGAACTTGAGATGCAGATGATGAAAGATTCGGAGACAATCAACGATTATGCGAACAAGCTTCTCGACATTGGAAACAAAGTACGTCTTCTTGGCACTAAGATTCCTGATTCTTGAATTGTTCAAAAAATACTTGTAACAATTCCAGAAAGATATGAAGCCACATCGACTTCCTTGGAGAACTCAAAAGATCTTTCTGCTATTACCTTGGCAGAACTTTTGACCGCACTTCAGGCTCCAGAACAAAGAAGACTCATGAGAGGAGAATGTCATATTGAAGGGGCTTTGGCAGCTAAATTGCTAGAGAAAAAAAAAGGGTAAGTTAGGAAGTTTCAACCACAAAAATGATAGCAAATCCTCTCATGTTTTTCCATTATGTCCTTTTTGTAAGAAAAACAATCATCCACACACAAAGTGTTGGTGGAGGCCAGATGTGAAATGCCATAAATGCGGACACTTAGGGCATGTGGAGAAAATCTGCAACTCATCAGAAAAACAAGAGAATGTACAAGTTATGGTTAAAGACGGTGAAAAAGAAGAACTTTTTGTTGTTTCTTGCTCTGCTTTGCTATTGCAAGATCAATAGAAAGTTGGCTAATTGATTGTGGTTTCACGAACCACATGACGTACGATCAAGAATTATTCAAAGATCTTGATGCAACCTACAACACAAAAGTCAAAATTGGAAACGGAGCAAAAATAACAGTGAGGGGTAAAGGAACCATCGCGATCAAAGGTTGCACAGGTTTGAAATTAATTACTGATGTTTTGTATGTTCCTGAAATTGACCAAACCTTTTTTAGTGTGGGTCAACTTCTAGAGAAAGGCTATAAAGTTCTATTTGAAGATAAAACCTACATGATTAAAGATTCAAATAATAAAGAATTATTCAGAGTTCAAATGAAAAGCAAGAGCTTTGCCTTGAATTTGATTGATGAAGGGAAATATGTTGTGCACAAGGTTGAAGACAATATGCAGGTACAATGACTGCCTGAATTGGAAGACAAATCACCCGTATGCGCAACTTTGCAATATGGGAAACAAATGAGGTTGCCTTTTCCAAAAGACAAATCTTGGAGAGCAACAAACAAACTATAGTTAGTACATACGAATGTCGGAGGACCTAAAAAATCTCCATCTCTGAATGGCAAGAAAGTAGAGCTAGTGTGTGTTAAAGTTAGTGAAAGTCAAATTGAACCAGAAAAATTAGAGGAAGAAGAGTAGCCTAAGACAACTCTTCCCGAAGCAGAAGCTGAAAATGAAAAAAAGCTAAGAGAACAACTACAAGTAGATGAGAAAGTTGCGGAAGATTATAATAAGCACGTGAAGACTAAGCAAGAAATTGTGATCAAGACTTCCAAAAGTGAAGGAACTATAGATGATACAGTCAAGGACGAAAAAACTTAGTGTATACTGACTTTGAGTCAAGGAGGAGATTGTTGGAATTTTGTAACTCAAACTGCATGTGGTTGAAGGAGTCAAATAAGTTAAATAAAAATATATTCCTATCATATTATTTAGGAGGATTTTATGCATTATTTAATTAATTAGTTTAGTAGGTATTTCTCAAAGTCGGTTATAAATCCTCTAATATAAATATCTAGCTACTGCTTATGCTTAATAAAAGATATTAGTTTCCCTTTCATTCTTTTGTTTCTTATGCCTTAAAACCCAACAAATGAGACTTAATCAAGATTGATGAAAATTGTGCTGCTTAACACATTCATAATACTGACAATTAAAGATTATTTCCATTTATGCGAGTGGTGAAAAACTTTCATTTCATCAACCCAAGAAACTTAGTTTATGTTTAACATGTATGATTCAGAGATTTTGTTAAGTAACAAATAGTGCAAACACAAAAACAAGAGAACGAAAATCATAACCAAAAAAATCATAAAAAATCATAACCAAATAAATCATAACCAAGCACAGTGAAAACGAAGATGAAGTGCGACACTCTACACCGCAGTTCGAAGTGTGAATTGGTGTCAGACGAAATTCGATGTGCGACATTATATAACCGGCTTTCAGATAGCTCTAACGCCAGTTAGGTGTTTAGTTCAAATATTAGCTCTCGAAGAGCTCTCTGTCACCACCTTCTTCTTCCTCCAATATCCACAACACTCCTACGGATCACAACCACCACACCACTGTATAACCTTTCAACTCTCAACTCAGAAAACAATCAGTAAAAGTAAAAAAAAAATGCTACTGTAATGCAAGTGTAAAAATTGGAAGGAGGAAATGGGTGCATGTAAGGCTAGGTTTATACAATTAGAGTAGAAGTTGGTCGTTAGGAGGGTTATTGGTGGTTAGAATATCATTAAGTCATCATTAATTTTTTGTTGACTTTAATAAATGAAGGACAAATAGGTAAAATGAAAGGTGCAGGATGAAATATGGGAGGTGCAAGAAGCATCACTCTAATATCTATCAATGATATGATAAATTATAGTTAAAGATTTTGGAATAAATAATCTTTACTACAAATATTTTTGTTCAAATTAAAATATAAACACAACATGCTGAATTCATTTTCATAATTATATTTCAAACATGTATTTTACAAGCACACCCACCAAAACCTAAAATCTATTACAAATGAACTATGCATACACAATCGTTAGCTGACATGCATTAAATAGTGCAAGCATCCATTATCACAAATAGCATGGAAGACTTCAAAATATATAAATATATAATTATATAACATTATTACATACCAAACTTATTAATAAGCATTAGCCAAACCCACTACCATGTGGCTTCTTTCTGATTTTATGCCTTGCCAAGATGATCATCAATATCTTTAGTGACGAAAACAGCAAAGTCCAAGATTGATTCAGGAGATGGACCTCTAATATTCTCTGATAGTTTTTCATATTCGTAGGTCCATTTCACAATCCCCCCATTCTCCTTATCGATTGTTTGCAGTGTGGCCTTTAAACTATTGTAACTCTCACCGATTTCTCCATCAAAGATGCTGAATGTTATTGTCTTGTTATCATCGTCTACAACTTCAATTTTCTCCTTAGCACTTGTCTTCTTTCCTTCTACATGTTTTCGTATATATTTTTTTTCAATAAAATGGGCATGAAGTCATATACATGTACATAAAAGACATCACAACAAAATAATGTTTCAAATAAGAAAAATATACATATTTACACAACTATTTATTAAAATCAATTACTTTAAATAGTAAATACTGATAATAATATAAACAAAACTTGATTTCTCAAAACATGTAAATTTATTATCCTTAATAATTTATCCGTAGTGTTTATATAAGTTTCTTACGTTATAACAAGATTTTATTGAATTTTCTAAAATACTCAAAATCTAATAAATAAACTAATTTTAAAAGATAAATTTACCAGGATAATAGAAGAATAAAAAAGAAGAAGAAGAGAGAACCAAAGAGATATCACTTGTATAATTTTTTGGAGGAAACATTATAAACCTATTTATTTGACGGAGAAGTGATTTATGATGGATAAAAAATCTTAAGGTTTGCGAAAGAAAATCATCCTTCACAACATCACAACTTGCGAAAGAAGAAAAAAAGAATCTAACAATTGTTGGACCAAAGTATTTGACTTTGACTTAGCTTTCGTAAATCAAGATAATAGGGTTTTAAATTTTCAACTAAGTGTTTGTTAGCTTTGCAATATATTCTCAAGGCTTTATTTTATAACACTTTATACTTGTTTTGTTCAATAAAATATTAATTTTTATAATTGAGTGTGAGAAGTGTCGATCTATTATTGTTCTTTAATTAATTTAAAGTAATTATTCATTTACACATATTTAAATAATTCCTATTCTTAATTATTAAAGGTTAAAAAAATATATTTAAATTGTAGTTACCTTCCCAAGTAAGAATTAAAAGATATAAATATATATAAATTATTTTTATTATCAACTATCATGATGTAAGAATATTGAAAATAAGAAATACGACTAATTTTTTGTAATAGATAAAATTATTAGAAAACTAAGTATGAATTGAAAATTTCATTGAATAAAAAAGAAAAAGTTGAATGATATATAATAAAAACAAAATCTATAAATATTTAGTGTTAAGATTATACTGAGGATGGAGTTAGATTTCTTATATGTATAACTGAGGGAATTTTCTAGTTCTAATCCAATATACAAAATTCAAACTCGAATTAATTGAATTTTTGGATTAATTAATTGAATTGATGCATTGACTTTAATTAATTGAATTTTTTGAAGCAGAACTTGAAACATAAAAACAAAAATACCTATGGTAAACTCCCAGTGTTTTACAGCATCAATATTTTCCCAGTCACCTTCATGAAGTACAGCTGAATGTATCCTTTCTGAGGAGATATTTGGAAGATGCTGAAGTTGCTTTCGAAAAACATGGAAGAACTTATCTGCAGATGCTTTGATGTCTACTTCAGCCTCCACTTTCCCACTTAGAGCCATCTCTTCACTCTCAGAAAATACAGAGAAAAACAAAAACAATGATTCAGATTACTTTTAAGAAGGAATGCAATTTGCTTAAATAGAATGTTCATTTTTTGACTAAAATGAATTATTGATTCAACTCACAGCTTTTAGATTGCGTGCTTCCTAGACTCAACAATAATTTTATTAACTATTATTGTCTTACGTGAATACATTGATAAATAAATATAGTTTTAAAATTATGGTGGAGATATATTAGTAATATTAAAAACTGATATATGAAAAGTCAAAATAGCTGATTGAAACATCTATAGACAGCTATATCAAAATCTGAAAAGTGTTCTTGTACAAAATATTCGCTTACATAATATTGATTAGAAAACGTTTTCGTGTATCGTGAGAAATTTTTAGTTTTTTTTTTCATAACTTTAAGCTGCTGATTTATTAATATATGTAACAACATAGATGTAAATAATAAATAAACCATGGCTATATAGCTCCTCGGCATGACTCAGCCAACAATTGGATGATGTATCATATTATCGTTTGGTCACTCAGAGGTCGGACGATCAACTATTAACCAGATGTGTGAATAAATTATCATCAAGACGGAATGGTCACGAAATATGATAGATTAATCAATTGTTAAGGCAATTAATTTTAATGCTGAACAATTTAAAGGTAAAGTGTGATTATCACTAATGTTAATCAAAAGTTCACTCTGATATCTATAAATATAGGTTTGAGGTAAGGAGACAAGTGATTACATTTATTGCACCATTAATATCTGAACTGTCAAACGTTAAACTGACTTTGGCATCACAATATCTTCTCTAGGTGCTCTTCGAATAGCTTGGATGAATGACTACAAGAGACTTGGGGCAAAAGACAGCTTTGGGACCCCTTTGACTACTTTTAGACGCTGACGTTGACCTTGACTCTATAACCCAAAACATTTTGGTGCCCACAGTGGGGTCGAGTATTCAATAAACCAGCAAAAACACCATAGTGACCACTAGGAACATGACTAGAATTCTACTGGCGGAGGAGTCTAAGAATCATCCCAATAACTTTGAAGCAGCATGGAGATGCAAAAGAGGTATGAAGAAGAGCTTACGACTCTTAGAGTCGAAATCATAACTGCCAAGAGCAAAGCGTTTAACACTACATGCCTCGAGCATCAACACAATAACAACAACAACAGTTTCAGCCTGCCCATTCAGGCTTAGGGAAGTCCCGTGCCGAACGACCCGCAGCATGGAGCAAGTATGGAGAACCCATTTGTGTAGATGGTGAATATGTTCGATGATGACATACCCCTTAGCCATGACCCAAGCACTTTCAGAAAAAGCTATAGTCATCTATGCAAGGTCAAACAAAACTCTTTCTCTTAGACCATCATGGAACACCTTTATTATATTAGGAGTATTTAGGCATGTATTTCAGCGAAGAAGTATAGGCTTCTTTAAGGCTTATATTAAGGCCTAATTAGTATAAGATTTTACCTTAAGCTAGACGTGCAAACTATCTGGAAAGTATGTGTCATGTGACATGCTTCCATTAGAGAGGATTTAGCTTTAGTAGTGGCCATATGACACTCTAAAAATGGAGAGGATTTTGCTTTGTTAGTTGCCACATGTCCTTCCCTTATTGGAGAATATTTATGGACACTTGTCCATCCCTTAGAGGGTCATTATTTTTGGCCAAGGATAACTTGGAAGGGAAGGCATGCATAGTTTTGGTTTTTTAAGGCTTTTAGGAGATGTTGAGTAATGTTATTCTGCCCATTTTTTATGTTGAGTAAGGTTATGCTGCCCATTTTTTGTCATACTACTCATCTTAAGATCAAGACTAGACCAACCCAAGAGGCCCCTCACCTTCCTTTTAAAGTTGTCTTAACCTCTCTTTAAGTCACTAAACACCACACCACCACCATATCACCACCTATGGTCATGAGCCTTCTTCCATATCAAACCATTACTTCTGCATTCTTACCCGTTTGTCCACCATATTTCCCACTAACATCACCAAAGGGACAAAACCTCATAACCTTTCTAGCTTTGGACCATCCTTGCTTGGAAGGTTGTTATTAGCCAACCTGTAACCCTTCACTACAGCCATCATGGAGACCCTTATGTCTCTAGTTCCTTTATTCTTTGAGAAGTAAATTGGATTGACTTATCGAAACGATCACTTGAAGATGTTTGTCACCCCAATAGACTTCTACATCATTAACGATCTGGTATGGTGCAAGGTGTTCTTCCTTTCCCTTAAGGGAGAGGCATTGGAGTGGTTCAACTATTTACCACCCAACTCCATAGATAACTTTTGTGGCCATACATTTATTTCTCGACATGGAATTTTCCATGAGCAAGTTACACCACCTAACCACTCCTACCTTGGTCAACTTAAAGCAAAAGAAGGAGGAATCCCCTCGCTCTTTCATGGACCATTTTGGGAAAACTACCCAGCATATCCAAAACTTGAACAATGAGTTTGCTTTCACTCATGTGATAACAACACTCAAGCCTGGATCATTCTTTGATAGCTTATGCATGAAGCCAATAAAGACCATGGAAGAGTTGAGGAAAAGATTCATAGAGTACATACAAAACATGTGGGACTTCCGTAAACTCTAGAAGCAGCAAGAGGCTCCAACGAGCGAGAAGAAGGAGGGAAAGAAGTTAAACAGTGGTAGTGGCAATGGGACATTCCCCATGCACCAAGCTTCCACCAGTACACATCGCTAACCTCGTCCCTCTCAAAAGAGGAGGGTCACACTCCTAGGGATTGATGATAACAAGCACTGCCTCTATCAACAAAACATGAGGCACTCCAAGGAGGACTACATTATCCTCTGTGACAAAATTAAGGAGTTGATCCATGCGGGTCACCTCAAGAGGACGTGAGGACCGAACGGATGGACAAGAACTCACCCTACAAGAAGTCTTGAGAAGAGGAAAGAGGGATGGAGGAGGAGTCAAAGCAGAAGTAAGACCGCCTATTGAAATTGTCACATTTACACAATCTTAAGAGGATTCGTAGGTGGTAGATCCTCATCATTTGCACACAAGCATCATGTTCAGGCCCTATATATTGTCCACCTAGTGGATACAAAAGTGAAGCTCGTGTTACTCATCACGTTTGTAAATGAGGACTTTAAGGCATCAGTCCTTGATCAAGATGATCATATAATGATAACAGCTAAAATCGCTCGATATGGGGTTAGCAAAGTGTTGATCGACCAAGGGAGCTCGACTGACACCTTTATTGGAAGACGTTCATCAAAATAGACTTATTGGAAGACCTCATTATCACATACAATGAGTATATCGTAGGCTTTGAGGGAGAACGAGTGGACACCTAAGTCTACCTAAATTTGAGGATGAGGTTGGGAGTTGGGAGAGAGAGCAAGGAAATATGGGTGAGATATCTCCTGGTGGAGGCTAACACCTCCTATAACGTATTGATCGGGCAGTCGTGCCATAATGTGTTCAGTGGAATAGTCTTTATACCTCACCTCATGATGAAGTTTTCTTTTGACATGGGGACAATCTACATTGTCCATGCAAATCAAAAGACCGCATGGTAGTACTATTTGAAAGGGCTGAATACGGCGCCCTATGTCCCCCACGCAAGCCCAAGCATTCAAAAGTGGCAATGGTTGACCTAGACTTCACGACCAACGCCGAAGATCATAGAAAATCACAAGGGGAGATCAAGCAGATAGTCTTGGTAGATGATGCACAAAGGATGTTTATCCTTTCTCCAACATTGATGAGATGGTGGACGATGCGTTAGGTCACTAAATCCTAAGTTTTCTGGATGCGTACTCTGGGTAGAATGAAATACCCATGTATCATCCAGACTTAGACAAAACGACCTTTATCATCGAATAGGCGAACTATTGCTACAAGGTAATGTCGTTTAGCCTGAAGAATGATGGGGCCACATACCAACCGCTAATGGACAAGACCTTTCACCACCAAATCGATTGACGCATGGATGTCTATGTTGATGACATAGTGGTAACATCTCAATCAGTTAAGGAGCACAATAGAGACTTGGAGGAGGTTTTGATCAAATCAAGCATTACAACATGCAAATAAACCCCTCCAAATGTACGTTTAGAGTTGGAGCAAGTAAACTAGTGAGCTTCATGCTCACTAGACAGGGCATCGAGGAAAATTTGGACAAGTGTGTCATCATCCTAGAGATAACGAGCCCCCAAAATCTCATAGAGGGGCAACGACTGGTGGACTGTCTAACATCCATTTCACAGTTCATCCCCAAGCTAGACGAGAAATAAAACTTGTTCTGAAGACAATGAAGAAGAGTCGTCCCATCAAGTGAGATGAATAGTGTGAAGTTGGGTTCGCAACAATAAAGATTTTATTGGCTAGCTCACCCATCATGGCACGACTAGTCATAAAGAATGAGTTATAACTTCATTTAACCATGTTATATGGAGCGATTTGCGTTGCTTTGATCCATGAGGCCCCTTAGCTAAAACTAATTTATTTTACTTGTAGGGTTTTCTAGGATTTAGAGACGTGTTATCAATAGATTGAGAAAGTGGTGTTGGTGCTTCTCACAGCAGACCTTTGGTTGAGGCTGTATTTTCAAACCCATCAAGAAGAAGTAGTAGAAGAAGAAAAGAAGAAGAAAAAGATTATGATAATGAACATACACAGCGAAAAGATCAAAATTGACAAGGAAACACTAGAGGGGGTGAATAATGTTTCTAAAACATACATAGGGAAAAGATGAAAATACACAAGGAAACATTAGGGGGAGTAAATAGTATTTCTAAAACTTTTCACATATAACGTCTACTAGGTTTTCAAAGGATTAATAAAAAAGATATACGTTTAGACGATGACATAGAAAACTTAATAAAAGCTTTTAAAGAATGAAAACAATTGATAACAAACCTCCAAGCAATAGTGGTCCAAGCCATAAGAGAAGTATGGAGTTTGGTCCCTTTTGGTAGAGATGTGCGGAATATGATGGATAATGGGTGGAAAATGTAGAAGAAATGGTTGGATAAAAGTGAGAAGCTCATGACTTATGGTGATTGTATGGTGGTGGTGTGGTGTTTTAAGACTCTAACATAGGTTAGGCCAACTCAAAGAGGAAGGTGATTAGAGGGACCTCATAGGTTGCTCTAGTCTTTATCTTAAGGAGAGTAGTATGACCATAAATGGGCAGTATAACATTACTTTAAACCAAAGAAGAATACAAGGGAGAAGAAACCTTTGTTTATTAGCTAAGGGTGTCTCCTAAGAACCTATCTCCTCGACTTCTGAAGGAGTAACGAGTAAAAACATTGATACTACGCGTACTGGGCATTATACACACCACGAGCCAAATTTGTTGGGTGAGACATCCAATCGTTTCTAACCTCTTACAAGAGGAAGGGTGACACTTAAATCTTTGTCTCTACTCAAGACTTAACATCTCTCTCGTATCACATTACAAAGAGCTTCAAACCCAACAAAAGTACAATGAAATAACAAGGCTCATGCTCACACCACCACTCATCAAAGCCATGCATATCTCACAACAAGCAATAATAACTGACCAAAAATATAGGCCAATCAAAAATAACAATTAACCAAAACATATGCATAATCAACTTTACTAGAGTACCCCTCCTGAAATTACTAAGTTTACACCCCTTTCTCCATTAAATCAGCATTGCTAGAACACCCCTTTGGTTTGCTAAGTTCACACCCCTACTTAAAAACACACTACCAACGCACCTTTATTGATTTACTAAGTTCACACCCCTATTATTAAACCTTAGTCGTGGCCCCAATGGTGATGGCATACCCATTGCCATGACCTAGCACATTCATGAAAAGTTGGAGGCATCTATAGAAGATGGGCCTAGACTCTTTCACTTGGGCCGTCATGGAAGAAGAAGGAGTAGTATAGGTTTAGGCCTTGTATTTGGCCATGTAGTGTAGGTTTGATTAAGGATTGTATTAAGGCCTAAGTAACATAGGATTTTCCTTAAATTAGTTATCCAAACCAAGTGGAAAGGGTGTGACGTGTTTCATGCTTCCATTGGAGAGGATTTGCTTTTTAAAAGGTAGCCACATGGAACCCTAGAAGTGGAGAGGATTTACTTTTAGTAGTGGCCACATGGCACTCTAGGAATGGAGAGGATTGTGTTTTGTGAGTAGCCACATGTCCTCCCATCATTGGAGAGGTTAGAATGCCTCATTTTTGGCCAATGAGAGCAAAGGTGGGAGATCATGCTTTTATGGTTAGAAGGAGACACCCTTGGCCTATAAATAGAGGTCTCTCCACCCTTGTATTTCATCTTGGAATTAAGTAATGTTATGCTGCCAAAATATGGCCATACTCTTCCTTGATCAAGACTAGAACAACCCTAGAGGCCCTTCTAGTCACCTTCCTCCTTGAGTTGGCCTAACCTCTCTTCGAGCCACCAAACACTACACCATCACCACCATATCTCCTAGAGACTTTGATCTTCTACCCCATCCATACCTTAGCTCATCATCCTTGGACCCTTTACCACCATATTTTTGTATGATCCAATGAAAAAGAAGATTATCATAAGTAGAGATGTGATCGTATTGGAGAAGGAAAGTTGGGACTGGGATCACATGCATACAAACTTGAAGAAGATTCTGGTGCATGGAGTTACTGATGATTTCGCATAAGAAAGAGCTAAGGTTATCTCTAACAGTAACACTAAGTCGAGGGATGCATCTCAAAGACCTAGGAGACAAATGGTAAAGTCATCCAGATTTTTTGATTATGAGTTGTATTCGGATGCAGAGATTGATGAAGAATGGAGCTTAATTCATATAGCTTTTATGGCTGGAGCAGAATCGGTGCATGTGGATGAAGCCTTGAAGCAATCGGTGTGGGGAAATGTAATGATGGAGGACTCAAATCAATTGAGAGAAAAAACATGTGGAGGTTGGTAGATCTTCTACCTAGAAAGCGGTGTGTTGGCGTTAAATGGGTTTTCAAGAAGAAACTAAATCTAGATGGCACCATTTTGAAGTATAAAGCAAGGCTTGTGGCCAGAAGCTTTTTGTAGAGGAAAGGAGTTTATTTTGATGAGGTTTTTGCGCCTGTGGCGAGCTTAGAAACCATATGTTTGGTTGTTTCGATTGCATGTGCTAGATAGCCGATATTTCAACTAGATGTTAAATCTGCGTTTCTGCACGGGTCATTGGAAGAAGTCTACGTCCAGCAACCTCCCGGATTCAGAGAGAGATAAGGAGGATAAAGTATATAAGTTGCACAAAGCCCTTTACGGCTTAAGATAGGCACCTAGAGCCTGGAACAAGAAAATTGATTCTTCCCTTCTCAATCACAGTTTTGAGAAATGTGTTGTGGAACATAGAGTTTATGTGAAAGAGAGTTCAGAAGGAAATCTGCTGATCATTTGCTTGTATGTAGATGATCTCTTGGTGATTGGGTCGAGCTTGGAAGATATAGAAGAATTCAAGAAATTGATGAAAATTGATTTTGAGATGACGGATCTAGGGAAACTTAGTAATTTCTTAGGAATGGAATTTACTCATTCGGCTATTGGCCTTATTATGCATCAGCGAAAGTACGTAAAAGAGCTACTTGAGAGGTTTAAAATGCATCAATGCAATGCTGCCAGAAGTCCTTTAGAGGTGAATGTCAAACTAAGAAGGGATGACATAGAAGAAGAGGTGAATGAAACTATGTTTAAGCAAATAGTGGGATCATTGCGCTTTATGTGTAATAGAAAACCAGAGTTGATGTTCTGTGTTGGACTGATAAGCAAATTCACATGTAAACCCAAGAAGAGTCATATGCTTTTTGCTAAGCGTATTCTGAGATACATCAAAGGCACACCAGATTATGGGATATTGTTTCCTTATGGAAGTCAGAAATATCACTTCTACCATTAATTTGGCTAAGAATCCTGTGAGTCATGGGAGAAGTAAACACATAGAAGTGAAATATCACTTCTTGAGGGATATGGTGAATAGGGGGAAAATTGAACTCTCTTATTGTAAAACTGCAGAGCAATGGGCAGACTTGTTTACAAAGGCCCTGGCATATGATAAGTTTGAAGTTATGCAAAAGGAAATTGGTGGTGTCATTTACTAACTTGAATTCAGGGAGAGTAATGTCTGCATAATTCAAGTTCTGGTTTATTTGTAAACACTTTCTGTTATTTCAGTTACTACGTTTCTGCATGTATATAAACCATACAACTTTGTTACAATGCAGTTCAGTTTTTCCTATTCCTTCTGTTAGTATTTCAAACTCTTTCTCTACCTTCTATTGTTTCTGTTTCAATAGAACTTGCAACTAAAACGTAATCCCACCCTTGTTCTAGTGATTGGACTTCACACCCATCACAACCACAACCTTCTCTCAGTCTCTAAATCTAAGAAGAACCCTGGCTCAACACCCCTAGACTACCGTGGTTGGTGAACAAAACACACGTATAGTAACCATGTTGAACCAAACAACATACATATTACCGCAACAATTCTCAAGAACCGAAACAGAGAAAATGAATTAAATGCACCAATACATTAATTACATTTTCTCTCACTTTTGTGTGGGTCCCACACCACCAATCAGAAAAAGGAAACAGCTAGGAAACATATGGCCTCTCCCTGGTTCAAACACAGGACTATCGAGCGGACACTAGATTGCACAACACACACTACCACTAGGCCAGTTTCCTTTCGTTGATAACTATATGCAAACAACCATATTTAACATTTAATTCTTGCATCTCCTAAAGCTAAATAAAAAGAGTTATAATTAATTTTATCTATTAATTCAACACTTTTAACACATAAGCAAACAACCATAATAAATTATTTTAGTATTAAAAATATAAATAATAAAAAAGTATTTTATTTTCTTCAGGTCTTATAGGAGTTACTTGGAACATCCTTACTCTACTGTTTCTCATTAGAAATCATTAACCCAAAAAGAAAACTTTGCTTGTTAAAGCCTTTGTCATTCCTAGTTGTAAAGTATTTTGAAAACCTTTGCGAAATAAGTTTTACAACATGAGTGATCATTCTCATCATTCTAGTGTACTTGAGGAATAGTTGAGAGGGCATCCATCTTAGAGATGAACTTCAACAACAAAAGAAAGATGAGATTCCAATGAGTGAGTTGAAGAATATGTTTCCCTATACATGTTCAGCCAAAATAAGGAAAAATAAAAAGAGAAAACCTCACATAGGAGAAGAAGGTACACTAGAGAAACATCCTCCTCCCCTAGTAGAAATGAGCTTCATAATAGTCACCACAATGATGACTTTTACCATTTTAGTTTGTATAATCATTTTTGGGATCATGATTGTTTCCATTATAGGTATACTGAGGATGAGTTGGAATTAAGAGCTAAGAATGACATTCCATATTTTGGTAGTGAAGTTGATCTAGTGTCATACTTAGCTTGGAAAAAAAAGTTGAAAAACTTCATCCATTCATTATTAAGTGTAATAAGTTTCATATAGTTTGGTTGCGTTCTTCTAAGTTCATAAGGCATGCATGTGAATTATGGCATCAAAGACAATGTGGTGTTCAAAGTGATAGGAAATCACCAATTAGAGATTGGAATGATCTAAGAGCATGCATGAGAAGAAAATTTGTTCCACCTTCTTTTAAGAAAAATCAAGAGCTTAAACATGAAAAGAGAGAACTCATGGTAAGAGATGGAGAAAGTAGTAGAAGTAAAAAAGAGCTTTTTCATAAAGAGAAAGTTGAGAAGCTCTTGAGGGATAAAGAGAGAATAGATATTGAAAAAAAGAAAGAGGAACAAATACAACAAGCTAGAAGAGTTAGAGAGGAGATAAAAAAGAAAGGGAGAGGGAAAAGAAAGGAGAAAATGAGAGCAGAGAAAGGGAGGAGAGAAAAAAGAAAGAGAAAGAAGAAAATCAAAGAAGAGAAAGGGAGGAGAAAGAAAAAAAAAGATTGAGAGGTGAGAAAAGGAGAAGGAAGAACTACTCAAAGAAGAAGTGTTACTCAAGGTACCTCTCACTCCCATAATCATAATTGAGTCAATATTTCTAAAGGGAGTTTTCCAAACTTTGAACTCTTATCCTTTCATTAATGATTCTTATTTCTTGATCCCAACCTCTACTTTTGAAAATCTTTTAACTTCACTTTTACTTTCCATTGTTTTTAACTCCTCGATAACTATTGAAAAATCACACTTTGTGTTGTTGTTTCCTAATAATAAGTTACAAATAACTCAAGATGAACAAAAAGATTTTTGTAAAGTAGGTCTTATTACTTTTAAAGAAAAATGTAAAGAAACTAAAACAAGAGGTGTTTAATACTTCAAGTGTTTTGAAAGATAGTAACATTTCTTTTGAATGTCCTCATAAAAGAACATTATTTTTAAAGGATCAAGACACTGGAAGCTTGGATGACTTTCATTCTTCATCAAGTGAAGAAAACGTTTTAGAGTCTGTAAAAATAATAATAACTTCCTTTCATGAAGGAAGTAAAATAATTTTTCTTAAAGAAAATCTTTTCAAATATACAAAAGGGATGTTATCATTTGATTTTTAGTTTAGATATACATTTACCATGGGGCAGAAATTCATTTAATTTTTTGTTTAATGGATATTATAGGTACATCTTTGATCTAGGAGGAGATCAACCGCCAAACTTGTGCTTCGTTAAATATCTTATCGATCTAAGGATAGATCATTTTTCAAGAGGAAGGATATGATGGAAACCGTCTTGGGAGCTTAATGGAGAACCATCTAGGGAGCATCAACTTAAGCTTGGGCTTGGAGAATGGAAGAAGAAGAAGAAGAATAATGACTTCAAAGACTTCCACTCTTGTGGAAGATGTGTTTTCAAGTATGTTCTTACTTTCTCTTAATCCTTGTAAATATGTAATATAGTTTCATTCTAGGCCTTGCATTTGGCCAGGAACATTGTCTAGCTTTGCTTAGAAGGCTTGGCGCCTTTAAGAGTATCTTAGAGCATCATTAGGGCCTTAATAAGGTAATTAGCACCTAAACGAGTTTCATTTTGGGTTTGGAAGGGGTTAGTTACAAGGAGCCTCTTCATTTAATGTTTTGACCAAGTTAGTTAGAGCATCCTTATTTAATGCTTTGACTGGTTAGATACAAGCATAGGCTCCTCATTTAATGATGGAGAATGATTTGACTAATTATTTACAAGCATAGACTCATCATTTAATGTTTAGGCTCCTCATTAAATGGTTTAGGATCCTTAAGGACTCTTTGTACTCTAACCTTCTTCTTCACCTATAAAAGGAGAGGCACCCCTTTGTATAATTCTTAGAACTTGAATGATAATTGTGAAACCTTTTCCAAAATTGCAAGTCTCACCTTTCTTGAGTTTTCATTGGAGATTTTTAAAATTTAAACTTCTTCTACCTTTACCCTTCAAGATTAGTCCAACCTTATTCAAGGATTCACACTAAGATTGCACCATTAAAAGAACCTTCATTTCTTCATCAATTGCTTTTGCTACATCATCTCATTTCCATGGAGTTTCACCACTTTTCGAAGGAGCATCCTCAATCTATTCTCCATTATTTGGTATCTAGAGTTATAATCACTATCTTGGAGGTCTACAAGATATAAGTGTCTAAGTTCTTACCCCTTTTGGTTGTCATTTTCTTGTTGTCTCATATTATCCACCATGTCTTGTATGTTGTTTGATTCATCTATATGTGTTATATGTTTTTAAATTTTGATTCAAACTACTTGTTTTTCTTAAATCAAACCATGTTGTTGTTAAACCCCTAGCAAGTGTACCAGATCGTTATCAAGTAATATAAACGGTAAGACCGAGTATCGTTTTCCCAAAGGACTCAATGGCCTAGACGTTCATGTGATTTGATCGCATAAGACATGAAAGAAGAATAATTTGGTATTTTGATGCAAAGATAAAATTAAACATGCAAAATGCAAAACTTGAATCAATTGGCAAATGAAACTATGGATGAATGGAGTTTTGGGGTTTACAAATTCATCCTAATCCACTCCCTTATATTTTCTTTTCTTATTAAATTCGCTTTATTATCAATGTCATGCAACTTTCTAAATTACTCTATACTTGATCGCTCGGCGAAAAGAGCCTATTACCATAATTACTAGTTTACTGTCGCTAGTCTCCCTAGTAATTACTAATGCATTAATCACAGAAGCTTAAAATCAATTGACCGTCCTACTCCTATCGCTAGGTAGTATTGCATAATCAAGAGAATTCTTAACAGTTCTAGATTTCCTCGTACGTCGCTGTATCAACAAAATCAAAGATCACGACACCAAATGAGTTAAATGATGCAAGCTCTATCCGCAGAAAAGAAAAATCAAACCATTGATAATACAAGCATATGAATAAAATAAGAATTTCAATGTAAGAGAGTTTCAAAAGGATTACATTGTTCCCCAACAACAATGGGTTTAGTTCACCATGGACATGGTGAAACTAGATGGAATTAATGGAAAGAATGAAAGAATAAACCCTAGAATTGGTAATTTGGAGCTCCCGCATCCATAAAGCCGCCTCCAAGGAGTGAAGAAGGTGCTCTGACATCTCTATTTTCCAAAAGATTAAAAATCCCAAGGTGTCTAGGTCTTTAAATAGGAGATAAAAATAACAGAAAATAGGTCCAAGCACAAACAGATCATAAAAATCGCAGAAAACAAGTCCAAGCCCACGTCCCCGACGCTCAGCGCCCTGCGGCACTGGCGCTCAGTGCCCAGTCACCGCTCAGCACCACCTTTTCTGCATTCTAGTCAACTTTTCAGCATTCTAGTCAACTGGTTGACTTTTCTGGTTGACTGTTCTAGTTGACTAGTTGACTTTTTTGCATTCTGGTTAACTTTTCTACACTGCAACTGATATGATCATAGATGGGGCAACAATGAAGAGTTTTCAGAGTGACAAAAGAGTATAAAAAGAATAGAATAGGATTCATAGGCTTGTATTTGCCTTTTTGTTTCTTTTCGCTAGTTCTAGTTGAATAATCGCTTATAAATCCTTCTTTTCATTTTAGCACAAGCAATGTGGGACATCTCATGGCTTGGTCTTAAAAGAAAAGAAGATTAAGTAGGCGTCTTAGCTTGTAGTGCAAGGAAGCATAGCTAGTTTTCATTTTCTGAACTTTAGGAGAGCTAGGTGGCTTATAAACCCTTTTGGAATGAGAGAATTAGGCAATGTGGGACTCAAAGCACCTAGGGGTGCTGGTGCAGCTGCTGACCAGCTCTTGGAGCCTTCCAAGTCCCACATTGCTTTAAACTCTTCACCAAACTCCTTCCAAAAGCTATATAAGTAAGCCTAGGGGTTCTCCTTGAACACACACCTTGAATCAATTGAATTTTGAGTTGATTTGCACTTTTTCAATCTTCTTTGACATAGTATTATGTCTCTAAAGTCCCTATTTTGGGCAGACCTTATCTTGCTCAAGCAAGTGGCGGTCCTCCTTTGATGCTTATCTTGGAACTTCCTTCAAGTGACGCATCTTCAAATCATAAGTTTCCTCTTTCTTAATCTCTTCCATTTTTAATTTCTTTTTCCATTCTCTTAAATGTCATTTAGAATATTCTCTCTAGGTATGCACTTCCCCATCATGTGCTATCATGAGCCTTAGGTTTTTTATCTTCTTAGGAATTGCATGCTAGAGTAGAAGTAGTGCTTTTTTTCAGCAAAATTCGCTTAGCCATTTTGTTTCTCGCCCAGCGAGTACATGATTTATGTGCCATCTTGTTTGATCCAATTTAGCTTCATTTCTTATCCGTTTTGCATGAAATTTTTTTTAAAAGTTTCGTCTACGAGTCTATTTTCATGCCTACTTTTTACTTTGTTCAAATTCGTTTTGTACTGTTCACAATAAAGTTTTTTTTTCATCGTCATCCAGTTTTCTACTGTTGATTTAATTCTCCTCTGTTTGCATTGTTTTCTTATTGTTTGGTACTTGTGGTGGCTAGAATTGATCATTGGACGGTGCTAGGACCTCCTAACACTCTTAAGCAAAGACTAAACACTTCATATCAGAGTTTGGAGGTGCTTCCCGTGGCTGTACAGAGACTTATACAAGGTGTCATTTCTTCAAACAACAACAATGCTATTGGAGGTCTTCAACAAGTAGGTGTCCTTATTCCATTTTGTTTGTTGTTTCAGCTTTATTTCCTTGTCCTAGCTGGTTTGTATATGTCTTTCCTTGCTTTTTAACTTCGAATTGAGTCATATGTTTGTCCTCTTTAGGAGTTTTCTAGAGTATTTTTCTGAAATTGCATAGCTAAGAGTATTTTTACATCTCCTTGCTTGTATGCTGAATTGAGCTTGATCATTATAGAATTTAAGTATGTGAACCTTGCTTATATGTTCTGTATCCATAGAGGCATTCATCTATTCTATTTGTCATATTAATCAAACGCACTTAATGTGTTAAAACTTGCTTGGCCGAGACATCCATTGCATCCTGCACCAAAACAGAAATTTTTTTTTTTTTGTGTATTTGAAGGAGTGGTTGCTGGCCGAGACATATTTCGTGTCTTTAGTGTGTTTGAACATTATTTTCAAGCCTCTTTTATCCTTAAAATATAGAATATATTGGTTTGAGGTTTGCCAAAATTATTTCCAGCATTAATTAGGTCTTGCTCTTCATGTATACTTAGTATGTTGATGTGATTTTGCTTCTTGGTTGTGTTAATTTTTCTTTGCTTTCTTGTTCATTTCGTGCTACTATTATGACTCCTATTTCTTGTTGTTTTGTCTCTTAAAAATCCTTAGATTACTGCCACCTTGTTTTGTGCCAAGTTTCTTGATTTTTTAGGTTCAAATTTCCTCATTTGTCTTGAAGTTTTCATTCATTTTTTGACTTCTACCATGTGCTGTCTTGATTTGGCTCCTTTATATTGAGGGTGGATTGTACATCTTTCCATTTGCTTTAGACTTGAGTTGGTGCTCTCAAAGTGGACTTGTGAGACATTTTACTATTTTGAAAGAAGGGTGTTGCCCTTACTTTGTTTTTTAGACACTTTGCCGTGAGTTTTGAGCTTCCTTTCTTGTTGTTTTTGAGTGAAATCGCGGGCTGTTGTATTACTATGACTTTTGGTTGTTTCTAACCAATTTTGTGTGTTAGCTTTGCTGTTGTTTGCTTTAAAAATGTCTGCAGGGTCAAGTCGTGTTTCCTCCAATGGAGCTAGCCACCATGGAAACCCTTCTAGCAAATTTGACTTGATGAAGGTTGTGCAACAAATGCAACATCAACTTGACTCCATTAGCAAGCACTTGGACCAGGACGCGAAAGCAAAGGGGGAGCAACCTCATGGTCTTGGTCATACCAAGAAGAAGCATCAAGAAGAGAGACCTTTTAATGTATATCTTCCCTCGCCACAGAAGCATCAAGAAGATAACACCTTGGACCAAAGCCTTGCAATGCCCAAGTTGAACTTGCCCACTTTCAACGGGGACGCCGAGCCTATTGTATTTTTAGAGTGGATAGCTAAAGTAGACCAAGTTTTTGATTTGTATAGTGTAGATAGTTTGTTGCGTGTAAAGTTATCTACATTAGCTTTAGAGGGATACGCCATGAAATGGCTAATTAGGATCACCAGGGGCTCACACGCGAGCTCTTGGGAACATTTCAAGGACTTATTGTTCCAGCGTTTCGTACCTCCATACTACCATAGGGACCTCTTGATTAAGCTCCAACGGCTTACTCAAGATAGACGAAGTGTGGAGGAGTATGCTCGCGAACTCGAAGTGCTCCTACATCGTACTAACCTTAAAGAAAATAATCATGCAAAAATAGTTAGATTGATTAGTGGACTCAATAAAAACATCCAAGATATTGTGAAACTCTATGATGATGAGACTTTAGATGTAGTGGTTCATAGGGCCATGAAAGTAGAGAAGAAACTCTTGAAAAAAGAAGTTTGTCACAACAAATTTTCCAAATCTTCAAGAGATGTTTTCTACAAATCCTCATCATCAAAGGATAAAGCCAAGGATGTTTCTAAGGAGCCCACTAACAAATATTGTCCTCCTTCTTCTTCTAACCATTCCTCCTCCCCACCTACATCCCCTTCTAGACCAAGTCACATTAAATGTTTTAAATGCTTAGGACATGGTCATATAGTGTATGCTTGCCCCAATAAAAAGGCAACATGCATTGAAGGTGAAACCATTGTCACTAATGAGTCTACCTCTTCCTTACCTTCACCAACTTATAACTCTTCTTCCTCATCAAGTGATGTCAAAGAGAAGGTCATGCTGACTTGTTTAAATGAAGAAAGAAAAGAAAGAGAGGAGAGAGTAAAAGAAGAGACTAGGAGAAAAGAAAGAGAGGAGAGAGAAAAGAAAGAAAAAGAAGAACTTGTGAGAGAAATGGAGAAGTACAAAGTCTCAGTCACAAAGGAAGTGTTACTGAAGGCACCATCCACTCCCATCATTCAAATAGATCCAAGCCATGACAGGGGAGTTTTTCAATCCTTCTACTTTTCTCCTTTTACTAAGTTTTCTTTATTTGTTCCAAAAGTATTTTGCATAACTCTTTCACCTCCCTCTATTCTTCTTTCCAACTCTTCAATAATTTTTTTTGAAACACATCTTGAGTTAGTGTTATCCATTTGGTTACATTCAACTCAAGAAAAAAATAATTTTTTCTCTAAAAATGGTCTCCTAGTTTTCTCCACTAAATACAATAAAAATATAAGGAGACTTTCTTCTATTATTACTTGTTTATATACATTGATTGGTCAACATAAATTCATTCACAAAATGTTTGATGATTTTTGCAGGTTGACATTTGATCCAGGAGGAGATCCTTTGGTTTAAACAAGAATTAAGTCAGTAATCTCTCTTTGTTGCAGGTTTTTCAAGATTCGAGGTCGAATCTTCTCCAACCTAGGGGGGATGATATGATCATAGATGGGGCAACAATGAAGAGTTTTCAGAGTGACAAAAGAGCATAAAAAGAGTAGAATAGGTTTCATAGGCTTGTATTTGCCTCTTTGTTTCTTTTCGTTAGTTCTATTTGAATAATCGCTCATAAACCCTTCTTTTCCTTTTAGCACAAGCAATGTGGGACTTCCCAGGGCTTGGTCTTAAAAGAAAAGAAGAGTAAGTAGGCGTCTTAGCTTGTAGCACAAGGAAGCATAGCTAGTTTTCATTTTTTGAACTTTAGGAGAGCTAGGTGGCTTATAAACCCTTTTGGAATGAGAGAATTAGGCAATGTGGGACTCAAAGCACCTAGGGGTGCTGCTGCAGCTGCTGGCCAGCTCTTGGAGCCTTCCAAGTTCCACATTGCTTTAAACTCTTCACCAAACTCCTTCCAAAAGCTATATAAGTAAGCCTAGGGGTTCTCCTTGAACACACACCTTGAATCAATTGAATTTTGAGTTGATTTGCACTTTTGCAATCTTCTTTGAGATAGTATTCTGTCTCCAAAGTCCCTATTTTGGGTAGACCTTATCTTGCTCAAGCAAGTGGCGGTCCTCCTTTGATGCTTATCTTGGAGGTTCCTTCAAGTGGCCCATCTTCAAATCATAAGTTTCCTCTTTCTTTATCTCTTCCATTTTTAATTTCTTTTTCCATTATCTTAAATGTCATTTAGAATATTCTCTCTAGGTATGCACTTCCCCATCAGCAACCATTTAATACTTCAACATTTCTTTCAATTCATTCCAAAAACCTACAAAATGAAGGGAAACCAAGCATAAAACCAAGAAAACCAACTTTTACTCTCTTGTTCTCTAACTTAAGAAAAATGAATGATTTCAAGCTAATTCTCAGTCATAAAGGGTGTGTTTTAATATCAATTTTAAGTATGAAAATAACGGGTTTTCAACCGTTATCAGTTGTGTTCTTAGGCTTTCAATTTTTCTTTATGAATATGTGTATAGTTGTGGGTCTTATATCATGGTTTAGGTTATGTTTTGAGTCATTTTCTTTGATTTTATGATCCATTGCATTGTGTCTAAGTCTTATGAATCCATAAATGTCATCACATCCATGTTAAAGCCTTAAAAAAATTTTGAAATGTTGAAAGCCATTTTATACCAAAATTAGTGTCAACAAAGTTGTTGTCCTAGTGTGCCAGTTTTCGTTCTTAATAAATTCAATGAACTAACAATGAAAAAAGTACGAACAAAAACTTACATATAGAAACTAGAAATCAAGTTAAAAGAAAAATTAACTACTATAAAGAAAAAAAAATACTTAGAATGATCAGATGTTCTTTTCTATTTAGGAGACAACAATATCATATTTTTTACTTCATGAAACCGATTTTCTCAATAGTACGTGAAATTTGTATACTTTTATCTTTAGATGATTATACCAAGAATAAGTCTTGAGGTTTTTTTGCACATTGTTGGGGCAAATCGGCAAGTCTACCGAGTCGCACGAGTAATATAAAATGGTAAGACCAAGTATCGTATCCCAAAGGACTCTCGGCGTTGAACAGTTATGTGAAAACAGGATTAATTAAGACTTAAAAATAAAAAGAGATAATTGGGTTTGGGCAAAAATAATAAAATAAAATAAAATGCAATTAATCAATGGCAAAGGAGCACAGAGATGAACGGAGGTTGATTTATATGAGATGGATATGTTGTTGGGGTTAGATTTCACTAAGTTCCCTCTCATGTATATAAGAATTCTTCTTTATGCATTAATGCCAACGTCCCTCACTAAATCACTTAAACTCAATCCCTCGGTAAATAAGTTTGTCCCTAATTATCAGTTTATACAATTCCTAGCATTCCTGGTAAAAAGATGTGAAGATCAAGAGGTTAAGATGACTAAGACTCATACCCTCATCCCTGAGAAATATAACCCTTAGGAGTAATTCAACAAGAACCTGAATTGAAAGGAACCTCTCGGCACTCATGCAATTCATAAATAATGTTATTGTATAAGCAAGAATAAAACAGATGAATTACTCTAATAATTAATGAAAAAGCATCTGGAATTAAGAATCAATTCAAATACATGAGAGTTTACAAGGTTACATCATTCCCTAACAACAAATAGAAATTAGTTCCCCATAGACATGGGGGAACTCTATGAACAATAGAAGAAAGAAGGAGAATGGAAGATTAAGAATAGGCTAAGAGTGTATTGTTATTCTCTTCTCTGCCAGGGATGAAAAACCTAGAGCCCCAGGGTCCTTTAAATAGTGTGAGAGGCGTGCCAGAACGAAGCTCGGTCCAAAAGAATCAAAACAGAGCAGAAACAAGGTCCGATGCACGTGAATTCACGCTCAAGCGTCGTAGAGGGGCCGCCCAAGCGTGAATTGAGGGTCATGTAAGGCTTGGGCGTCGAAAATGGTTGCCCTTGCTACGAAGCTCCACCGCCCGAGCATCGAGGGCCACCGCCCAAACGTCGATTTTTCTCGCTTCAGCTGCGCTTCTAGACGCCCGGGCTGCATGTTTTCCCTCCTTCTGGTGCCTTTTTGACCCCTTCTGAGCTCCCTTTTCTTGGTCTTTCATATCTTCTTCCAGTATCACCTCAATCTCTCTCAAAACAAGAGGAATTAATCATAAAATCATTGAATTCAACCTCAACTCTCTTATTCACACAATTTATTCAAAAAGGTTGAGTCCAAGTAAGTTTTTAAGTGAAAAATGGTGTTTTTAGTATCAAAATCATATCACAAATCATGGTGTTTTAAACTGTTATCACACATGTTTTAGTCAATGTTGATTTCTTATCTGATTTGCCTAATCAAATTATGGTGGAAAGGTCAGGATTTGCGTTTATTATTGATGTGGATTATGAGAAATTGGCTCTATTTTGTTCAAATTGTAAGATGATTGGTCACAATCTATTTAATTGTAAATTATTACAATAGCATGTCAGTATTATTTCTGGTGAAGAGAAAACAGTTGGAATAAAAATACAACATTATTGTCCTAAGGTGGTTGGTACATAGAATGAGACTAAAGGCTCTTTAGCTCAACTGGTTAAGCCCGTGATGGAACCTGCGATAAAGTCTCTAGTTGAGTTAGTGGTGGTTAATCATGATAATACTTGTATTGTGAATTGATCTTTTCTTGTTAAGAATATTGATGGTAGTGTGCCACTGGAATCTAATTTTTTAGTTGATATGCCTTCTTTGGAGAATGTCACTCCTATTATCAATAGTTTGATAAGTTTACAACAATTAGATTCAACTCATAATAACTCAACTACAATTCATACTTCCTTTAACGTTTAAAAAGGCTTGTTTTACAAAAGAATTGAAAATAACTTCTAAATGAGTTTATATGCTTAATGAGAGAAAATATGTTAATACTAAAGAGAATGATAAGTAGATTCAAACTACAAGAAAATATGGTAAGAATAAACCAAAAAAAGTTAATACTAAATTCTCTAAAACAAAAACTTCAAAAAGTTAAATATATTTTAGAATGTGAAAGCATTTACCAATGAAATTTTTTTTATTTTAAAGAATTTGCCTTTCTTTTCTAGTATATTGAATTCAAAGAATGGAATATTTCCATGATAAAAATTGTGAGTTTTTTTACAACACATTTTTTTCTTGTGCAATGTAATTTTTGTTACCAATTATTGATGCTTTGAAGAGATTTTGATGATGATGCACTTGAAGCTTTGAAGAGTTATTTACATACTTTGTTAAAGCATTTTGTAGAAACAATTATATTAATTTTGCATTTGTAAGTACTTAGAAGTTTTCTTAGTTAGTGATTCTTTGCGTCAATAATCGATTATCACAACAAATAATCGATTTACATGAACCAAAGTAGAAAGAGATTACTTGCACAAATAATCGATTATTAATGTCTGATTTAATATTGTCTAGATTGCACAAATAATCGATTATCACTAAAGATAATCAATTATCACATATTTTTCAAAACCCATCACGGCTTGAAATAATCCATTATCACTTTTGATAATCAATTATATTAGGCAATTGGGAGTTCTCTTTTCATTTTCTAAACCTTGGGCTATAAATAGAGGTCTTCACAACTCTTAAAAGTTTATCTTTTTATTTGAGAGTATTAAAGGTATGTGCTTAAGGAGAATTTTCTCTAAGTGAAAAGGAAACTAAACTATTTAATAATACAATAAAAGTCAGAGGAAGTTCTCAAGTGCCAGTGTGTTCGAATCAAGTCTTGTGAATAAAAAAAACGTATGCTTAATGTGTCTAGGATTGAAACGATTCTCTAAAAATTGATTGAGTTAAAATTCTTCCGTTCATTTGTCGAAAAAAAAATGTATTCAAATCAAGTTTTGTGAATAAAAAAACTTACGCTTAATGTGTCTAAGATTGAAACGATTCTCTAAAAATTGATTGAGTTGAAATTCTTCGTTCATGATATTCTTTGTTTTTTAATATTTGTTTTTGTTATTATAATCTGTAATCTATATTTTAGTGAGAAAAGTTAATCACGGTATATAGTGATTAATCACTTTTAGTTGACCACCTGTTTTTTAAAAGTTCTAAAAAAAATCACAAATTTACAAATTTTCACCCCTTCCTTTCTTGATTATTTACCGAAACACACTCTTTAAAATCTTTCCGCTGCGCACGATACCAGTTTTCAACAATTTTATCATAAATTTGATATCTAATATAAACTTGTTGGAAAAATATTCCAAAAACACATTATTATCATCATACTACTTACCCATCAACATATTCAGAGACTATCACAACATAATTACTGATGATTCTCTTTCTCGTATGACTCTCGTTTTAATGTATGTCAAACAATCACCTTACATTTATTACATTTATATGAATTCTTGAGCTGGTAATAACAAACTTAGAGAATAATAGTCTTTGATGTTCTAAATCATGAAAAGTCAAAGACAAGGTAAACATGTGAAAAACCTACATGACATGTGTGATGGCTATCGAATACTTCAACTTTTTTTACATTAAACCCGTCACTGTTGATGATATATTTTTTAAGAAATCGTTGTCATTCAAATAGCCATTATTCTTGGCACATGTTCAAGTTCAGCAATCCAACAGAAACTAATTTTAAAGAATGTATTCCAGTAGAATTAAGATAACTCTTTCTAAATAATTTACAAGCATTAATGCTTATCCAACAAACTGTAACATCAACCTCCACCGATTACCAACATCAAGGAAATATTGTTCCTAGCAAAACTTAAGCATTTTAATAGCTGAATACAACCGGAGATGCAGCCAGAATTGAGATATATCACAATGCGAGTAGTGAAGTCCTATTTGCAGAAACATGACAAACATAAACCATTACGAGAAAATTGAGACAAACAAAACTGTATCAGAATGGCATTGTCGACGAAATTAACAATTGCTCTAGAATGAGTTCAAATCAAACCAAATAATAAAAACACAATTAACAGCTCTAATAAAACTTATGATATACTATAACCACTCAAACCTAACAGCCCTCCAAAAAGATGTGTCTCGTTTTGCTGTCCAAATTTAACCCTTCAAGGCCTGCTTTTCCTTGGCCTTCTGGATCTTCAAGACCTTCTTCACAATCTTCTGCTCCTCAACTAAGAAAGCTCGGATAATCCTGTAGAACCAGAGACAAATATAAGCAAATTATAAGCCAAATCAGACCCAACAATTAAATCAAAAAAGTTATTATAAATATAAACTAGCTGTTAAAAGTTAAGACAAACCTCTCCCTGACAGCACTTCCGGACAAAACTCCACCATATGCACGGTTTACAGTCCTACGGTTTCTAGGTAACCTTGACCTCTTGTATTCCGCAGGCCTCAAGTGTGGAATCTGCAATTATCAGGCAAAATTTAGAATTCAGAGCTAAAAGGTTATTCAATTTAATCAGAACAGAAGAGACATAGCATGCCACTATAATACAAAAAACACCTAGTAATCCAATGCTTAGAGATATACTTAAATAGAACAATCACTAAGGAGAATCATACACCGTTCAGAACAGTTTGTATCATATATCCACGGAATACCACCCAACTAAACTGAGACCGAACCACACATTATTCCACATTTCATCAACCAAATTACAATAAAAAATATTCATCAAGAGCCAATCTTACAAGGTTTCAAATACCCTAAAACATTCATAACCCTGTTCACAGGCTCGGAAGGTAAAACATAATAAAGATAAAACTCTAATATAAACAAATTTTGAAGCAAGAAAGAACATATGTGGCCAAACATTGAATACCTAACATATTGCAATAAAAATAAATCTGAACTATCACATGCCAATTACACAAAAATCAAAATCCAAACTATGATCATGTAGAAGTTCCACCTTTCCCCCCTATACGCACTAATGCCAATAGTTCGCCTTTTAATCCCACGAAGTTCAATTATACACACCAGCTGGTTTGAATCTAATAAATCATCATTAACAACGTTTATAGCTAGCTGGTTTGAATCTAATAAACCATCATTAACAACGTTTATAGCTAGTCCAACGCAAAGTAACATATAACAAGAGAGAAAAAAAAAACATCAAGCAAAATAAGTCAATAACAGAACACTGAAAATTACACATCATAAAAAGTGAGAGAGAGAGAGAGAGAGAATTGACAGGGTAACAGAAAGCACACCCCCTGAATCCTCTTGCCAGTGACGGGGCACTTGGGTCCGCTAGCCCTCTTCTTGGTGCTCTGATAAACGAGCTTCCCACCTGCATTATATCAGCAACACCGAACACAGACCCGTTAGAATCGAATTGAAATCAGAAACCAAAAGGTTTGGATCGGAAGCATAATCAAAGAATGAATATCCCAATGGGATAAATTACCAGGGGTCTTGACAACCCTGTGCTGGTTGGACTTTGTGGCATAACTGTGCCGCTTGCGATAGGTGAGACGCTGCACCATCTTCTTCCTTCGAGTTCTGCTCCTGCGTCTGTGTTGTTAGGGTTTACCGAAGAAAGAAGAAGATGCGCCGCAAGAAGCTATAAAAGGGGATTGTGGGCTTCTGTTTTGATGCCCTACATCTAACGGCTCTAAAGACAAGTTCATCCCTCACCGTTCGATGAATCGTTAGACCGCAAAACAAAAAGTAATAACCTATTATAATTATATATTATAATAGTAATACAAATTATTAAAAATAAAAATAAAATAAATTATTAAATAATACAATAAAAATAAAATATTAGAAAAATATATATTTTGTGATTATTCATATTAATTTTTGAATTGTTATTCAAGTTAAATTGTAACTCCTATCAACAAAATTATAAAATTATCAAAATTTTGATAATTAAAAGTAATTATCTGTGTTAATATATAAAGTGGAATTTTTTTGTGTACCATTTTTTAATTTCATCTTTTAAATAATTATTTTATTAATCTTAATCTTTAAGTAACAGTTTTGTAATTTAATATTTTTTTATTTGACATTTTTCTAAACTTAACTCTTCTTTTTAATTATAAAATTACACACAAATTAAATAAAATTATGTATAAATTATGTATATTTACAATAAAATTATAAAAATTATTTTTTATTATCATAACTATACTTATATATAAAGATTTCTTTTTGGAATTCAGATTTGTTTTTCAATTTCACTTTTTAAATAAAGTTTTTTTTTAACTAAAGTAAATACTTTATTAATTTTATTCTTTAAGTAACTCTTTTTAAAATTTGATATTTGTTGTATTTGATCATTTTTTAAACTTAACTATCTTTTTAATTATAAAACTACGTATAAAATAAATAAAAATATTTATAATAAAATTATAAAGATTATTTATATATGGGTTAAATATGTTTTTAGTCCCTATACTTTGGGGCGATTTTGATTTTAGTCCCTCTTTCAAACTAAGGTACAATTTAGTCCTCCAATTTTAGGAAACTCTAGTTTTAGTCCTCGAAAACTAACTCCGTTAAAAATCTCCTGAGCTGGCTAACGTCTGTGTCCACGTGGATCACAGTTTTGCTTTGTAACGTTTACACGTGTTGTTCATTCTTTTCTGAGATGTGTTAACATTTACACTCTCCTAAAAAACGTCGATTCCTTCTTCCTAAGAAACTGCTTTTTTGCTTTCCTAAAAAACGTTGATTCCTTCTTCCACCTTTTCATATGCGCCATCAAAAATATCATCTTCTCCTTCCGCTCTCTTACCGCACCTTCTGTTAGCATCATCAAACGCAGGGTTTCGAGCAGAGGTTCATAAAGGTGAACTGTTAATTTCCCGCCTCTGGGCCCCACAACCCCTGCGTTTGCATCCGTGTTGAATTTCAGATTGGGAACTACATGAGGAAGGTCCGTCAGGGTCACGTGGCCGCCCAGAGTTGCAACGGCGACGATTCCCACGATGCCCGTGCCGGAACTGAGCTCGAGGATCCTGAGACGGCCGTTGAGCGCGGCAGAGAGAGGGTTGGATGAAGGGTCAGCGCGGTAGCGATCGAGTAGGGAGACGAGAGAGGTGGCGGCGGGCCAGGCTGGAAGGAGAGACCCTCGGAAGGTAGCTGACGAATGGTGAGCGTTGAAGTTTTTGACTTAGGGATTGCGCCACGAGGACGTTAGGGCAATTTTTTGCGTCCCAATTTATGCGCTTATATTTACAGAGAATTAATCTTGTTGTTTTTGTTTATTTTCTTTTTACCAATTTTATCTTTCAATTTATAAAATACTGGGAATTTTGCAGACAGGTAGCAAGGTCACTGTTAAAGTGAAATTATTACAAAATTTCTTTAATTATGATGATTTAAAAGAAATCGCAGAGGGTCTTAATTTTATGACGCTTTTTCTGTGTAAGAGTTAAATAATGTGATATTTTCTGCGTTTGAAGTCACTGCGAAGACGATGACGAGTTTGTGAGGTGGAAGAGGCGCGTCGGAGCGTGTAGAAAGAGGGTTCGCGGGGGAGACGACCACGCCGAGGGAGATGAGCGCGAAGAAGAGGATCGGAACTTGGATGACGTTATGGGAGAGAGGAAAAAATACCCAGGAAAAAAAAAGGGTGGCGTGGCATTTCCCGTTAGCCAGCTCATCAAAAAGTTAACGCCGTTAGTTTTCGAAGACTAAAATCATAGTTTCCTAAAGTTGAAGGACTAAATTGTACCTTAGTTTGAAAGAGGAACTAAAATCAAAATCGCCCCAAAGTATAGGGACTAAAAACATATTTAACCATTTATATTTGCATTGAAATTATAAAACTTATTTTTTATTATCATAATCTATACCTATATTATTTCTCTTTTGAAATCCACATTTGTTTTTCATTTTTATCTTTTAAATAAAAGTTTTTTTTAACTAAAATAATTATTTTATTAATTTCACTATTTAAGTAACTATTTTTTTATATTTAATATTTTTTTCCATCTGACTTTTCTTTTAAATTTAAAAAGTTTCTAATTATAAAATTACCTACGAAATAAATAAAAGTTATTTACAATCAAATTATAAAAATTAATTATATTTATAATAAAATTATAAAAATTATTTTTTATATCATAAAAATAAGTAAACACACATACATGTAGTGTGTATGTTTTCACGAGTAATGAATTATAAATGGTTATCACTTCCCTATGTTGGTTTTTTCCACTGAGAGCTCTGTATATTAATTTTTTTTTCCTGTTGAGTCCTTAAAAGTGAAAAGTTAACTCAATTGGGTCACTACTGTTAAATTGAGTTAACGGATTAAGTTTTTATGACTTAGCACCTTGACATGGTAAGTTTTTTATATGTGACATTCGCATATACGTGGAATATATAATCAAAAGAAAAATTGAGAATTGAAACCCAAATTAGGGTTCATCATCTTCAACCTTAGCCTTCATCATCTTCAACCTTACCTTTCATCATCTTTAACCCAAGCGATTGATGCTCAGGGTTCATCACGAAATTTGGTTTTCATGAAACCCAAAAAGTTTATAAAATATGAAATTAAGCACCACCAAATTAAGGTTTATCAAAATCAAATTAGGTTCGAGATTGGAGTGGAGTCCAATATCTCCCAGAGCCTCTCCTTCGAGATTGATGTTTCTATAAGAGAGATGAACTCGCAATGGGTTTCTTTTTCTTGTTTTGGATGGACAAAATTCAAAGAAAAAACCTACACGTTCAAGCTTCCTACCATGGTGGGATTCTCTAGTATCAGCAATGGTGGTGCCCAACCCTATATTAGATACCTTTTCCTGCTTTCCTTCATTCTCTTCTCAAACGCTTCCAAAAATTTCTCTCATTCTCCACCGTCATCGTTTTTCCTCATCACCCAAATGAAATCTTTCCCAGAATCTTCAAGCACATGCGATTTCAACAAATTGGGAGTAAGGAAACTTGTTCATCTAACTCCGTGTACTAGTTCAGAGATCTGAGCAAATCTAGAAACTGCAACTGCGTCATCTCCTATCAGGCAACCCAGGTATCTCAAAATTGGTCGCTATTGGATTTATCTCGAAGTAGCTTTATTTTGTAGGCAATGGTGACGCCAAAGCTAGATTATTTTTGTTGAGATTATTGATAAGAAAAACACTGGTTTAGCTGAACCTTAATCTCATAGTGCTCTAGTTGCTCTGGTTTTTTATGATGACAACACATTATTAATAACACATGTATTGTTATGTGTTATATGTTCTACTCTATATTGTGATTGATATCTTAATGAACGTGTTTTGTGTTGTTTCTGATATATGTATGCATATTCACTGATTTGATACTTGAGACATCTTGTGTGATTGCATTACATATGTTTATGAAAAGGAAAACCACATGCACTTTGATGAACTTACAATGTGTGACAAATCTACAAGTTTTAAGTTGACTTCATTATGAAGAGAGTCGATTAAAACTCGTGACTTTGCACAGACTTTCAAAAGCAGTGATGCGTGTGATTTTGCATTGAAAAGATTTTCCAATTGAGCTGAAGTGTTTAAGTCGACTACATGCGCAGTGGATCCGACTTAGTTAGTTATTTGATTTGAAATTATGTTAATGCTTGTGTACTATAACGACTATATTTCAGTTGGTTGTTAAAGCATTAAATGAAAGTCAACTGTATTAAATGCAAAATCAATTTGGTTGTTATGACTGCTGCTAATTTTCTTAACTGTTATAAATGTCTGGTGACAGTCGACTTCATTAGTAGCATAGCCGACTATAGGAGCGTCTGATTTATACAAAACTATAAATAGACGTGACTCTACTGATTACAGAAAGAAGAGAAGAGGACTTTTGTTGAACTGACATTTTCATTTGTTGTTTCAAATTGAGATCCTGTGATTGATTGCTCCACAAACTCATCAAGAAGACGGTGGTGATCTTTCTTTGAAGAGGTTCTGTAGGGAGACAAATTTTATGCTTACTAGTTGATCAAGTTCTGCACTACTGGTGTTCTTTGCATTGATCAAGTTTTCTATCAATCTTTGGAAAGATTGTTGTTATCATGTTGTGATTACAGGAGGTGGACTCGTGGAGTCTTGGACACTTTGAGGATTGTTCAAAGTGGATTAAAGATTGCAGAAGAGGGGATATCTTGTTGCATATATTTGTGTTGCTGCCTATATTTTGGTTAGAGGGTTAGAGAGGTGTTTTATATTTTTGACGTGGAGATCTCTATAAAAGCCTTGTTGTAAAAGCCTTGACCATTATAGTGCATTTGCTTCCTGGTTGTGGCAGGACACTGGATGTAGGCATTGAGGTCAAACCAGTATAAAAACTCTGCATTTGATTTCTCTATCCCTACATTAAGTCGACTTTACTGTTTACATAGTCAACTTTATATTTCCGCTGCACTTAAACTTTTATTCCTTGTAATTCAAGAAAACTTTGTAAAGGTTTATTCTTTGTGAAAAAGATTTTTAAAAGACTCTGATTTTTAAACCTCACCAATTCACCCCCCCCCCCTCTTGGTGTTGAAACTAAGCCATCCTATTTCCAACAATTTTGATGGATATCTCGGATAATAGAGTTGTAGAGATGGACGGAGATGTCATGGCAGGCGCCGACAATGACCTCCTCTATCAGGGTTTCGACAAGGCGGTAGCGGCTGCTGGCGATTAGGTGTTTGATGATGAGGAGGTAGGTTTGGCTACTGTGCTTGAAGTTGCGTTGTTGAGCAGTCCAGCGGAAGATATTGAGGGTCGGGTCTGGGTCTAATTGGGCCTACAGTGCCTCAGCAACGTCGAAGGGGGTGAAGCCCGGTTTTAGGGCCTGCACCCACGTCTCGAATTATTTCTCCGATGACGTTTGAGGATGATGATTGCCATTTCATTAGAGAAAAGGAAGAAACATTGAGAGTGACTGAGAAAAACATTCTTTTCCTACCATCTTCATAATTCAAAGAAACCCTAACCATTTATAAAGGGTTTTACAATTTAAATGTAACAAATTAATTTGAGTTAGCATATGTTGGGCAACCCAGGTTTCAAGCACACTTCGGCAAAGCCCCTCTACCACCCACTTTAGAGAAGATTAATGAAGAAGATACATAGTATAGGATTGGAAGAAGAGGCGGCAGAGTATGGCTTGTGTCTAGGTTTTGTGTCTAGGGTTCTTCAGGTTGTGAAATTTGGGATTTCTCTGCAGGTTTGTTGTGAGGCTCGATTCAAATGTAATTTGGGATACATTTTTGGGTTTCTTCTCACAGGCTTGATGCATAGGAAAGAAGATTTCTGGATGATGTACAGGAAAGAGGATTTTTGGGTGGTGCTTCATTGTAATGGAGGATGACCTTTTTTTTAATTTTTTAATCAAACATTTTTCACATCAAACTTAGAAAATTCCACGTAACACCCTGTTTATGCCACGTATAAAAAACTTACCACGCCAAGGTGCCAGGTCATCAAAAACTTAACTCTGTTAAGCCAATTTAGCAGCAGGGACCCAATTGAGTCAATTTTTCACTTTTAAGGATTCAACTAGGGAAAAAGTTAATATAGAGATCTAACTAGGAAACACCAACATAAATAAGGACTGCGAAAGTGGTTTAACCAATTATAAATATTATGTCATACTTTAGATATGATAACACTGAAATACTAGAAAAAATCTAAAAAGGAGTTCTCAATAAAGTTTTTAAAACTTTTCACAAGTAATTGTTTAAGTTATTTTGCAGGGATTAGACATTTTGCAATGAGGGTTAAACATTTAAATGATTTGAACTACGTTTAGGAAAGCCTTTTAAAACAAAAACAACTATACAAGCTTGTTTTTATACTAGTTCACTCACAACTTGAGTTACGTACAATTCTCTTGATAACGGTTGGAAAACCGTTATTTTTATACTTAAATTTGATATCAAAACACACCCTTTATGGCTTAGAATGAGCTTAGAATCAAGTAAAACACTTAGTTGAGTCATATGAGAGTCAAAAGTTGTTTTTAGAGATATTATGCTTGTTTTGCATTGTTTTGTAGGGTTTTGATGAGAATTGAAGATGGAAGTAAAAGAGGGAGGACTTAGACTCAAGAAAGAATGAGAAAAAGGAAGAAAAGAAGAGCCAAAGTCACTGCTCAGCACTATTTTCCAGCACTAAGCGCCAGACTCAAGGGAAAAACCACTACTTCTCGCTTAAGTAGTGCCGCTGAGCGTCTAGGCGACTTCGAGGCAAACCGTTGAGCGGTGAGATGGACCGCTGAGCGGTCCTACGATTAGAGGGAAACCATTGAGCGGTCAAATGAGGCGCTGAGTAGTTGAATGCTGGGCTTGGGCTTAAATTCTGTTACTTTTATGTGTTATAAATAACCCTAGTGCGACCTTCAGAGTAATTCTTTTGGCAGGCAGAGAAGTCCATAGCAGTTCTACACTCCTTGGAAGCGGTTTCTTGGATGCTTTGGCTCCAATTTATTAAATCTAGGGTTTACTCTTCCATTCTTTTATTTAATTCCATCTAGTTTCACCATGTCCATGGTGAACTAAACCCTTTTGTTGTTGGGGAACAATGTAATCTTTTGACACTCTCTTATATTGAAATTCTTGTTTTATTCATATGCTTATATTATCAATTGTTGGGTTTCTTATCTATGCTCAATGCTTTTACTGTTTAACTCATTCGGTAAGAAGATATTTGCCTTTGTCGATATGGAGACGTACGGGAAAGTCATGAACTGATAGGGAATTTCTTGATTAAGCAATACTGCCTAAAGATAGGGGTAGGACGATCAATTGTATTTGCTTCTGTGATATATGCATTGCTAATTACTTAGAGAGACTAGAGATAGTAAATTAGTAGTTAGTGATAGGCTCTTTTCGCTGAGAGATCGGGATTAGGGTAGGCAAAGAAAGTTTGCATGACAATTAGATAATAAAGTGACTTAAATAAGAAAAGTAGATATAAGAGGACGGATAAGATGAAATTGTAAACCCCAACAACTCCATTCATTCATATCTTCTCTTTGCCAATTGATTCATTTGCATTTGCATGTTTATTTCTGTTTTGCATACAACCACAAAATTATTTCTTTTTCAAGTCTTATAAGATCAATTTACATGAAAGATAAGGCCTAAGAGTCCTTTGGGAGAACGATATTTGGTCTTACCATCTATTATTACTTGATATGATCTGGTACACTTGTCAAACACTCTTAAGAGATTCCACTAATAAAAAATGATTACATACGAGTTTAACCACTCTTGGTATTACAATTAACCTAGTTAGTTAGAACAAGTATCATCCACTAGTGTAGTAAAGAGAAATGACACCGGTTATTTTCGTTTATACGCAACGGTTCATGAACCAAGGTATACAGGCGAGGCAAAAAAGGTTAGCCTTTTTGCCTCGATTATGAACCAACGCAGTATGTAGGGGTCTTTTGACTTGGCTGGTTTCGAACCGAGGTGGTAGGCTTAAAATATGCGAGGAAGAAGAAGGAACAATAGCTTAAAATATTTTACGACGACGGACAATGGCGGAGGCAGCAGCGACGACCAGTGGTGGAGGCAGCGACGGCAGAGTGGCAAGGAAAAATTGTTCGTGCGAGATGGGAAGCAATAGTTCATGTTCTTTAGCGGAAGAAGAACAACAAAAAAGAGTGAAAATGTGCTTACTATTTTACGCTTCTGGAATTTAACTACTGAACAAGCTATTACCTTAGTTATAAACATAACTGATGCGTAAACCTTCTAGAAAAAATTCAAAATAAAATTATTAATGAAAAATTAAAAAATATCTACTAATTATAGGCCTCAGTTCGCGGTTAAACCGAGGCATAAAGGGCCTATCGCATCAGCTAAAGTGGAACCGAGGTAGTAGAGGTTGAAAAAATGGATTTGGAACGTTCAGAATTAGAGGTTGTCAGTTTTTGGTAGGACATACTGTCTCGATTGGTTAGAGAACCGAGGTAGTAGGCTTATTTCGAAAAAACTGTCAGGGTTTTTTTGCCTCAGTTGGTTAGAGAATTGAGGTAGTAGGCATATTTCGAAAAAGCTATCAGGGTTTTTGCCTCGGTTAGTTAGAGAACCGAGATAGTAGACCTATTTTGAAAAAGCTGTTAGGGTTTTTCTTGCCTCAAATTATAGATATAATATTAATATGATTATCTAAAAAAATAACCATAATAATAAATATTTCTAAAACAACTAAGGAAAATCTACTAGACAACCAAAAAGAAAACTTCGCTACATCATTGTCTTTCATTAGAAATGTTTCGCGTCGCAGATATCCACGAATAATTGGTACTCGCGAATATTTACTACCCGCAGGTTGTGAATATTGAATATTTTAATGCCCACAAAAAATAAAAATAATAATTTGATTTATATTTTATTTAATTAAATTTAATTTAAAATAAAATTAATTTATATATTTTTATTAAATTTAATTAAAATTAAATTTTAGTTTATATTTTATTTTATTTATATTAAATTTTATATATTTTTATAATTTTATTTAAATTTTATTTTAAAAATATATAAAATATATTTTTTTTTAATATTTGCGGATATCCACATATTTTAAAATATCTATAGATTTTTTTTGAAATAGATATTGGCATAGGTAAAAGAGAGATGAAATTTTCATTTTCATGTAGAGTTTTGGATATACACTATCTCTAATCAATTGTCATCCTTAATTGTATTTTTTTCAGCCAAATTATTAAGAAAAATATTTAAATATAGACTTGTATCTTTGATGTTGAATTTGAGATCACCCTTCTAGCATTTAAATACAACTAACAAATTTAAATTTGCGAGAGAATTTTAAAAAGATATTTTTTATGTTAAATACAAAATTTAGGACAAAAAAAAATAGAAAAAAACTTAGAAAGATCACACATATTCTGAAGTAACCAAGCTTGCCATTTATTATATCACCATGTTGTATAAGCACAAGCTTATGTATACATATATAAATATATACAGAGAATTTTGTGATGTGTCCCAATTTCTGTGTAATCTAGGATAACATTTTCTGTGAAAAGGTATCCCTATCTCTATTCCTCTACCAATTTTTTCTTCGTCTACAATTCAGAACAAATTGATTTGAGTCAACATGGAAAAAGCAAGAAGGAAGGTTCCACCTGGACAATCTTCCTGCTCAAAAACTTGATTCTGTGTAACTTTTCATTACACCATATTGCCTGTTCTTTTTTCAATTTTGACATGTTTAACACCCTCGAAATCAATCTCAACCCCACCTGAGCAACCAATTGCTCATGATCAAGTTCATCTTCATGGTGCTTTTGGAACTTCTTCACTATGCAATTCCCGGTTCTCACTATGTCCTTCAGCCTTCTCTCCTTCTGCAACATATAACCCAACATTATAAGCAGATGAGAGCATTTTTTTTTTTTATCAAATGAAGAAGATAAGTGTTGCTTCCAAGGTGTTTGTTTAATGTACAAGCATATTTGTATGGAGTAAGTGAATTAAACTGAGTTTGGAACCCTCCCAAATGAACATCTATCATAAACTATACTTTAGAAAAAAAAAAGTAGTTCTTATTAAGGACTAACATTGGTCATGTTTTTTTAGCAACAAAAATAACTAAATCGTATATTAAGGACCCAAATGAGGGTTAGTCATAAAAGAACATACTTTCTGTAGTTGTGCTTTAATCTCCACCATAAGACCAGGAATCATAGGGTCGTTAAGATCAATTCTGTGGTGCTGAGAAGCTTTAAAGATAACATTCCCGTAATCTTTATCTGCTCGAACAAATTCCCAGAACACCCGCATTGATTCCTTGATGATCTCTGCCAACCTTACACTTGCAATAGCAGCATCCTCTTCCTCATACCCTTTATCATCTTCTGCAAAACATTCACAACAGAAAGTAAGAATCTCACTCAAGGTGGCACCTTGTGAAGGATTGAAACAATGGTCCATTTTGTTCACCTTTAATGCCTGGAACATGGAGCAAGTTGCGAATCACGCATCGGTTCTTGACGTAGTTCTGTAGCCTAGGGCCTTGAAATGGTTCATTCTCTATGAATCTTTGAACTAGTACTTGAAAAAGTTGAAACTCACCAGCAACGTGATTATACCTATGGCTATGAGACCCTTGTGAATCATATTGCTGTAACTCAAGGGCTTTCTTGTGTTGCCAACACAGGATTTCCCAAGAGAGGCAAACCTGCCCAACATATACCAATTCCAAATCTCTATGCAGTTCATGCACCAACTTTATCAATGGGTCAGATGAGTTCTTTGATGCTTTGCGTGGCCACAAGTTCTGAGAGATTACAGGCTTTGCACCTTGGATGGAAGACTTTGGTAGTGAAATTAATTTGAGAGGGTCTTTTAGTTGGAGCAGACCTGCAATTGACGACAAAAAAATTACTTAATCATAATACAAACACGATCATTGCTAAATAAACAAGTTTTCTTTGCTTAGAGTGTAATATTAGAAACCATTAAGCAAACAAAAGTTTCAAACATAGTCAAAACTCTTAAAGTAATATTGAAGGTTCCCTTAACTTTATTGAATGCTTTGTACAGTAGAAGATGGAGAATCAATCCCATTCGCTTATATTTTAATGTATAAAGTGGAACTCTAGGGAAAGTAGGGAAAGGATTGGTAGAGAATAGAATTGAAATTTATGATGCAGACTTCTCACTATCACTGGCTTGCTTTATTATTGAAAAATAAACAAGACACGAATAGCTTTATGCCCACATAATTAGCAAATATGATGGGTTAAGATATGCAATGGCCCACCATGTCATGATTGTATCCAGGAGCATTTTTAAAACATTTCTTCCCGTTGATTGAATGTCAACAAAATTCATGAAAAAATTTGTAAAATCATAAAAGACTATAAAAAATGGCCAAGAACAAACTCCAATCTGGAGTCATGGAAATGTGAGAAATAGAACTTCTAACTGGGCATGAGGGATCATCGGTTGGTGAAGATTGAAGATTGAAGACTCAAGACTTCATGTTCTTTAATTTTAAGAAACTTGATAAAAAATTTACCAAAAACATTGAAATTGTTGAAATCTGAAATTTTCATCTGCAAGAGTTTAACATAGAAGAAGTTATAATTTAGTTCTCACCTAATGCATGCATGGTCTGGTAATTCAAAATATCAAGTTTCTTCATCTTCTCTTCATAGCTCTTGTAAACCTGTAGAATTTCATCAATTTGATCCTTGTATTCAATTTTCTCTTCAATTTCCACTGGGTTTGGATCTTCAACAACTCTTGAGGATACTCTTTCCTCCTCCTCCTCCACCACCACCACCACCTCTTCCTCTTCATCTACCTCCTCCTCTTCTTCTAAAATTGTGGCAAGTCCTCCTTGCCTTGAATTTTTCAATTCCAATCTCAGTTGTTCCACCAGATCATCATGCTCCCATTCAAAGTCACCCTCGTCAGAGTCTGAGTTACTCAATTCATCCTCCCATCTAGTTTCTTCTCTTTTCTCCAACTCATTCCTGAATTCCTCATCTTTTTTGTCTCTGACCACTACTTTGGCAGAGTCTTTACAACCAAAACCATGTGCACGTAAGGGCTTCAAACCCTTCATGCAGGGTTCCATTTCCACATACCCATCTTCAGAATAAATGCCACGAGCACTCAACTCTGAAATCCTTCCATCACATGAAGATTGCTTTGCCTCTGCATCTCCTTCCCTTTCCTCTCTCATTATCAGCTTCAGAATCTCAGGTTCAAACCCTTCACCACCATTTTTACCTCCCAGAAACTGGTACACAATTGAATCATCAATTTTGTTGCTGTTGCCCCAGATTACACCACTTGAGCTTGATGACTCTGACTCTGAATCAGAAGTGACTGAGTTTTCGTTGTAAAGAAAATAATCTTCATCGGATGAATCGGATCCACCAAACATCTCACTCTCAAAGTGAAGTGGAATATGGGTGGAAGAAGGTGAAACCTGATCTTGAACAGAGTTCTCTGTCTGTGCTTGAGATACAGGGTCTTTCTCTGAACAAAACTCCGAAAATTCCTTGTCGGCAATAATTTCGGTGCTGGCATATGCATTATCAGAAACGGTTGAAACATCTGGACCCATGTAAAATTCTCGAAAACTGAACCTCAACGTTGTTGGTTCCTCCATGAACCCACTTATATCTTTCCCTGATAAGTACTCGCATTTACTTGTGGTTGTTACAGAGTTAGTGTTCAAAGAGACACACCCATATGATTTTTCTTCTTTTTCTTCTCCCTCTGTATCATCACCATGAGCATTGAACTCTTGTTCATTGAAAACAGAGCCCTCATTTTCTTCTATTTTCTCCCCATCGCCATTTACAGTTTCTTCGGAGATATTCTCCATTAAAACATCGCTGCTTGTTTCATTTCCATCGATTTTCATCACTTCTTCGTGAACAACAGGGTCAATCTCCCCAGACGCAGGTTCTTCTATTTCCTCTTCTCTCTCCACACTTCCTTGATCGAGATCAGAGTTATACTCTGTCGAAATAGAGATCTCTTTTTCATCATCACCAACCTTTTGAACATCTTGATGAACATCTGAGTTAGTTTCCATGGAAACAAACTCTTCTGTTTCTCTTTCTGCTTCCGTGACATCTTCATGAATAACACTCATACCAGCTTCACCAATGTCAAATTCAATTTCTTTTGAAACAAAGCTCTTCGCGGGCACCTCGGTTTTCATCCCATCTTCATGAACATCACAGTGGGTGTCCATCAGAACCGAGCACTTATTTTCTACATCTCTTTTCTCACTTTCAGGAGCAATCTCCATGGAAAGGGTAGAGCACTCATTTTCCTGAAAATCATCACTCCAAAACAGAAAACTTGCCAGCTCCTCTCGGAACCCATCAATCTCAGAATCAGAAAGCTTGTTCCTCTCCACATGTGGTACTTTCTGATCAATAGCCTCATCTTTTGCATCTCCCAGATGAAGAAACCTGAAGTTAAAAAAAAAACTACTCAAACTCATTAACTCATCACAGAAAACACTTAAAAAATAACAACAAAAGTTAGCCAAACCTGAAGATGTATCTGAGCACCAATCCCAAAACATAGAGCACATATTTGCAAAGGAGCACCCGCAGAGAACCAAAGGCCCACAACATATTCACACAAACAAAATCATTCACAACTCGTAGGTTGATGGAATCAATGTGGGTCTTAGCCATAAAGAGGCTCCTTGTTCCCATCCAATCCAAATCAACCTTGGGAATTGAAAGGTCGTGTTTTCATGGCCAGGAAAATTCCAAACCAAATAACAAGGTAAAAAATACTTTGGTCATGGAAATTTCCATTTCAAACTTCCATTGTTGAAGAGTGGACTCTTCCCACTTGAGGACAGCGAAATCAGTGGCAGAACGAGATCTGGGCAGTGATGATTTGTTTTTGGACCAAAAGAGCGGGATTGTGGGAGAAGATTGTGCTCATCTGTACACTGGATACTGTTTTGTTCTAGTCTGATAAGACTTGTTATTCGAGAAAGATAAGATTATTAGGAATAATGTTTGAGTTAGATATAACAATTATCAACTAGACAAAGTTATAACATAGGAGCTTTTAGTAGACAACTAAAGAGAAATTTGATTGCACTTGTTTCAGTTTGGTAGCAGTTAAAGTAGTTTCTATAACAGTTATGTGGGTTTTCGTGGTGGTATTCTGCTTGCACGTGTGAGAGTTGAAGTGGACACTGGGCTTGTCTTTAAGGCAATTTTTTTTCTTTTCTGTATTTGTTCACTAGCTCGGAGTTAGTGGGTGGTGATTGGATTTTGTGGGTCGATTTCTTGCATGGTTAGGAATAATGAAAGTTTTTCTTCTTTGAGTTGGCAGGGATAAGAGGACTCAGGATTTGTTTGTTGTTAATTTACCATAAATCCATGTACAAATTTTGATCCCACTGCACTGATTTGTGGTCATGAAACCAACCCCACCTGCTAGAAGAAAAACATAAAATGATGAATCAGTGTAAGAAGAAAGATCTTGCGTCGGTATGTCCATTCTTAATGATTTTTTTATTCATATAAAATGAAACGTGAAACGTTTAAATTTGCTCATTGCTTAAACATGATTTTATTAATGAATCCATACTGTGCATGCAAATAATATATTTGTGCTTATGCGTGTAGTTGTTAAGAGCAAAACACAGAACAATTTCAAATTGTATCATGTGATCATGGATTCAGTGACTAACCAGACTTCTTAGAGTGTGAAGTGAAGATTTGGAATCTAGCAACGTCTCTACAAATAGGAAAAGGTTGGATAAACTTCATTATCAAATGTTGAGGCCACGTTTTTTTGTTCTTTTATAAAATATTGTATTATGTTATTTAATTATGTTATAATAATTATTTCAAAATTCATATATTTGCAAACCAAGTTGCCAAACTTTAGAAAAAGAAAACATAATAAGGTACTTGTATTTTGAGAAGTATAAAAAATCAATGCAATACTTTTGTTAAGAAGGAAAATAGAAATTAATTTCTCTTTAGACGTAAATCTGTTGAAAAATTATCATTATTATTACATTTAAAATAGTTTTTGTTTCGAGATATGTTGTTGAGAATATATTATTAAAGTCTATACGATAAAACAAATTATTTAAAGTTCAATTATAAGATATATATTATTGAAATAAATAATTAAGTAATTTCATAATCTTACATTTTGATTTATTTTAATATAGAAAATGGATTCACATTAATTTAAAAAGGATATTAATTTGTATACCGTACGAACTGACTGATGAATGTAATCTCAAAGCGAGTGGTCGGTTATCCTTTCGAAACTTCCAAATTAACATAGATGAATTGATCACTATCAACATCAGTGACCGATCCGTATCTCGTATATTAAGAAAGCCTCAAAATAATTGGTAAGGTAAAACATGCTTTTAAGATAATGAGTGGTGATTGGGTTAACCCTAAACAAAAATCAATTTCAAAGCCTATAAATACAGAGACAAGACAAAAAGGTAAGTGATTCCATTTATTAGACATTTAAGACTTCACTGTGATAACCGATCAGTATAACTAAAAATGACTTGAACATCATAGTACTTTTAGTAGATACTCGTATGCTCGGATTTGGATTTTACCGAAAAAGATTCGATAAGATATTGCAAAAAAAAGATAAACTAAGCAAAATAAAGTAATTTAAAATGTGAAAATATAATTCTCGACCCTACCAATCAAAACAATTTGATTATTTGAAGTTTTTAATTTAAAAAATTTATAAAAAATTTGAATTTTTGAACCTGAAATCAATACAATTTTAAATCAAAATAAAATCCAACATTCAAAGTAATATCCCTTCTAGAGTTTGATTACTTGTAATGTCGATTATTAAACAATGTAAAAAACTAATAAATAATATATTTAAGATGTAATGATTAACTTAAACGAGTAAACATGAGATTGGAAGAATTCTATATGGTAAAATTTGTCCAAGTGCATGTTTTTAGTTTCTTAGCATCAACAAATAGCAAAAGGCAAATAATTTTGGATGTGGTTATGCATAGTTAAGAAGTGGTTGTGTGTGGCGTGACGAAGGAAGATGAAACACAATAGGTTTCTGAAAAGCCCATTCCACCTGCAAAAAATATACACTTCAACCACACCATATCTGTTGTTGTAAATGTTTAATCGTGAAGGAAAACTTTAAATGAAGGGTTCTTAATTGTAGATTCTTCTTTGGTGTGGAAACAAAGCCACTTGGAAAAAAAATTAGGGTTCCTCTCGTCAATTTGTGCCATAATTCATGCGTAGTGCATGCTGAATTCCGTCATTTTATTCTCCTCTTTGGACGGTGTGTTTTTTGTCAGGTGGTGCGTGTCACTTTCAATGCATCAGACTCTTATAAGTGCTTTAACAATCATTTAATTTGTGAAAAACATGACTTCGTGGTAAGAAAGTTTCTGTGAAAAATATCAAAATACAAGGGGAGATGAACAAATATATACATTAATTATTGTAAAGTTTTTTTTTTTTGCAAGTTTCACATGTTTATTAAATCCCTTATCAACCAAGTTAATCACTTCCTTAAAAAATTGTTCGATAATTAAGAATTAAGAAATGTAATTAAGAAGTTGGAGTACGAAAGTGGGTGACTAATGTTGCCGACTACACACACTAATCAGCATAAGAACGTGTTTTGGTGAGGGTTCATGGGTCACATGAGACATGGAGTCAATGGAAGAACTTTAGTTGCAGTTCCGTAATACGACAGGGTTTAGTGACGACTCTTTAAAAAGGAAAAATAGTTGCAATTGGAAGACTTTTTCTTTTACTTTTTCTTTAAATTGGAAAGAAAAAGTCTTTGGAACTCGTTAGGAATGGGTTGATAAGTAAAGCACGCAGAGAAATTCGATTGATTACAGGCGTAAAGAAGAGAAACAACTTCACTTCCAACAATTCTAATAACTATACTTTACCTTTTATTAAATTCTTACTTTCTGCTTCTATTTTCACAAAATATTACCGCTTTTAGTTTTATGCAAAACATTATACAAAGAGAAAAAAAAAATTAAAGTGACAATTTTAATAAAGTTTAAATACCTGTTTAAATTAAAACAATTACATTACCAAATTTACCTTTTACATATCCGTTTTTTATAATTTAAATATTATTTTCGATTTGTCTTCTCTTTAAACTTAACTAATTTCATAAATTAAAATAACTTTCTTTGATTTGCGTATTTTTTAAATTTAATTATTTTTTCAAAACTAAGACAGTCATCTATATTGAAAATATTATCTATAAAATAAATAAAAATTATTTACAATAAAATGCAAAAATTGTTTATTCCATATAGTAATAATTTTATTATTTTTGTCATAAAAAAAATAAACATAGAATATGTGTTTCTCCTAAAAAATGCCAAAATATCAATACAATTTTTAGACATGAACTCTGACCCCTTCACATGCTAAAACACTAGACATGTCCAAAGAAGTTGAATGGACTATGCTTTCACAAGTAAGTTATTTCACCTTATTTTATTTGTTATTTCCTTTTCAAAAATATTATTACCACATATATATATATATATATATATATATATATATATAAACCATAGAATGCAAACACAATATAATAGCGTGCTTGTAACAAAATAATTAATTTAAAATTAATATGAATATTCATTATTTTTCGTTGTATATTATACCTAGTACTGCAATTGGGTCACAATTGGGCCAACACTTATTAAATTGTTGGGTCAATAATCCAGCCGAAGATAAAATCATCAAAGATATCTAGTTAAAGATATTTGATATGTTGTGATATTTGATATGTTTTTTATGAATAACTAATCGAATCTAAAGGTAAGTTTGTTTTTATTTTGTTGGATCTGCACTAGTTCAGGGCCCATGAGGTGGCCTATAAATATAAGATCAGGGCCAAAAGCCAGATACGTTATACTCACACTCCCAAATACTCAACAGTGATAACAATTCACTAAATATTCTCTTGAGAGCAAAAGCTCCTCAACACATGTCTAACTTGAGCGTCGGAGTGCCTTTTGCAGGTACCTCCTCCCCAGTCAGATTGAAGGAAACCGAGCAGTCGTACTGAAAGCAAGGGAACGGAGTACTCGATTCAAGCGTCGGAAAGCGGCAAAGCTATGTCATAAAGGTTACTGTCTCGGTCCTATACAAATATCTACCGAAACAATTTGTAAGTAAATTTGCGTTTGATATTATGATGGATCTCCACATATTCATCCCTTCAACATTTAGATTATGAAAATGAGAGTTCATTAGCTTACTAAGACTTGCTCCAAAAGTTCATTTTTCTATTAAGAACGATATTTTATTTTTCACTCCAACACACGACTGCATTTTCCGGACGCATTTTCAAGTAAAACTAATATTTATTTATCCTAATGCAATTTAACACATTACATTTTGAAGGTTAAGTATGAATTTTGCAGAAGACTGATGTTGGAAGTGGAAAACGTGGTCAAAATTATAGAAAAACCCAACGGCTGGAAGCAACTGCCACTTCCCCTTTGCAAGTCTGATGTTGGAGGCATCAGAGGTCTTTAGTTTTTTATCCCTGATCTCTCTGCCTTTGGTTATATATGTAGCCAACCCCACAAAAGTTACACGTCCAATACAAAGAGAGTAGAGGCTACAAAAATCAAAGAGAGACAACAAAAATTAAAAGGAGAAGAATAAATAAATCATTGAGCACCAAAGCTATAGTTATTTGGAGGATTAATTCCATTGAAAAAAAGGATGCAAGAGATACACGTTATTGCATCTTGAGCATGATAACGATTGAAAACACCGTTATTTTATACTTAATATTGATACTAAAAACACCCTTTATGACATAGAAACTAGCTTGAACTTATGTTTTTGCTTTAGTTTTGAGAATAAGAGAGTTGAAGGTGGAATTATTGGTTTTAAGCTTGGTTTTCCTTGTTTTAACAGGAATTTAGATGATTTGGAAGAAGAGTTGAAGTAGCAAGGAGTTGGGACTCAGGAAAAGCTGGAAAAGTATCAAAGAGAGGAGTCGCAGATGGCACCTGAGCGCCCTTTTGGAGGCACTCAGTGCAACAGTCTCGCATTGGCGCCTGAGCGCCCTTTCAGGGGCGCTGAACGTTGAGCTCTCGCGTTCACGCCTGGGTGCCCTAAGTAGGTGAGGACGTGGGCTTGGACCTGTTTTGTGTTGTTATGTTGAACTATTTAATGATTTGCATGACTTAGAGATGTATCTTTTGACAGAAAGAGGCACAGAAACACTCCTTCTCACCGCTTGGAGGCGGATTTGGATACGGAAGCTCCTATCTTCAACTTTTAGGGTTTTATCTTTCATTCTTTTCCATATTTCATCTAGTTTCACCATGTCTATGGTGAACTAAACTTCAATTGTTGTTGGGAAAACGATGTAATCCTTTGAAACTCTCATGTATTGAATTGGTTTTTATTATAAATGTTTTACTTCATTAATTGTTAGGGTTTTTCCTCTATACTCTTTGCTTGCTTTGTTTAACTCATTCAATAGCATGATAATTGATTTTGTCGATATGGACACATACGGGGAAATCTAGATCTGGGGAATCTCTCCCAAAAGCAGTATTGCCTAGACATAGGGATATGAGGGTTGGTTTCCTTTAAGCTTCTGTGCGTATGTAATGCATAATTAATTGCTAGGGAGACAAGACATTATAAACTAGTAATTAAGGATATGCTTTATTCACCGAGACATCGGGTTTAAGGTAAATTAGAAAGTGGCATTAACAATTAATGAAGAAGACAAATTCATAAATACACGAGAGTGGATAGGATAAGTCAAAACCTCCAACAACATAATCATTCCATATTTTACACATCAATTACCTGTGCATTCTTATTGTCAATTGATCAACACTTGCATTCATGTTTATTTTCTGCATTATAACCAACAAATTTTTGTTTTCAAGTCTTAATTAACCAAGAAATCACATGACTGATTAGGTCGTGAGTCTCTAGGGAAAACGATACTTGGTCTTACCAATTATATTACTTGACACAATTTGGTAGACTTACCGGAGTCTTAACAGAGAACTTCATGAACTCTGTTGGTATATAATTGCTTTATCGTTGAATGGTGCAAATGTGCTTGGGTGTTGTTATTAGAATGTTTGAAAACAAAACACCTTGTTTTCTTCACCTCCAACGTCTTCACAATATTCTTATTTCCATATCCATTGTGTCATCTAATGTATAAAACAAAGAAATAAAAAAACCAAGCTCCTTAATTCATCACAACTTGATCATCTATCTTCCATCTTCAACCATCTCTCTTCCATCTTCAACCTTCTTCATCCTCCACTCATATCCCCACTCTTCGTTTCAATTTTACCTCAACGTTTTGTCTTCATTTTGGTTCTATGCACAGAAAAAATGTGTAACGCCCCAAAATAGGGTGTCACATATCATAATTAAAGTAAGATGTTTCAAATTCTTCTTAACGCGAAAAACAGTGCCAATTAAAAATTTCGACATTCAAATTTTGCGGAATTCAAATAAAGTTCTGACTTCACCAAAAAAAATATAATCCAATTACAAAATTCCAAAATTAATAAAATAAACCAAGAAATAAAATTAATCCAATTACATTGTTTCTGAAATTTATAACTTAAAGCTTTAAATAAATCAAGGTTGTCCCCCACTCTCACGTTGCTATCATGCATTTGAAGCATCTGTTACACCCCCTACTCCTGTATAACCAAGGTCATACGATCATCACAAGACACACACACAACCACAAGCACAAACAAATATGGGTAAGCTACCATAACACAACCAATAACAATAAAATATGTACATGATAAGTAAACACAACTTAACAACAATTCACTATCTGCAACGCTATTCTACTAACAAAATCATCATGATCATCATTAACATTCTCATTAACTATATCATTACTATACTATCCACATTTATCCTTATCAACATCATCTCTAGACACAAAGTTATTATGAATTCCCAACATTATCACGAAGGAAATTGGTCTATCTCCTGTACCTAACCCTACCACCTGTAGCTTCCCCATACAAGCTCATAACCATACCACCTGTAGCTTCCCCATACAGGTTCACAATCATACTACATGTAGCTTCCCAATACAGGTTAACCATCATACCACACATGTAGCTTCCCCATACAGGTTAACCATCATACCACACATGTAGCTTCCCCATACAGGTTCACAATCATACCACCTGTAGCTTCCCCGTACAAGCTCATAATCATACGGTAGATAGTTTGAAACTCAGGATTTACTAGGTACAGGATAGACACATCCCTCTCTTCAAGTGTATAACACTAAAAAGTCAATCAAACATAGTCCATAGTCAAACTAAATACTATTTACACCCCCATTTTCATCACTTACACATCAACATATAGTCTTATGTAAAGATAATGTAAATTTCTATAATATTTTAAGAATCACAAACATAATCCAAAATAATAACTCATTATTACTTTAATTAATCATTAAAATCTCGTTACTTCTCTTTTTGGAAGTAAATTAATTTCTAATTCCAAAATAGTTAATTTTAATTAATTTGATTAATAATTAATCTAAAAATATCAATTACTTTCCTTTTCAAATCAAATTAATTTCTCTTTCCAATAAATTAATTTGAATACTGTTAGATATATTATTTTTATTTTATATTTATTTTTTATCTTTATCTTTTATTTTTAGTTAGTTTGTTATTATTTCTTATTTGTATTTTGGGCTTAACCAATATTTCTTCTATTATAAATAGAGAACCATATATGTATTTAACACAAGAGAAATTAATCTCAAATATAGTTTTTTATCATATTTAACAATTACACTTAATTACTAATTAAATAACAATAATTTTCCTCTTATAATTATAACAATGAATATTATAAATTAATGATTTCATCTCTTCCTTTAAATTTAATTTTAGTAATTAAAGTTAATAATTATGAATTCTGCCCACATCCAGCCCACGTCTAACACGGCCCAGCATAACTAACCCAATTAAATTCTGATTATTATTGTTCTGTTTAAGTTTCTGCACAACATTGGCCTGCGCCCCATTTAGCCGAATCCAAAATTGCCACTTCAACCCCAAACTGTCCAAACCAGACCCAATGCTAATAGTTTACAGGCCCAACGGCCCAACATTGCTTGCCACCGCAAACCCTAGCTGCAACCATCACGACGCCACTCACTCAACTCCGACAGCCACCACGGAACACAGAAATCACAAGCATCAGAACCCAAAAGGATTATTCCCAATTCAAAACCCTAACTTTCTCAATCGGAATCCTAATCCCAATCAGGGAAACCCAGACCTGCAGAGATGATGAAAAACCAACCCAAATGCAACACAAAACTCAAATGAAAACAGAGGAAGAAGGAGGAGAAGGAAGCTTGTGTCGCGAATCAAAACGACCAACGTTCTCGAGCAGTCACCGTGACCTCGCCGCGACCTCTCAGCCGCCGCAGCGTCGTCGCTGGCCTCTCGCCTCCATCTCAGCACTCTCGTTGATGGCACTCGTGAGAAAGGGAGAAAAGAAAGAGAAGCTTCTGGCTAGCGCATTCAAGGGAAAGAGAAGGAACATGACCCTTTGAAAGGAAAAAGGGCTGGACCCTTAGTTGGGTCACTGATCAAGCCCACTTGAAATCAGAAAGAGAAAAGAATTTGAGCTTAGGAAACAATTGACTTGGTCACTGGTTAGGGATTTAGCTTTTAAAACTAGCCCTAATTTCAATTAACCCCTAAATTAAAAGAATCTCCAAAACCCTAATTTTTATCTTAAAATTAATTGAACCTTTTAATCTCTTCTTATATAGAATTTGGTATGTGAATTCATATAGGATTTAGTTACGTGAATTCTTATAGAATTCACTTACGTAGAATTCAATTCCTTGAATTCCAAATTGCTTGAATTCCAAATACATATTCACGATACTACGGAATAAAGAGTGCAATTCATTTATGATTAAAAGGATGAACCAAAAATTCAAAAATCATCATACCACATCAGAAATATCCAATGATATTAACCATTCAATTAAATTAATCACCATTTAAATACAAAAATAGTTTTTTCATAATCATAAAAGATACTCAAGAAAATGTTCACATTCATCTTACAATAAAGAAAAGTAAGATTCTCATACCTTAGTCAATCAAAAATAAGCTTTCACCCTTCCTTTTACAGACTTTCCTTCCCTTCAATTTCTTTCTCTAAAGTTGCTATTTTTTTTTTCTCCCTCCAAAAGTAATGTAACACTCTTTCTAGATTTTCCTTTCTTTTTAAATAAAAGATAAAAGTAATTGTTCTTCCTAAAATCTTTCAATCACTATTTTGAAAACATAACTGCTACAACTTTTATTTTCTTTTTCTTCTTATTTTATTTATGGCATGAAAAAAAAACAATTTCAATAAAACAAACCTCACTCACCAGGATTTGAACTCACATCCATTCAACACCTCAAAGAGCTTTCACCCATCGGGCTACACTACACTTTATGATAGCTTGCAACTTTTATTAAAATTACTCAAGTCTTATTATACTATTATTCATGAGCCTTATATTTTCTCGGATCTTACATTCATGTGACATCCGACACTGACGAGGGCAGGGAGTGATCGCGTGCGAGAGGCACAAAGTGCAACTCCGGCAGGCTTCCAGTGGAAAGGACACATGGACGAATCGAACATACACCAGAATGAGAGAGGGATCTAGATTGTATAGGTATCAGACTATACAATAGCTTAAAGGAATTGATTTTGCTACTCATATCAAAAAAATGCATTTGCTTTTCGTGTTGTAAAATATTATTATTTTATTGCAATTGAAAGTTGTGTAAGGTCCATAAACTTTTGCAATGTTAATATTTTTATTAATTAGCAACAGTCAAAATTTTCAAATTATTTATTGTTTTTATTGTCTTTTATTGATTTTATTCTTCCCTGTCTGTATAAATAGAGAGCTCTTAGTTTCATTTCTTTTTTCCATCCTGGGTATAAACTCTATCAAAGTTTCTTGCTTCTTGCTAGTTCTCTGATCCTCGAATATTTTGGAGAAGTTCCTATTGTATCTTGGGGGACTTGCGCAATACACCGCGGATAAGTCCTTAAGGACAGGAAATTTACACGCCTCAAGAAATTGCGGTTCGAGATTTTGTCAGCATTTTTAGTACATTCTCAAGGAATTAACTTTCAGTCTGTCAAAAATAAAAAAGGTATGAGAAACTTATTTTTTTTAGATTTATTGTATGATTCATGTGATTATATCCGTGATTTTTCTTTAGAGGTATGACGAATGTTTTATTGCAATTACATGTTTGTTAAGTTAAATTGAATGCTTTATACTATGGATAAATGTTTATGTACGTTGGTGTAGTATTATGATACGAAAATGGAATTCACACAATTGAATCTTAAATTAGAAATTATGGTTCTTTTATTAATATTAAGGTTATATCAAAAGTTAGGAATTTGATTTCATTATAATTAAAATAAAATTAGGGATTTTGATTTCTTCTAATCATAATTAAGAGTTTATTAGGAGTAGGGTTTTCTTTAAAGGAAATTAAAAATTAATTAATGATACGTTATTTTAATATGATCAATGTTAATTGTGATTCCTAATTAATTTTTTTTATATCAGATTCTATCAGTTTAAATAAAATTAAAATTTTCTGGACTATATTTTATGATTATGAAAAATTACCTTTACATTTGAATGATGGTTAATTTAATTGGATGCTTAATATCATGATTGGATATTTATGATATGATGGGATGATTTTTGAATTTTTGGATGATACTTTTAATTATAAATAAACCACATTGGTCCTCCCACATGGCCGTCCAAGTGGTCATCCAAGACTATCCTCCCAGGACGTCTTTCCGTGACCGTCCACCTAGGCCACGTCAGCAGGTAATGACCTATTAAGTGCTTAATGAAGATTAAGGTGTGATTGGACTGTCATCAGGCCCACCAAAGGTAAAAGCTCATTACAACAAATTATAAATAAAAGTCTCAGGTATGAGTTCAGATCAGATTGCACTCGATGCACATTATGCATTACTTTCATCCCTTGATATTACCGTTCGGTCATGTCTCCAGCTTCGTCCATCCAGTCTTCGACGCTCGACACCACTTTACACCCGAAACAATATCCATTTGGATTTTTAAGCCATTGAATTCGATAATTGAAGTCATTGAATTCACGTAATTGAATTATGATTTCTTTGTTTTTTAGGATATGATAAAGTTAGGGTTTTGTTCAAATTAAAAAAAATAAAAGGGAAATTACGTTTGAAAGGTGGGGTTGGAGCGTTTGAAATGTGAAATTGTTTTCTACTTGGAGTTTTTTTTTTTCACGTTGGACCCAAGATTGGAAGGGGAGTCAGACCTAGCTTTGAGGGGTCATTTTCTTCTTCTCCAGCCTCGTGCAAGTCTCTCGCAAGGAGGACTTTCTCCTTCCTCTCATTTTCTCTATTTTTTTCTTGCGAGCATGATCAACGTGAGTACCGAGTTGGAGGCGAGAGGTCAGCAATGGCAACGGGCGTGTCCAATTGGTGTCTGTGGTGGGTCACAGCAACGTCTCGTCGTGACGGTAGGTATGATCGCGGCAGCGTCGGGATCGTGGAAGAATGCTCCTTCAGAGTAAACCGTGATGGTAATCACAGCGGGCGAAGGCGTCGGTGACGTGTTGCGAGGAAGGCCGGCGCGACAGCAAAGTGAATCACGTTTCGATTTATTGGGTTTTCTGTTCTTCTTTCTACGATTTAGGATTTTATTGTCCTCTGATTTTGGGGGTTGTTCCTTTCCTTACGGCGGTGAGAGTTCACGATGGCCACCGACGACGTGATTGAGGACTTTGGGTTGCTACATGTTAAACCTATGGATGTTTCTTCCGCGACCTCCAACAACTCATCCTACACTTCTAAAAATTTCACTTTTAACCTTCTCACATATTCTTTTTTTTTTCTTTTCATATTAAAAACATTCTGTACTACCTTAATAATAATCTAATTTAATTTAAAATTTAAATATTATTTAATAATTATTAAAATATGATTTATATTATAATAATAATTATATTAAAAAATTTAAATTAAAAAAATAAAAATAAATAATAATAATAATAATAATAATAATAATCAATATAATTTAATATATTCAAAATATATTAAATTATATTAAAATAAATTAAATAATTATGAAATTTTAAATAAAAACTAAAATTCTTAAAACTTGTTTATTAGATATCCAAATTTATAAAATATCTTAACAGTCTTATTTTTTATTTAAAATTTATTAAATATTTAATTTAATTTATATTTTAATAATTATTGAAATATGATTTATATTTTTATAATAGTTTTATTAAAAAGTTAAAATAATAATAACTAAAATAAGAGTGATAATAATGAAAATTAAAATAATATTTAAAATATATTTAATGTATTTAAATATATTAAATTGTATTAAAATATTAAATTAAATTAAATAATTTTTAAAATTTAAAGAAAAATAAAATTTCAATTTGTGAATCGGATATAAAAATCCGATGACGTTTTACTCGGATATAGATATATGATAAATCATTATTTTTAAATCTTTGTTTTTTTATTTAAATTTAATAAATATTTAATTTAATTTAATATTTTATTATAATTTATTATATTTTGAATATATTAAATCAAATTGATAATTATTATTTTATTTATTATTATTATTATTTTTATTTTTATTATTTTATTTTAAATTTTTTAAAATAACCATTATTATAATATAAATAATATTTTAATAATTATTAAAATATAAAATTATATTAAATAACATTTGAATTTTAAATTAAATTAGATTATTATGAAGGTGGTGCATAGTGCTTTTAATAAGAAAGAGAAAAAAAATGAAAAGATATTTATTAAAGATAAAAATGAAATTTTTGAAAAAGTTGGAGGTATGGGATAAGATGTGAGAAGGTCAAAAGTGGAATTTTTAGAGATACATGATGAAATGTTGGAGGTGTAGGATGAAACACTCTAAACCTATTGGGCCTAGAGATCTAGTATCGAGTTGGAACTAGAAATTAATTTGGGAAGAGATGAGACTATAAAGGGAAGTAATGAGATGACTAATTCAAATAATAAATGATTTATTATTTTGAATTAATATTGAATTATATTTATTTATAATTTGTCATTTTTGTTTGAGTAGAGTCTATTCAGTTTGTGTAACTTTAGATGTTAGAATCAAAAGGAAGGGAGATAATATATTACTATTTAAAACCTGTGAGTACCTCTTATGATGCTAACTCTAAATCAATGAAAAATAGAGGAGAATCATTATCTCAGCCTCAGTATGCCCAGATAATTTGGATCTTACTGCACTTGATGAACTTTTCTAGACTTGATATTGCTTATGTAGTAGGTAGACTAAGTAGGTACACTCAATGTCCAAATCAAGAACACTGGGATGCACTTGCTAGGCTTATAAGGTACTTAAGAAGTTCAATGGATTATGCCATTGAATATAGTGGATTTCCCGCTGTACAAGAATGGTACAGTGATGCTAACTGGATCTCTGATTCAGACGAGACAAAATCCACTAGTGGTTATGTATTCACACCTGAGGGTGGTGCGATTACATGGAGATCAACCAGACAAACTAATATTGCAAGATCAACAATGGAATCTGAGTTTGTTGGTCTTGAGACGGCTGGAAATGAGGCTGAGTGGTTGAAAACTTCTTAGCAAACATTCCAATAGGAATGAAACCAACCAAATCAATGTCAATACACTGTGATTGCCAATCGGCAATAGCTATAGCTGAAAACAAGAATTTGGTGAAGCAGCTGCTAAAAAGTGGAACTATTGATTATGTGAAGTTAGAACGAAATCTAGCAGATCCTGTGAGAAAAACCCTGGGAAGACAAATGAAATTAGAAACATCGAGGGGAATGTGACTTAAGCCACTTGCAAAACAAACAAGGGATGAGAACCCAACCTTTGTGATTGGAGATCCCATGAATAAGGTTCATATGGGCAAAAACAAGTCACTTGTTAGTTCTGATAACACTAAATTAATTTTAATCAATTATGTCCATTCCTATGGTGTGTGAAAGTGCTAGAGACTGCATTATTGAGAGGTTAAACTTTGTCATTAAAATTCTATTTGGTGAAAGAAGTTTAGCTTAAAAAAAGTTTTTAATGATTTTCATATCCCTTATGGGTGGTGTATGATTTGCAACATACACTTGATGAAATCACCTATATGAGTGTTGAGTGGGGCCGCTTGCATGAGATCTTGACATGATCTCTAGAGCACTCATGAATACCGGGCACGCGCATGGCCTAGTAAGCGCAACACAGCGATAACAACAAGGATTGTGGGGGTGTATTGTGATTGATAAACCTCTAACACACGTCAAATGTCTTTGGTTCATATAGCTTTCTATACCAACTACACTGTGTGTTAAGTATCTCAATCTAAGACTGGTTCATATAACTTGCTATACCAACTCTGATGCATTACATCCTATGAGACCCAGGATAAAAGTTTCTTTTATTTTTCTCTCAACTTTCTTTTTTGCAATAAGTGGGGGGTTGTTGTAAAATATTATTATTTTATTACAATTGAAAGTTGTGCAATGTCCATAAACTTTTGCAACGTTAATATTTTTATTAATTAGCAACAGTCAAATTTTTAAGTGCTGCAACGGTCAAATTATTTATTGTTTTTATTGTCTTTTATTGATTTTATTCTTCCCTGGCTCTATAAATAGAGAGCTCTTCCCCCATTCCAAAAGACACCAAGTTGAATCTTTTTCATTCTCCTCTCTTCGTAGTTTCATTTCTCTTTTCCATCCTGTGTATAAACTCTATTAGAGTTTCTTGCTTCTTGCTAGTTCTGTGATCCTCAAATATTTTTGAGAAGTTCCTATTGTATCCTGGGAGACTTGTGCAATACATCGTAGATAAGTCCTTAAGGACAATGAATTTACACGCCTCAGGAAATTACGGTTCGAGATTTTGTCAACATTTTTAGTACATTTCGGTATCCTAACCCATAAGAACTCCATGGTTAACCCGGAAAGTGTGCGAGTGAGGACAAAGCACATTGGAAAGCCTCATGTTGATGTGTGGGGACAATCAATATTCCCTATAAGTTGTCAGGGCATTACAAAATGAATCCATCACACCTACTTTTTATTCGTAAGTTCCACGTCGATTAAAGATAAAGTCAATTTATAATATATAAATGGATACAAATATCACTATACAAACCGATTTTGTAGAGTTGAGTTCTTAAAATTCAATTCTTAACACTTACCCAACACTAGATTCAACACATTATTCTCCATTCCTTCCCAAAAAGTAGTATGTTTAATCAAATATGAGAAATTGATGTTTTTCTCACAATGTTTAATTTTCTTGAAAAAAAATAAGGTAATAATATTCAACTCAAATATTTTTTGGTTATGATTCGATTTTTTTGAAAAGACAATTTGAAAAATTATTTGATTTTTGAAAGTGAATATGGTTGACATTATTCTTAAGTATTTCTATTTAAAATAGAGATTCAAAGATAATGTAATCCTTAAAAAAAAACTATCTGTCTAAAATTTTTGATATTTTTAACTTTTGAGAATCCATTTTATATTTTTGAATATAACATAACATGAATGAATAGTCGAATAGATTAAAAAATTGTCCCAAAAAGTGAAAGAAGAAATTTTTTGGTATTTTTTAATTATTTGAAAATTAGTGTTACACAAATTCCAAGGTGAAAAAAGAAAACTATTTTAATTTTTTATATTTTTCATGTTTTTATTAATTAATTACTTTTAAAACAGTGTGTTCATGAAAAAGTAGAGTGTGAGGTTAGTAACGCAATGGTGCAACAAGTAATTAGGGTGCAATAGTAGTAAATATGTGCAAAGGGGGTGTGAGATTATGATGTGGGTGTGTGCAAAGTAGAACAAATGATCTAGCAGAAAACCAAAAAATGGTGCAAAAGTGACTTTGCAGGAAATGCCGTTTATATTTATTTATTTATTTATTAGAAGTCGTTTTTGGGTTGGAGATTTCATAAGAGAAGTTGTTTTGGAGGTGAACGTTCTGCAATTGAAAATCGGGTTTGGAGATTTCATAACAGAAACTGTCTTGGGGTGAACGATTTCTTTCGTCTGCAATTGGAAGTCCTTTGAGAGTCAGACGACTTTAGTTTAGTTTGAAATTAAAAGTCGTTGGAGAATTTTTGACGATTTTGTTTTGTAATCTATCAGTTTTTTTTTTGTTATTATTAATTACTATTATTATTTATCTCTAGGACGTTTTATTTAAATGTTGTGCCATTAAATATAATATTTATTAAATTTAATAACTAAAATTCGAACTTATTAAATATAATATTTTTAAATTAGTTTAGCATTTTTATACACAAAATAAATGAGGGATCATATGGTTACTATGAAGACATCTTACAAATGGTAGTGAGTTAAAAATAATGAGACTCCATTATTTTAATATTAAAAGATTTTAATATAAAAAGAATTGTTATAAACAATTTTTATTATTTTAAAACGTTTAGAAACCACTTTTCTAGAGTTTTCTATCTTCTTTCTAAGTGTTATTGTTCCTAAGTCATCTGTTTGACGATTAGGAGATGTCTTTACGATCACGGCGTCAAGGTCTACAAACCTAGCTGATCAATTTCAAGAATAGAGCAAGTAAGTTTCGACTCATTTTTCTTGTTTCGTTCCCAAATTTGTTTTAGAATAATCCAGTACTGTTGCATGTTTAATCATGCTTCTTCTAAACATTCTTGGTTCACCTAAAGTTCTAAGGACTCTGTCCGTTTCCAATTTGGTGTCTTGTAGGTTCGTTTAAAGATTCCTTGTATTTCAAGCAATCGACGAAACGTTTCTTTGAGTTGAACAGTTTATTGCAAGGTAAGGGAAGCTATTTCATCTTTAATATATGAAATAGAATGTGAAAAATCTGTTTTGAAGGCGGGATATAATTGCATGATGTTTGGACGAGTTGAATTGATAATTATGGTAAGTTATGGTGATTAATGATGTGTTTGTGATTGTATGAATGTATGAAAATGTTGTTATGTTGAAATGAGAGTGGAATATAATGCAAAGTTCAAACGAAATTGATATAGTGAATAGAAAGGAGTTGAAATACTGTTTCAGGATTAAATTTGAAGGAGTTGGTATACTAGGTTTTGGAATAATGAGTATGAGGTAAAATCTGTAGTTTGGGTAATTGTTTTGAAGTGTTTATGACTGGTTAGTATCATAAGATTGGTTAAAACAAAGAAGGTTAAGTGAGGGAAAGAATATGAGTTCAATTTTACTTGTTTTAGATTGAAATTAGTGGTCTTGGTATGTGAGTTTTTTAGTAGGTGATTAGTTAAGTAAAATAGAAATTTATGGACTGCTTTGAAGTCCATTAGGACTTGTGAGAGTTGTTAAACCAGAAAAATCTGGTTTGTAATGCAGAAAAGAGTTGGAGAAGGCTTGTTGGAGTGAATTTCGAGTCTTTTAAGGGGGTTTTGAGTATTGAATCTTTAAATGAGCAGTTCTATGGAGTAGTAGTTGGTTTAAAGTCTATTGTTGAGTCAATTGGAACTTGTTAGTGTAGTAAAACCAGTGACATAAGTGGTAAAAGATGTAGAAATGAGTTTGGGTAGCTTAGGGAGCTTAGGTAAGTGATATTGGGTTTTGAATTGTCATTTTGAGTTAGAGATGTGTATTCTAAAGTTTCATAGTGTTTAGAGGATCCTAGGAACCTTTCAAAGTTGTGGGGAAAGTGGGGAAAGCCATTTAAAAAGGGTAAGTTTTTGCTGATAGTGCTGAACACCCAAATCAGGCACTTAGTGCCACCATTCCGGGGGTGTCAACATTGAGTGCCATCATTCCAGTGGCTCTGGCGCTAAGCGGTAGCTTTTGGGCGCTGAGCGTTACTGCACCAGTTTTGGTTTCTTTTTCCGATTTTGAAAATACCAAATTAGGGGTTCTGGGTATCAGTTTTAGACGTTCTTTAGGTCGTTTTAGGGGTTTTGGACCCTTCTAGAACTGGTGGTGAGGGTTTCAAAGTCGTTTTACTTGCCTTAGTATGACTTTAAAGGGAGTTTGTGTTGTTCAGTGGTTCTTCTTGGACTGTTCTTGTGTATTAATGTTTATGGAATGATTTCATGTGATTTTTGATGACTTGTTGGGTTGTTTATTGTACTTTAATGCATGATAAGTGATGATATATGTTGATATTCAAATGTAAAAATGTATGGACATATGTATGATTTCAAATGGTTTTCAAGGTTGGAAAAGAGAATTCCAAGGAGGAATATCTTATTAGGGAAATCATGTGAATAAATAGTATAAATTGTAAGAAGTCGATATGGGGTTATCCTGACACTCTAATGATCATCCATGCTCAATTAGAGAGTGATGAGTCATGTCGTGAGAAGAGCAGGAGGTCCTAGCCTAGGGGCCTTTCTTTATGGTGGCAAAGGGCGTTTTAAGGATTAACCTTGTGTGGCAGCTTTGAGTGGGTCAGCTGTTCCACCACACAAGTGCAAAATCTTCCATGACTCGACATTTATACTATATTGTAAAGGGTTTGGCCAAGTCTGAGTAAGTGGTGTAATTGAGGAGAATGTTCTACTTTTGGTTTGATTAAAATTGTATGCTGAATTTTATCCTACCATGTATAATTGTTTTATCATTAGCTTACCCTTGCATTTGTTTTGTTTGTTTATGTGTGTTTTCTCTTTTGCGATGATCACCTTATGGGTGTGAGCTTAGAGAGGACATCTTTTTAGTTATTTCAGCGTAAGGGTTAAGGGTCGCAACGATATACATAGCTTCTTTTGTTTTCCAGGTGGTGTATATTTTTCTTCTCTTGAAATCTTAAGTTTGTTATAAGTTATATTCTTTGTAGCTCTTATTTTAGTAAATTTATGAGGAAATGTATATATTGTATGAAGAAATTTGCAATCAATTAAATTTTGTCAAGATAAATTTAATTAGTGTTTATAAGAATTAGAATAAGATAAAAAAATTAAACCACAAGTTACATGAAACTACATGAAACTCTAATTTTATATTATTATATTTTACAATATCATGTAAAAAGTTATTGCTAATTTAAAAATAGATTAATTATTATTAATAAGTAAACAAAATATCACAAGTTAAATTAATTAGTTAAATAATATAATTTATTTTAGCAGATGAATTCAGTTATAATAAATAGAAATAGAAAAATTGGTATATTATAATATCAGTTATAATATCATTAATAGTATTATATCAATTATAGTATCATTAATAAAATAATAAAACATTTATGAATTAAAATATTTAAACATAAACATATTATTATTTGTATTTATTGGATTTGGTAACATGGGAGAAATAATTATCAAATTTTGTAATATTGTATGAGTGTTTATCGAATTTTGAAATTTGAGAGAAATGAATACTGAATTTTAAAATTAAGGATAAATAGATATCGTATTTTAAAATATAATGAATTTTTTAACTAATTTCAAAATTTGATGGATTTTTTAATCAAATTTTGAAATTTAGTGAGTTTCTTAATAAGATTTCAAATTTGGTGATTTCCTTAATCGAATTTCGAAATCTAGTAAGTTTCTCAATCGGATTTTGAAATTCAATGAATTTCTTAATTAAATTTGAAATCCAATTAATTTTTTAATCAAATTTCAAAATTTGGTGAATTCCTTAATTAAATTTTAAAATTCGGTAAGCTTTTAAATCAAATTTTAAAATTAGGTGACTCCATAAACAAAATTTTGAAATATAATTAATTCTTAAATCAAATTACAAAATTTTATAAGTTCCTAAATCAAATTTAAAAAATCTAGTCCGAGCACTCGAGGAAATTCCTAAAACGAAGGTGCAGAAGTGGATTCTCTTAGGTTAGGTAAAGGGGAAATTGTGTTTTTATTGGGTTGTTTGGAAAGGGGTGAACCAGTGGAGAGAAGTTTGGTGTTGGGCGCAATGTGTGTTAGCCAAAAGTAGTATGGAGATGGTGGCTCTAGTTTTCTTGTGAAAACGATGAAATGATTATGCATGGTTGGAGGGATATGGAGTTGGGGCTAGAACTTGGAGATGATGAAAGGCTTTTGTTGCTTTGGAAGGTCAAAAAATAGGCTTGGAGGATGAATGTGAATGGAGCGTTGGTGAATCGTTTTTTGCTGTTGAAATTTTTTGAAAGAGTGGAATGTAAAAAAGGAATAATAAAATTGTTAACTTGACCCATGGCTTATGGGTCAAACCTACTCCTTGAAAAAATTTTAAGAGACTTTTTCAAGTGGGTGTCAAAAAAATCTCTAACCTTAAAAAAGTTTCTTTTCAAATTGGTTAGGATTAGAATTAAATTGAATTTTATCCTATTATCATATTTTAATTAATTCTTAGAAACAATATATTTATGTAGATATAAAATTATATATTTGACTAGATAGTCTAATATACTATAATTTTATTATATTTAAATCAATACTTTTATATCATATTCATTATTATATTATTAAATAAAATATATAATATATAATTTAATACAATTATTGATTATAATATCTTTATTAATTTTATCAATTTTTTGAGAAAAAAACTTATAACATTTAATAAACCAGTTTAACAATATAATAAATCTCAAAAACAACATAAGAAACATAGTTTAACAAAATTGTAAGAATATCAGATTAATTTTAATAAAATTCACAGTAAAATTTTTTAGGTGGTATAAAAGACAATGTAGAGGGGTGATGATGTTAAAAACAAAATTGGATGATACAAAATTGAAAACACGGTGTAAAAAGAGAAAATGTGTGATATAAAGGAGATGTAAAAGTGATTTGGGCTTTTGAAAGAAAAACAACCAACAAGCTCTTTTATTTTAATATTTGAAAACTTGGCCGAAGGACCAATTTTTTTTTCAATTTTCTAATATTTAATTCATTTTTTATTCTAAAAAGACAAAAACTCTATTTTATTTAATTTTTTTAAGAAAATTTTTTTAAAGAACCTCTTTTTAAATCATTTTTTCAAAATATTTTTTGATTTATTATTTTTTAGGAAAAATATTTACTTTTATCTCTTCTTATTTAACACTTATTTTAGCTTTATATTTTTATAAATAAATTTTATTCATCATGACAAAATTGAATATTAACTCTCCCATTACAACACATCAAGATATTTAGTCTACAAAAATTAATAACTAAGTTTTGGGTTTTTCTCAAACAATTCATAATTTATATTAGAGATGAAAAAGAAATTCGTTCTCATAAGCATTGTTTGAATCTTTATTCTTTTTGATAAAAAACTTTTCTATTAACTAGATATGAATAATGTGGATATAAAGATGAAATATGTATATACATGTCTGTTTCTCTCTATATGCTATAATTTCTGATTTTTATTCCTATGCTCATTTTTATTTAAATTATTAAAATACTTGTATTTTAGATGTCGTTATGAATGAGTTGACGCAGAGAAATTCGATTGATTATAGGTCTTATTCATTACAGGCGTAAAGAAGAGAAACAACTTCACTTCCAACAATTCTAATAACTATACTTTACCTTTTATCAAATTCTTACTTTCTGCTTCTATTTTCACAAAATATTACCGCTTTTAGTTTCACGCTAAAATATCAATATAGTTATTAGACATGAACTCCTGACCTCTTCACAGCTAAAACACTATGCATGTCGTCGAATGGACTATCCCCTCACAAGTAAGCTATTTCACCTTATTTTATTTGTTATTATTTTCAAAATTATTTATTACCACACATACACATACATACATATACATATATATATATATATATATATATATATATATATATATATATATATATATCTCTGTTATTTTAGGACTGCATTATGCCTACACAATGCAAACACATATCTTGTTTGTAACAAAATAATTAATTTAAAATCAATATTATTATTTATATTAATTTTTGTTTGTAAGTAAATTTGCATTTGATATTATAGAGATCCTCCACATATGCATCCCACAACAAGCACTCACTATCTCGTAGCGACCGCCATCACACACTGCCACCAACATTGAGCATTGATTAGTGTCGCATAACGCAATAGAGAAAGGGAAAGGGAATTGTGATTTGGAATTGGGGGTAATGCCGGATGAGAGCAATGGAGTCTGCGGTTGACGATGTCATAGTGGTGGTAGGGGTAGAGGAAGGACTGATGGTAGGAGGGATTCAGAAGAAGAGAAGTAATGGAGATTAGGAGAGATTTAGGGAGAAGGGTTTTGCATAATCTTAAAATGGGAGAAGGGAAACCCAATTTTTGATTTCATAAAGTCGAAGCACTTACCAATGGCCACCGTGTTTCGGTAATGACTCATGTCATTTACCATATATCTCTAGTAAGTTACTAAGTCCATTACCAACGACCATAGCCCGTCGATAACTACCCAATCTCTACTCCATCGGTAAATCCACTAGTAAATATGTTTATTCGATGGATCATTAGTCGTTAGTAATAATTCACTAGTAATTTCAGTAATGCTTGTAGTGTTAAAATGTTTTAAAATTTGAATACTTGTTTTCCTTTTGTAATTTTTTAAAAATATATTTAAATTTTATCAACTTTGTTTCATTAATGTTTGAAAAATTAATAAATATTTTGGTTTTCATGAAATTTTATTTGATACTTTAAATTGAAATATATACAATTATAATTTTTTTCTAATTATTTAGTATTAAAGAAATGAGAATATGTCATTTTGATATTGAATATTTGACAATATTATAATTCCTTTGCAATAGTATATTATTATTTTATAAAACTTAGTTAATTGATATTTAAATAATAAGAAAGTAGGTACAAGGTACAAATATAGGTGTATACCTGTTACTCGATGGGGATGAGGATGAGACAAAACTTTCATAACCATTGCATTTGGGTATCAAGATGAAGATGCATTTTTCCTTGGGGATGGATATGGAATAACAAAATTCATCCCCACTTTGTTGCCATCCTTAACCTACACCACTCGCTCTATCACCTTTCAACAACAAACCTACATGGAACAAAAATGATACATCCTTGCTATCACTCACGCACAAACATAACTAGCATTACCATCACCTTTGACTTTCATAAGCATAGATTCAACCACTTTCGGACGAAATCCCAACACATAACAAGTAATTAATGATGGCGAGTCAAAGCTTTGAACGGAGAACCCACACACAAACTGGTGTTAGGGTTGATCCACACTGACTCAAGGAGAAGAAAAGGAAAACTTTAAGCAAACTTTACATTTTGAAGCATTTTGCACTAGCTTTAACGTTGTAGAATAATACCCATCACCCAACTTTGGGTTTTACATTTCTTTGGATTTAGACAACAAGTTCACGTTTAGAAGCTGCTATTCTTCCTTGGTTCAATTACTCTTTTCTCTATGATGCATTTTATTTTTCCACTGTATTTTAAGAAGTCTATGAATTACTAAATTTTCTATCCTGATTTCCTGAGTAGAATGCAAGCTTTAGGGCTTTGTTCAATGATGTTCTTTGTTTTTTTGTTTGCTCTTTGTTATATAATCTTTGTGCTTTAATGATTTTTGCCTAGGGAAGCTTAATATCTAATGGTATCTTTATTGACTGAACTTATGCTTAATGGGTTTTGGTTGTTGGTTGTTGGGATCAATTAATGCATACCTTACTTAATTCGGTGATGAAACTCGTTTAATCTTCGCTTAATTGGTTAAATTCGAGTTCACCGTAACAGAAAGATTAGTTTCATAACCTGGGAAAAACTGCATTTGAATCAGGGAACCAATTTTTCGTTAATCATTATTGTATTTTCTTAATTGTATTTAAAACTTTCAAAAACCCCTGACTTTGTTAAAACAAAAATCGTTTAGAGAGTAAACTGTCTAAGTAACCCAAGTTTTAAATTTTAACAGTTATCATTAAAAGAAATATCACTACATAGGAAAACTTGTTTTAATCAAGTAACTCTGAGCTTTTTGAAAATACAGTTTGTGTGAGGAAGTTCCAAAAAGCTAGTTCAATTACATTGCCTGGTCTCGTGAATAGGAGAAGCTCGCGCTTTGTGGGTCAAAGGTCAGAGCGGTTCTCTTCAAGTTGGTAAAGCTGCTATCTTCCGATTCGTTGGTCGAAGGAAGATCTTATCTACACTGCTCTGGTTCGTTGGTCAAAGGAAAGTGTAGATTGCTCGCTTCCGGTTCGTTGGTCGAAGGAAGCATCCTTCCGGTTTGTTCGTCAAAGGAAGATTTTATCATTACATTTTATTTCACTCTATTGTAATTTGTTGAACTGATTTTTAGTGAAAACGTTAATCATTTTTCATAATGATTAACAACTGGACGTAGATTCTTTTGAATTGAACCAGTATAAAAATTTTGTGTTGAATTTTTCTACTCCCTACACTCTCTTTACATTTTACGCATATCAACTGTTCGATAAATTTTCTTTAAGAAAATTTATTTTCTAAAACAGACTATCTTAATATGAGTTGTGACCAAACATGTTTTCTGCTATCTAACTTTTATTCCGTTGCGCAACTCTATAACGGTACCGATTGTTCCCACAAAGAAGTGAGTATGCAAAAGAATCAATGTAACAGTGAACATGTGCATAATCAACTTCAACAAATCACTCAGTCGATTTAATCATTTTATACTACTGTCATTTAGAATTCCCAGTTCATTTCGAATAGTAAAAAATCTTTCCCTGTTCAAAGGTTTTGTAAAAATATCAGCCCATTGATGTAAGGTATCCACATATTCGATCTTAATTTCATCCTTGAGGATGTGATCGCGTATGAAGTGATGCCTTATTTCAATATGCTTGGTTTTTGAATGAAGAACAAGATTTTTCGTCAGATTAATAACACTTGTGTTGTCACATTTCAAGGGTATATTATCTAATGTAATAGCATAATCTTTTAATTGACTCTTAATCCAAAGAGACTGTGCACAACATCTTCCAACTGCTATGTACTCAGCTTCTATGGTGGATAGAGCCACACAAGCTTGTTTCTTTGAATGCCAAGAGACTAATGAAGATCCAAGTAAATGACAAGTGCCACTGGTGCTCTTCCTATCTAGCTTACAACCTCTAAAGTCAGAATCACTATAAACTTTCAGAAAAACATTTGTCCCATTTGGATACCATAGTCCAAGACTTTTGGTTCCCTTATGGTATTTTAAGATTCTTTTAACAGCAGTTAAATGTGATTCTTTAGGAGAAGACTGAAATCTAGCACAAAGACACACACTGTGCATTATGTTAGGTCTACTAGCAGTTAGATATAGTAATGATCCGATCATACCTCTATACATCTTTTGATCAACATTTTTCCCAGCTTCATCAAGATCCAAGTAGCAATTTATTGCCATAGGAGTTGTAGCCTCCTTGCAATCCAACATTTTGAATTTCTTCAACAAATCAGTGCAATACTTGGATTGGTGAATGAAGATTCCATTTTTGGCTTGCTTGACTTGAAGACCAAGAAAATAAGTCAACTCTCCCATCATAGACATTTCGAACTCATCCTGCATAGTCTTAGAAAATTATTTACATAACGCGGGATTAGTTGATCCAAAGATAATATCATCAACATAAATTTGGACATATAGTTTATCTATGTTTAAATTTCTGATAAACAGGGTTGAGTCTACTTTACCCCTTGAGAAACCTGTCTTTATAAGAAAGGCACTCAAGTGCTCATACAATGACCTTGACGCTTGTTTCAACCCATATAAAGTCTTTCTTAGCTTGAAGACATGGTCTGGATGTTCAAAGTCCTCAAATCCAAGTGGTTGCTCCACATACACTTCCTCCTTAATATATCCATTTAATAACGCACTTTTAACATCTATTGGATATAGGTTGAATTTCATCACTGAAGCAATGGCAAGAAGAATTCTTATCGCCTCCAGTCTAGCCACAAGCGCATATGTTTCATCATAATCGATTCCTTCTTGATAGTAACCTTTTGCTCCAAGTCTTGCGTTATTCTTTATGATCTCTCCTGAATCATCCATCTTATTTCTGAAAACCCATTTAGTGTCTATGACCTGTAGATTATCTGTTCTAGGTACCAGTTCCCATACATTATTTCTTTTGAACTGGTTTACTTCCTCTTGCATGGCCATCATCTAATTTTCATCTCCAAGAGCATTTTTAATCTTTTTCGGCTCAATCTTGGACATGTATGCAACATTCATGCAAAATTGATTCAGTTGTCTTCTTGTGGACACACGTCTTGAAATATCACCAATTATGTTGCCAGTAGAGATATTTTTGGGCACTTTCCATTCCTTAATCGATTCTGTTCTAGGAGAGTCGATTATTTCTTCAGAGTTCTCTTTCTTAGGTGTTTCTTCAATCTCTTCCTCCTCTCCAGCGGAGTTATCAGCTTCAACAGACCTTCTGTTGTGTTTAGGATTGATAGTGGTCTCAACATACTCACCAAATGCCACATGAACTGATTCTTCAACACATATTGTTCTCTTGTTGTAAACACGATAAACTTTGCTGGTTAGAGAGTATCCTATGAAGATTTCTTCATCAGCTTTGGAATCAAACTTGCCAAGATTTTCCTTTCCATTGTTTAGCACAAAGCATTTTCATCCAAAGACTCTTAGATGAGAGATATTCAATTTTCTTCCTTTTAACAGCTCATTTGGAGTTAACTTTAGTATTGATCTTATAGCAGTTCTGTTCAACACATAGCAAGTTGTACTAACTACATCTCCCAAAAATACTTAGGCATGTTCCTCTCATTTAGCATTGTTCTAGCTAGCTCTTCTAAAGCTCTATTTTTCCTCTTAACCACTCCATTTTGCTGAGGAGTTCTAGGTGCAGAGAAGTTGTGTGATATTCCCATTTCAGCAAGGTATTCATCAAAGGCCTCATTCTGAAAATCTTTACCTTGGTCACTTCTAATCGATTTAATTCTAAGCTCCATCTCGTTTTGAATAACATCAGCGAACCTCTTGAATACTTTAAGTGTGTCACTCTTGACAGGAATAAAGAATGTCCATGTGAACCGAGAATAGTCGTCAACTAGTACAAGTCTTTAAGAGTTTCCACCAAGGCTTTTCACTTTTGAAGGTCCAAATAAGTCCATGTGCAGGAGCTGCAAAGGTCTGGAGGTTGACATCTCTCTTTTGTTCTTGAAGGACTGTCTTGTTTGTTTTCCCCTTCGACACGCATCACATAATCTCTCGGAAGCATAGCGAATGTTGGGAAGGACGATTACAAGATCCTTTGATACAAGCTTGTTCAGTTGGCCCATGTTGATGTGAGCAAGTCTCTTATGCCATAGCCATGCATCATCTTCTTTAGTCATTAAACAAACTACTGACTTGGATGATGTTTCTTTGAAATCGATTACGTAGATATTGTTAAGCCTTTTTCCCACAAGTAACAATTTGTCTGTTGAGTCGTTGCTGATCAAACAATATTTAGGCTAAAAAGTAATCTTTAATCCTCTGTCACATAGTTGACTGATACTAATTAGATTGTGCTTTAACCCTTCAAAAAGAAGAACATTTTTAATTTCATAAGATGAAGTTGTTTTGATTTTGCCTATACCGATGATCTTTCCTTTGTTATTGTCGCCATATGTAACATGACCAGAAGTCTTGTAAGAGATACTAGAGAATTTAGTAGGATCCCCTGTCATGTGTCTCGAGTATCCACTGTCCAAGTACCACATGGAGCTTTTTGTTTCTTGTTTCAGATTTGCTTCTGCAACTTCAGATTTTGCCATCATAATAAGATCATTTTTCAGATGCGGTTTTCTTCTTATCGCTTTGACTCCTTTGGCTTTTCTTTTCATTAAGAAATCTTGTAAATCTATTAGCATGCAGATTGATTCTCTGTGATCCAGGACCAGATTTACCACCATAGGTTGCCTTGTCTTGCAAGATTCCTGTTTCAAAAGATTCATAGAACCCATTAGTAATAGAATTTGATTTTGCATTGCAAGTAGCTGATATCAATTCAAGTGCGGATTCACATATCCTTCTTGTTTGAAAAACAGAAGCCATTTCCAGGAATATAGTCGATTCAAAGAAAATAGAAGTCGGCTAGTTTTTCAAATATCTTATGAAAACTAGCTCTGATACCAATTATTGGAAAAAGAATGGATTAGTTTCAACACCAAGAGTAAGGGTGAATTGGTGAGGTTTAAAGATCAGAGTCTTTTTCAAATCTTTTTTGTAAAGCATAAAGCTTTCAAAAAGTTTCTTGAATCTCAAGGAAAAAGATAAATCAGTGCAGTGGAAAAAATAAAGTTGACTATGCAGAAAATAAAGTCGACTTAAAGTAAAGAGTTCAGGGATATAGAAATTCAAACACAATTTTTATATTGGTTCGGCCAAACTGCCTACATCCAGTGTCCTTCCTGTACACAAAAGCAAATGCACTATAATGGTCAAGGTTTCTATAGAGACCTCCACGTCGAAATATAAAACACCTCTCTAACCCTCTAACCAAAATATAGGCATACAACACCCAAAGAAAGCAGTAAGATATCCCCTCTCCTGCAGTCTTTGTCAACTTTGAACAATCCTCAAATTTATCCCAGAACGTAGCACGTCCTCTTCCTATAGTCACAACAAGGCAACCACAATCTTCCAAAGATTGAGAGAAGTAGATGATCAATTTTGAGTACACCTCAATTGTGCAGTCTGATCAAGCTTTTCTTTCTTCATAACCTTGCTCTTCAAGCAAACTATCCAAGAAAGATCTCCACGGTCTTCTTGATGAGTTCTTGGAGCGTTTTCATAGAGATCACAATCTGAAATAATAGAATGAAATTTTTAGAATAACTAAAGTCTTTGTGAATTACAAAATCACGTCTATTTATAGTTTTCTATAAAACAGACTCTCCTGTAGTCGACTTTGCCACTAATATAGTCGACTGTAACCAAACAGTTATAACAGTTAAAACAATTAGTAGCAGTTAAACCAACCAAATTGATTACACATTTAATTCAGTTGACTTGCAATTAATGCTTGAACACAAAATTAAAATATAACCGTCATAGTTCACAAGCATTAACAAAATTTCAAAACTTAACTAACTAAGTCGAATTCCATGCTTATGCAGTCGACTATGTCACTTCAATTCAGTTTTGAAAAACTTTTCATTGCAAAATTATTCACAACACTATTTTTGAAAATCTGTGCAAAGTCACGAGTTTTAATCGACTTAAAAGTTGCAGTTTTGCCACACAATATAAGTTCAACTAAGTGCATGTGGTTTTATTTTCTGAAACATATGTTATTGAATCACAAATGATATATCATGTAGAAAAGCAGTGAATATGCATACATATACAAAAATCAACACAAACATGTTCTTGAAGAATTCATACACAATATAGTTTTGAACATGTAACACATATCAATACATGTGTGATTAATAATGTGTTTTCATCATCAAAAACCAGAACACTGTGAGATTAAGGTTTAACTAAACCAATGCTTCCCTTATCAACAATATCAACATGTTTGTATGCTAAGAATGGTGTTATTATTTTTACTACGATTAATGATTGTTGCATGGTGCATGACAAGCTTAGAAAACCAAAGAACTAAACTGGGTGAGATTTTGTGCCTTAGAGTTTATATATATTAAGTGTTACCACTTTCGACTTACAATTAAATTTGCTTGATTTTAATTGCTACTTGTTTTTCAATTGCATGACTACATATAAACAAGGTCATTCCCTCTTTCTTCATTGCATCATTAATCCATAATAGCCAATTGTGTTTTCAAATATTATAACCCGTTTGAACATTAAAAACACATTTCTTTCATCTTTAAACCTTGGAGCCTTGTTGACAATTATTGACCACATCACTTTAAGTGGAGGGAGCAAACATTTCATGGTTATTAGTTTGATTGAAGTGTGAGAGAAGTTACGAAAAGAGGGGAAGCATGGAGGTCATGTTATAATTGATTGGAGTCGATGTGGTGCCATCTTGTAACTATGTCCTATATAAAAGAAAAGGAAAAAAAAAAGAAAAAAAGAAGAAGAAAAAAGAATAAAAGAAGAGAAGAAAAGAGAAAAAACATGAATAATGTGGCTACAATGTGATGATTGATTGTGTTCTAGTTTTCAGATAAAAAAGTGTAGAATGCTAAGATTGTGAAGTTGATGTGATTGCTCTCTTTTCTCATTCATGCTACCTAGATACATTAATGCCTTTCCTTGTTGTTGATAGGGGGAGCTATACCTACCCTATATATCTATGTTTTTTATGACGAATAAGAAAATGGTTTTATGGTTTCTTGCACAACAAATGACATATTGCACAACAAATGACATAACAATTGCTTTATCCTTATTGTGTTTGTGCTTGATGTGTTTGATATATATTTTCATTGGTTGTTGATGAATCATGCTTTAAAACAAATTGAACATTTCATTTTTGGAAGAAATAATCGGTTAAGCAATGTATATAATCTGTTAGATTTCTCCATATCACTTGTATGCTTAAGAGGGGCAAATAGTTGTGTAAAACCCGATTACATTAGTTGTATAATCGATTAAAATACGTTGCTATGCCAATATATGTTTGATCGAGGCCGTACCCGACGAAATAGAATGTGCAATTATATGCAGTACTAGGCAGTGAAACCTTGGTCGTTTCTCAAGGACCAACTCTCTATGTCAAATGATCAAACATATAGTGGAGGTTTTATGCAAATTTACAAACTGGAATTAACAGAGCAAAACCGAAATTCATTCAAACAAAAATAAATACAACAAAATGAATTACAACATCAATAGATCTAAAGGCAGAGGTAATCAAAATGAAAGTGCAGAAATATATCAACAATTGACGAATGAAATAGGCATGAATTGGAATTTGAAATTATAGCAACACAGAATAGTAAAACCAATTTGGAAAACGAAATTGCAATTGGAAAGCGAAACTGAAATTAGAATTGAAAAACAAAACTAGAATTTGTAATTGGAAATGAAATTGCAACATAGAATCAAACAATATGAATCAGAATCAATAGTGAAATGAAATTGGAACGAAACTGTAAAACGAATTACAACTTACAACATTAAAACGAAATCAGAGAACTACATTGCAAACTGGAAACGAAATTGGGAACTGCAACGAAATTGGAATGGAAAACGAGAAAGGAAATTGTAGTAAAATAGAAAATAACACACAAATTGTAATGTATTAATCAACAACGAAAATCTGAAATTACAAAAGGAAAAGTGATTAACAATGAAAGCAAAACAAAAATAGAACCTAGAACTCTTGCCTCTTCCCTTGTAGATGTTCCAGAGGAGAGGAGACCCCAAAACCTAGCTGCCTCCTATGCAGACGTCCTCAATCTGAATGCCAAGAGAGAGACGTTAATGGGTCATTAAAAACCCTAAGGAAGTCTGCCTTTCCCTTCTTTAAATGGGCCTAAGGCCTATTCTTTTGGCCCAATTCATTAAAAATGGTCCACTATAAATTCTGACCCTAAATGGATCCAAGTTCTAATTGAGACCCAACATAAAATTACACTGAAATACAGTATAAAAGAAAATAAAATTATTGAGCTGGAAAACTGTGCTGACGTGGCAGATGACATGACAACTTCTGTTGAAGTCCAGAATAAAATTCAAAATCTGCTCTGAAAATAATAATGGCAATAATTAAGCTCAGAATATTCGAATTAATGAAAATATGAATTACAGATCGAATTAAACCCAAATAGCAATATTGAGGAAATAATAAACAATTAAGCACAATTCCATAAAAAAATCTGGTATAGAAAGATAAGTAAATAGGAGAAAATAATTACTCATCAAGGTGCATGTGTGAGTTTGTGTTTAAGACCATCAAAAGCCTCTTGTTGTTCCTTTCCCCACTTAAACCCAACATATTTCTTAATAATTTCATTTAGTGGGGATGCTATGGTGCTAAAATCATTGACAAACCTCTTGTAGAAATTAGCCAAACCTTGAAAAGCTTCTCACTTCACTTACATTCTTAGGAGTGGGTCAATCCTTAATGGCCTTGAATTTTTCTTCATCAACTTGCACTCCTTTAGAGTTAACTACAAACCCTAGAAAACAACTTCATTTGTACAAAAAATGTATTTTTCCATATTGGCATATGGTTTCTCCTTTGAAAACAGTTCTAAAACTTCTCTTAAGTGCCCAAAGTGTGAATCAAGTGTTTTATTATATAAAAAGATGTAATCAAAGTACACAACAACAAACTTCCTAATAAAATTCTTCAACACATGATTCATTGTTAAGACCTCGGCAAGTGTACCAAACAATTGTTAAGACCTCGGTAAGACCAAGTATCGTATCCCAGAAGACTCATGGAACTAAACAATTGTGTAATTACTTAACTAATTAAGACTGAAAAGACTATTTTGTTGGTTTTTAAATGCAAATGCAATAAAAGTAAATATGAATGCAAATTGATCAATTGAGGCTAAACACTAGAATGAACAAATGGAGTTGATAATATGAGATGATTATGTTGTTGGGGTTTAGATTTCACCGTCTTTACTTTCATGCACATAAGAATTCATCTTCTTCATTAAATTGTTAACGTTACTCTCTAAATTACTTAGAACCAGATCCCTCGGCGTAAAAAGCCTATCCTTAATTATTAGACCACAATCCCTTGCATCCCTAATAATTAATTCTGCATTACAAACAGAAGCTTAAGACAACCAAACATCCTAATTAATGAATGAAAAATATAATAGTTTAGAACATATTCAAATACATGAAAGTTTAGAGGTTACATCTTCCCCAACAACAAATAAGTTTAGTTCTCCATCGTCATGGAGAAACTAGGTGTGCAATGGAATGAAAGTGATAGAAAAACCCTAGAAAACGAAGAGGAGAGCTCCCGCATCCAATTCTGCCTCAACAGGGTCGAAAAGTATGTTTTTGCGCTTTTGCCGTCAAAAGATACAAACCCTAATGTGTAGAGGTCCTTAAATAGATCTGAAACAAAGTCCAAGCCCATGACGCTGGCGCTTAGTGCCCCTACTTAGGGCAATCGGGCGTCCTTGCTAGAGGAGTGCCGCTGAGGGTCCTGAAAGAGACAATCAGGCATTCTACGATACTTGGAGACTGGTGCTCAGCGCCCCCTGGAGGGTAACCAGGTGCTGGTGCAAGCTTCTGGCGCTGAGGGTCCTAGAAAAGGGCAACCAGACATGGTTGCGTGAGCACCTGCGCCCAGGGCCCAGAAAAGGGCAACCAGGCGTCCTCCGACCTTCTGTAGCCTTCTCTTCTCGTGCTTTCTCTGCCCTTTCTGGGTTCCAACTCCTTGATATTTTAACTCCTCTTTCAAATCATTCCAATAACCTACAAAATCAAGGGAATTTAGTGATAAAATCATCAAGTATAACCTCAACTCTCTTTATTAACAAAATAAACTAAAAATAAGAGTTCAAGCAAGTTTCCAAGTCAAATAGAGTTGATTTAATATCAAAGTTGAATCACAGATAATGGTAAATTCAACTGTTATCACAACCCAAACTTGAAACTCTGCTTGTCCTCAAACAAAACTGAATGTAACTTAGCCTAAACAAAATAACACACTACAATGGTTTAAAGCACTTTCTTCTAAGACAAGTAAATTACTCTTGTTTGTTGATCATAGAAATATCAGCCAAGATGTAATGATGTCTTTAGCCAATAAAGCTTCAACTATGGTCTTCACATACTCAAAGAACATACAACAGATGCAAAATCCTTATGAATGATCAACAACCAAGCAAGAATGTTATCCTATAATGCATGGAATTATTCCTCACCAAGGAAGGTGTTTCACTCAAACTCAAAAGTGTATAGTGAGGTACTCATTCACTCTACTATCACAATGTCACATAAATCAACTTTGCCTTTCATTTAAACAACATCAAACACACTCACAAGAAAGTTATCATCACAAGGACTTTTCTAAGGCTTGTAACAGGGCTGGGCTAGGAAGAAAATTGTTTTTTCTAGACAACAAAATTCCTTGAGTTAAGAGAGTAAATAATTATTTCATCATTTAACATCAAACTCTCTTTCTCTTTCATTTGAGAAACCATTCTTATCTTAATCTCAACTTTTCTTTCATTGAGCTCATTTATCCATCTTTTCCTTCTTCTCTTTTCTCTTTTTTTTTCATTTATTTTTCTTTGCTCAATGCTTTTGTCTTTTCTCATTATAATTTTTCAAAATTCTTTCCAATTTCCCAACAACCCCAAACTTGAACCCTTCTCCATACCATACAAGCATACTCTACTCAACTCAAGGCAAGGATTTCAAAAAGGGTTTTTCACATATTCAGGCTCAAGGTTTAAAGGATAGAACACACATTGTTCTTTATTGGGTTAAACTATTGACATTAACTTACCTGAGAAAACAATAGATGGCCTTGATAATTTGTAACAAGCAAGCAAGTGGTTTAACATAGAAATTCAAGTAAAATCAATTATGATTCCAAAGCAATAACATTCAATCAACAATAAACTTTAGTGTCTAATTTCTCACAGGCTAACTCAAGTTCCACAATTTTGATAAACATCCTGCCAAGCATATCAATCATAATTTAAATCATGCATCTGTCTTAAATAATTATGAGCAACCACCTGTTTATGCTTAAAAGCTAAGCCAATCATTATCTCAACATCAATCAATATAATAAAGCAAGCACAAGACAATATTACTCATCACAATTCATCACATAATCAAACCATTGCAGCACAATTCATTTAAACCAAGTACAACAACAAGAACACAATTCAATACAAACAAACCGAATTAAGACAAACATAAACTAAAGAACTAAGTTTAGAATGCTGGGTTGCCTCCCAGTAAGTGCTTGTTTAACGTCATTAGCTTAACACCATTATGCTCAAGCGTCAACCAAATCCATAACTATAGAAAGGCGTTCTGCCTCACCACCCAAATAATGCTTGAGACGTTGCCCATTAACCACCCAAATTCTTTGTGGATCATCAAAAGCCGAATCTACAATTTGACATCCATAATTGTAAACGGCCTAGACCACTTGGACTTTAATTTCCGATTGAAAAGCTTTAGTCATGAATTGAACAATAATACCTACTGCCCTAGATGAAAGACCTTCTTTACCAATTCCTGTCATGATAAAATTTTACCTTCTCTTTATAATTCTTGGAACAATCATAAGCATGTAAACGCATCTCTTCAAGCTCAAGAATTTGCCTTCTCTTATCAAAATATCAAAGGGATCAAAATTTAAGAACTTCAAAGCCCACAAAGCTTGGTGCCCCATCTCCACTGGCAAATGACACACTTTTCCATAGACTAACTGGAAAGGAGATAACCCTATAGCCGTCTTCATTGCAGCCCTATACGCTTAAAGAGCATCCTCTAGATTTTGAGACCAATCCTTGCGTGATGAAGCAACTGTCTTCTCAAGAATCTTCTTTATCTCCCTATTAGACACCTCAGCTTGCCCATTCGTCTGTGGATGATAAGGTGCAATCACCTTATGCCACACGCCATAATGCTTGAGTACTTTCGCAAGCTGAGCATTACAAAAATGAGATCCTCCATCGCTGATAAGAACTCTAGGAACTCCAAACCGGGCAAAGATTTGCCTTTTCAGAAATTTAATAACAGTGTTAGCATCATTTTTACGACATGCCACTACTTTTACCCATTTACTCACATAATCTACCGCCACCGGAATATATTCATTATTAAAAAGAATGTGGAAAAGGCCCAACAAAATCTATACCCTTACAATAAAAGACTTTAACCTCCAGAATGGCCTATAATGGCATTTCATGTCATCTTGAGATGCTCCCAGTTCTCTGACACTTATCACAGTTTCTGGCATGATTATGAGCATCTTTAAACAAAGTAGGCCAATAAAATCTTGACTGGAGAACTTTTGCAGCTGTTCTCTCTCCATTAAAATTCCCCCCATAAGGTAAATTATGACAATGCCAAAGAATTCCTTTTGCCTCTTCTTTAGTAACACAATGCCTCAAAAGATTATCCGCACCAATCTTAAACAAGAAAGGATCATCCCAGATAAACTATTTTGCATCATGCAAAAACTTCTTCTTTTGTTGGCAGTTAAAATCTTCTGGGATTACTCCTGCAGCTTTAAAATTAGCCATGTCAGCAAACCATGACCTCTGTTGAATATGCAAGAGTGTTTCATCTGAGAAAGATTCCAAAATTTCTTTTTCCTTACTTGTAACTTCATCATTAACTAACCGAGATAGATGATCGGCAAATAAATTCTCACTACCCTTCTTGTCACGAATCTCCAAACCAAATTCTTGCAATAAAAGTACCCATTTAATCAAGTGCGGTTAGCAAGTACTTGATAGCCTCATGATCCATGTATATGATCACTTTAGACCTAATGAGATAAGGCCTAAATTTATCCAAGGCGTACACTATAGGAATTCCTTTTCTGTAGTAGCATAATTCAACTGGGCTTCATTCAAAACTTTGCTTGCATAATATATAGTGTGAAAAACCTTCTCTCTTGTCTGGCCAAGTACAACACCTATGGCATAATCACTAACATCACACATTAGCTCAAAGTCTTGATTCCAATCAGGAGCAATCACTGGGGCAAAAATTTATTTTTTCTTCAAGATGTCAAAGGCCCTAAGACATCCATCTTTCATCTCAAAATGTGTGTCTTTGACAAGAAGATTACTTAAAGGTTTGGCAATCTCGGAGAAGTCTTTAATGAGTCTTCTATAAAAACCGACATGCCCCAAAAAGCTTCTGACTCCTTTCACGTTTGTTGGTGGTGGAAGTTTTTCAATGACTTCCACTTTAGCTTTATCAACCTCAGTTCCCCTGGAAGAAATCTTATGACCCAGAACAATACCTTTAGTTACCATGAAATGACATTTTTCCCAGTTGAGAATAAGGTTTGTCTGAATGCATCTTTTGAGAACAATGTCCAAGTTAGATAAACACACATGGAAAGAATCACCAAATACCGAAAAATCATCCATGAAGACTTCAATGCATTTTTCTATCAAATAAGCAAAGATCGCCTGCATACATCTTTGAAATGTGGCTGAAGCATTGCTCAATCCAAATGGCATTTTTATATAAGCAAAAATACCAAATGGACAAGTGAAAGCTGTCTTTTCCTGGACTTTTGGATCCACCACTATTTGATTGTATCTTGAATAACTATTTAGAAAGAAATAGAAAGCTTGACCTGCCAATCTCTCCAACATCTGATCCATGAAAGGAAGGGGAAAGTGATCCTTCCTTGTGGCCTTATTCAACTTTCTATAGTCAATACACATTCTCCACCCAGTAATTGTCCTAGTACGTATGAGCTCATTCTTTTCATTATAGATAATTGTCATCCCACCTTTCTTTGGCACCACCTGTACTAGGCTTACCTGTACACTATCAGAAATAGGATATATAATACCAGCTTCCAAAAGCTTCAGAACTTCTTTTCTGATCTCCTCCTTCATCACAGGATTTAGTCTTCTCTATTGTTGGGCAACTGGTTTATAATCATCCTCGATAAAGATTTTGTGCATGCAATAAGTTGGGCTTATACCTTTAAGATCTGAAATTGACCATCCAATAGATCCTTTGTTGGCTATTAAAACTTCCACCAAATTTTCTTCTTCCTTAGAGGATAGAGAATTACTAATAATGACAAGTTTATTTCCTCCTTGCTCTAAGAAAACATACTTCAAATGCAGAGGTAACATCTTCAAGTTAGGTTTATTTTCCTTGACTTTTCCCTTGGATTTAATATCTTCAATTTGTGCTTCAACAAAAGGAATTTCTTTCAACACATCCAAGTCAGTCAAGCATTCATCAATCAATTCCTCTTCCTCCCCATTCAAATCCTCACAAGCATCAATGAGAGTTCTCTCTAACGGAGAACAAAAACGCACCAACTTCTCTTTAACCATACATACTTCATCAAGTGTGTCAAGATGAAAACATGTCTTGTCAAATTTTGGGTGAGACATGGCTTTAAATACGTTAAAATTCACCTCTTCATCTTGTACTCTCACCTTGAGTTTGCCATTCTCCACATCAATTAAGACACTTGCAGTCTTCATAAAGGGTCTCCCAAGAATGAGATGCACATCTACATCCTCCTCCAACTCCATGATGACAAAATCCACACGAAATAAAAATTTGTCCACTTTAACAAACACATCTTCAACCAACCCATAAGGATATTTAAGGGATCTGTCCGTCAATTGGAGAGTCATCCGAGTAGGCTTGAGTTCTAAACCTCCAATTTTTTTAAACATAGAGAGAGGCATTAAGTTGATGCTAGCTCCCAAATCAATTAATGCCCTTCCAACGACCAACTTCCCTATAGTACATGGAATGGTGAATCTACCCGGATCTTTAAACTTAGTAGGTAGGAGCTTCTATATGATAGCATTACAATTTCCCTGTACTTCAATAGTTTCCTCTTCAATGTATTTCCTCTTCTTTGTAAGAAGTTCCTTAAAAAATTTAGCATATGAAGGCATTTGTTGTAGCGCTTTAGAGAAGGGTATATTGATCTCCAATTTCTTGAAAATTTCCATGAACCCCTCAAATTGCTTTTCCTTCTCCTTTCTTCAAAAATTCTTTGGGTACGGAAGTGATTTTTCAATTAATTTCTTCTTTTTTCTCAACTCATCTCTCTCTTTTTCTCAATTTTTCTCTCATCTAACACCTTACCACTTCTAGTAATAATGGCTTTACACTCCTCCTTAGGGTTAACTTCAGTATTAGCCCTAAAATTCTCTAACTTTTTAACTAGATGACCAACCTGTATCTCCAAGTTTCTAATTGCAGCTTCAGTGCTTTTATGATTGGAGATCGATAATTGCATAAACTGTTGAAGTGTATCATCTAGCTTTTCCATCCTGTCTGATAAGGAGGGTTGTTGTTGCCATTGTTGCTGTGGTGGTGTATTGAATTGCACAGCTTGCCCTTGACCCATACTTGGCTGAGGTTTTCACCCTTGATTGTAATTACCTGGGCGGCCCTGATTACCCATAAAATTGACTTCTTCTTGGGTGTTAGCTTGCATAGCACATTGACCATGGATATGATCTCCACCACACAACTCACAGAGTTGATGTTGAGATTAAGAAACATTCGACTACTCTTTAGGCAGTTAGGAAATATTTTTCATTAAAGTCTTCAGCTGCCGAATCATAATTTTATTCTAAGCCAACAATGCATCTTGAGATTGAAATTGCAAAACTCCTTTCCATTGCAGCTGATTGATAACGATTGGAAAACCGTTATTTTTATACTTAAATTTGATATCAAAACACACCCTTTATGGCTTAGAATGAGCTTAGAATAAAGTAAAACACTTAGTTGAGTCACATGAGAGTCAAAAGTTGTTTTTAGAGATATTATGCTTGTTTTGCATTGTTTTGCAGGGTTTTGATGAGAATTGAAGATGGAAGTAAAAGAGGGAGGACTTAGACTCAAGAAAGAAGGAGAAAAAGGAATAAAAGAAGAGTCAAAGTCACCGCTCAACGCTATTTTCCAGTGTTGAGCGCCAGACTCAAGGGAAAAACCACTGCTTCTCGCTTAAGCGGTGCCGTTGAGCGTCAAGGGGACTTCGAGGCAAACCGCTGAGCGGTCCTGCGATTAGAGGGAAACCGCTGAGTGGTCAAATAAGGCGCTGAGCAGTGGAACGCTGGGTTTGGGCTTAAATTCTGTTACTTTTATGCATTATAAATAGCCCTAGTGCGACCTTCAGAGTAATTCTTTTGGCAGGCAGAGACGTCCAGAGCAGTTCTACACTCCTTGGAGGTGGTTTCTTGGATGCTTAGGCTCCAATTTATCAAATCTAGGGTTTACTCTTCCATTCTTTCATTTAATTCCATCTAGTTTCACCATGTCCATGGTGAACTAAACCCTTTGTTGTTGGGGAACAATGTAATGTTTTGAAACTCTCTTATATTGAAATTCTTGTTTTATTTAATCTTTTGAAACTCTCTTATATTGAAATTCTTGTTTTATTCATATGCTTATATTATCAATTGTTGGGTTTCTTATCTATGCTCAATGCTTTTATCGGTTAACTCATTCGGTAAGAAGATATTTGCCTTTGTCGATAAGGAGACGTATAGGGAAGTCATGAATTGATAGGGAATTCCTTGATTAAGTAATAATGCCTAGAAATAGGGGTAGGACGATCGATTGTATTTGCTTCTGTGATATATGCATTGCTAATTACTTAGGGAGACTAGAGATAGTAAACTAGTAGTTAGTGATAGGCTCTTTTTCGCCGAGAGATCGGGTTTAGGGTAGGTAAAGAAAGTTTGCATGATAATTAGATAATAAAGCGAATTAAATAAGAAAAGTAGATATAAGAGGGCGGATAAGATGAAATTGTAAACCCCAACAACTCCAATCAATTATATCTTTCCTTTGCCAATTGAATCACTTACATTTGCATGTTTATTTCTGTTTTGCATACAACCACAAAATTATTTCTTCTTTCAAGTCCTATAAGATCAATTTACATGAAAGATCAGGCCTAAGAGTCCTTTGGGAGAACGATATTTGGTCTTACCATCTATTATTACTTGATACAATCTGGTACACTTGCCAGAGGTTTAACACTGATCACTTTCACTATGTGTCTCATTGTCATTGATGGCCATGTTTTCAATCAACTCATAGGCTTCCTCTGAAGTCTTCCACTTGATATTACCTCCAACTGAGGCATCTAACATCAATTTCGTCTGTGAGCTTTGTCCTCCAAGGAATAAAATAACCACCGTTGGTTCATCGAATCCATGTGTGGGCATCTTCCTTAATAAACCTTTGAATTTGTCCCACGTTTGACCTAGAGTTTCATTCATACCCTGGCTGAAAGAAGAAATTTCTTGTTTACCTTTATTTACCTTAGACTGAGGAAAATATTTGTTCAGGAAATTAAGCACCACATCTTCCCATTCAATGAAGCTGTTCTTTGGGAATGAATTAAGCTACATCTTAGCATTGCTTCACAAAGAGAAAGGAAACAAGCTAAGCCTGATAGCCTCAATTGGCACGCTATTTATGTTCACTGTGTTGCATATTTCATTGAATGTGGTCAGATGTTCATATGAATTTTCATGAGATAATCCATTGAATTGGTTGATCTTCACCAGTTGATTGAGAGTAGGCTTCATCTCCATATTTGTTGCATTTACCCTCGGTCTAGCAATGTTATTAGAATGAAGAGGTCCTGTGACTACTGCATAATCTGCCAAGGTACGTATATCATTCTGATTACCTTGATTATCTGTCATATTTCCTGTTTCTTGGTCAGATTGATTGAAAGACTGTTCAAGAGTTCCAGGAAAGGGAGAAAGTTCTTTAGACGTCCTGTTCTTCCCACTTCTTCTACTATTGTCCAGACTTGCATGAAGAGGTTTATATAATTTCGTGCTTCTAGTCCGAATTGAACCCTGCATATACTAGATAACAATACACTAGAAGACCCAATTAGCCCAAAAATAAAGATAAAAACAAAAATCAAAAACAATAAAAATAAAGTCAAAAATGGTTAAGAATCGCACAACAGTATAGTTTAAACCACGAGTCCCTGACAATGGCGCCAAAAAATTGTTAAGACCTCGACAAGTGTACTGAATCGTATTGTATCCTAGAAGATTCACGACACTAAACAATTGTGTAATTAGTTAACTAATTAAGACTGAAAATACTATTTTGTTGATTTTTAAATGCAAATGCAATAAAACTAAATATGAATGCAAATTGATCAATTGAGGCTAAACACTAGAATGAACAGATGAACTTGATAATAAGATATGATTATGTTGTTGGGTTTTAGATTTCACCGTCCTTACTTTCATGCATATAAGAATTCATCTTCTTCATTAAATTGTTAACCTCACTCTCTAAATTACTTAGAACCCGATCCCTCGGTGTAAAAAACCTATCCTTAATTATTAGACCACAATCCCTTGCAACCCTAATAATTAATTCTGCATTACAAACAGAAGCTTAAGACAACCAAACATCCTATCCTTATCCCTAGGCAATATTTCTTTTGGGTAAAATTCTCTAGATCTAGGTTTCTAGGTATTTCCCAATAACGAAGAAAGTCAAATATCATGCTATGAGTAATCAAAACATAACAAGCATACAACGAAGGAGAAAATCACTAACAATTAATGAATGAAACATATAGTAATTCAGAACATATTCAAATACATGAAAGTTTAGAGGTTACATCTTCCCCAACAACAAATCAGATTAGTTCTCCATCGTCATGGAGAAACTAGGTGTACAATGGAATGAAAGTGACAGAAAAACCCTAGAAAATGAAGAGAAGAGCTCCCACATCCAATTCTGCCTTCAGAGGGTCGAAAAATGTGTTTCTGCGCTTCTGCCGTCAAAAGATACAAACCCTAACGTGTAGAGGTCCTTAAATAGATCAGAAACAAAGTCCAAGCCCATAACGTTGTTGCTTAGCGCCCCTACTTAGGGTAACCAAGCGTCCTTGCGAGAGGAGTGGCGTTGAGGGCCTTTAAAGAGGCAAGCAGGCGCTCTACGGTACTTGGAGACAGGCGCTCAGTGCCCCCTAGAGGGCAACCAGGTGCTGGTTGATAACGGTCTCAAAACCGTTATTTTCATGCATAAATTTTATATTAAAACACACCTTTTGTAGCTTAAAATGAGCTTTGAATCAAGTAAAACTCTTAAGTTGTGTCACATGAGAGTCAAAAGTTGTTTTTAGAGATATTACACTTGTTTTGCATTATTTTGTAGGGTTTTTGATGAAAATGGAAGATGGCAATGAAGTAGGAAGGTCATAGACTCAAAAATGAAGGAGAAAAAGGAAGAAAAGAAGAGTCTGTGAACCGCTCAGCGGTCAATTACACCGCTGAGCGGCCTAGTGCAGGGAAAAATTGTTGTCTGGCGCCCAGGCAGTGACGCTGAGCGTCCAGAGCGACAAGTGGCAAACCGCTCAGCGGTCATTTCTGGCGCCTGGGCGGTGGCGTGTGTTGAGGCAAACCGCTGAGCGGCTAATTTAGGCGCCTGGGCGATTGTCTGTTTTTATATTTTAGATTCTGAGATCTTTTCTGTTATCTTTTTGGCTTATATATAGCCCTAGTACGAATTCAAATGTAATTCTTTTGGCAGAGAACAAAGTCCACAACAACTTTACACCTTTGGATGAGATTTCTTGGATGCTTAGGGTTTGTTTTTTCCATTCTTCCATTCAATTCATCTAGTTTCACCATGATTATGGTGAACTAAACCCTTAGTTGTTGGGGAACAATGTAATCTTTTGAAACTCTCATATATTGAAATTCTTGTTTACTTTATATGCTTGCATATGCTTGATTTATCAATTGTTGGGTTCTTTACCTGTGCTTAACGCTTCTACAGTTTAACTCATTCGGTAGATGTTGTTTGTCTTTATTGATACGGGGACGTACGGTAATGTCATGAACTGAGGAGAAGTCGGTAATTAGTAATAGGCTCTTTTCACCAAGGGATTGGGTTAAGGGTAGACCAAGAAAATTTGCATGGAAATATGATAAATAAGCAAAGTAAATAAGAAAAGTAGATATATGAGGGTGGATAAGATGAAATTGTAAACCCCAACAACCTCATTCATTCATAGTTTCTCTCGTCAATTGAATTCCTGCATTTGCATGGTTATTTTTGTTTTGCATTTGAAACCAGGAAAATTATTTTCTTTTCTCAAGTCTTAAAAGATTTGTTTACACGAAAGATGAGGCCTTAAGAGTCCTTTGGGAAGAATGATATTGGGTTAACCAATTTTTATTACTTGATACGATCTGGTACACTTGCCAGGGGTTTAACACTGGTGCGAAGGCCCCAAAAAAGGCAACCAAGCGTGGTTGCGTGAGCACCTGCGCCCAGGGCCCCAGAAAAGGGCAACCAGGCGTCTACGACCTTTTGTAGCCTTCTCTTCTGGTGCTTTTTATGTCCTTTCTGGGTTCCAACTCCTTGATACTTTAACTACTCTTTCAAATCATTCCAATAACCTACAAAATCAAGGGAATTTTTTGATAAAATTATCATGTATAACCTCAACTCTCTTTATTCACAAAATAAACTAAAAACAAGAGTTCAAGGAAGTTTCCAAGTCAAATAGAGTTGATTTAATATCAAAATTAAATCACAGATAATGATAAGTTCAACCGTTATCATTCATCAATGTCATAAAGTGATATGATCAAAGATGGGGCAAGAATGAAGAGTTTAAGAGTGACAAGAAAAAGCACAAAAAGAGTATAATAGGTTTCTTGGTTTGTATTTGCCTCTTTTGTCTTCTTTTGTTTATTTTGGTTGTAGAGAAATGTATAAACTCTTCTTTTCTTTAAAGTACAAGCAATGTGAGACTTCACATAGTTTGGACTTAAAAGAAAAGAAGAATAAATAAGTTTTCTCCTTTTGTTGCTTGTAGTACAAGTAATCAAGCATAATTTATAGTTTTTGAATTCTAGACTTGCTAGGAAGCTCATAAACCCTTTAGGAATGGAAGATTTAAGAGATATGGGACTAAGAAACACATGGGGACGCTACTGGTTAGATTGGGAAGCATTCCAAGTCCCACATCCCATAAAACTCTCCACTTAATTCATCTTAAAGGCTATATAAGTAACCTAGGGGTCTGCTTTGTACTCACCTTTGAATTTGTTGAGATTGTTGATAGGGGGAGCATTGGTTTAGCTGAACCTGCAATCTCAGTAATATTTTAGTTTTTGATGATTACAACGCATAATTAATAACACCAAATGTATATTTTGTGTTACATGTTCTTTGCTTACATGTTATATGATTATACAAGAACATGATTGTGTTGTTTCTGTGTTGTTCATTGCATTTCACTGTACTAGATGAAATTTTATTCATGAATGCATGACACATGTTTTTTGAAAGAGAAAAACCACAAGCACTAATGATGTATTTTAATTGTGTGGCAAAACAACAGTTTTAAGTCGACTTCATTATGGAGTGAGTCGATTAAAACTCGTGTCTTTGCACAAATCCTTTTCAAAGTGTGTTGTGAGATTTTTCAGAGAAAAAGTTTTTCAAAACTATGATTTACACTGTTACATAGTCGACTATGTGTGTGTTGCATTCGACTAAGTTTGTTGTTGTTTTGAAATTCAGTTAATGCTTGATATAACAGTTTAACAGTCATGTTTTTTAATATATTGACCAAGCATTAAATGTCAATTGACTGCATTAATTGCGAATTCAATTAAGTGCTTTTACTTCTACTAACTGTTATAACTGATTTATTACATTCGACTTCATTAGTAACTAAGTCGACTAAAATGCGACAGAGTTGTGATAATCTATAAATTCATGCGAGATTGATTTCTGTAACAATGTTTTTGAATCTAACATTGTTTATGATATCTTTCAGATAAGTTTTGTGTTATAGAAAGAGGAAAATGCTCCAAGAATCAAGAAGAGACCATGGTGATCATTTACTTGAGATTTCTTGAAGTGCAAGGTTGCTGAACATTCAAAGTTTGATCTATCTACACATTGAGGTGTCTTTTGCAAGATCAGGTTCAATAATCTGCTAAAGATTAGGTTGTGTTCCATGTTGTGACTACAGGAAGAAGAGCGTGTTGTGTTCTTGACTTTGAGCGGTTTCTCAAAGGGTGTAGACAACAGAAGACGAGATTCTTGCTGCTGGTCTTGTTATTGTATTGCCTATATTTTGATTAGAGGGTTAGAGAGGTGTTTTATATTTTTGACTTGAGGTCTCTATAAAAGCCTTGTTGTAAAAACCTTGATCATTATAGTTCATTTGCTTCTTGTGAGTGGAAGGACACTGGATGTAGGCAGGTTGGCTGAACCAGTATAAAAACCAGTGTTTGAATTCTTTAATCCTTACACTTGATTTAGGCAGGTTGGATGTAGACTTTGTTTTTGAGTTTCACCAATTCACCCCCCACTTGGCATGAGTAATTGAGGCATTATTTTTTAACAATTGGCACCAGATCTAGTTTTCATAAAATATTTGAAACACTAGTCGATTACTATTTCCGTTTACTCGACTGATCTTGGAAAATGGCTTATTTTTCTCAAACAGGAAGGACAAGTGAATCTACATTTGAACTAGTATCCGTTACTTGCAATGCCAAGCAAAATTCTATTACTAATGACTTTTATGAATCTTTTGAAACAGGGTTATTGCGAAACGAAGAAACCTGTGTTGATAAGTCGGATTCCAGATCAGAAAGAATGAATCTGCATGTTGAAAGATTTATGAGATTTCTCAACAAGAAGAAAAGTCACGGGATTCAAAGTGATAACAAAGAAAATGCATTTGAAAGTAGTCTCATAATGATGGAAAAATCTGAGACAAAGGAAAAGTCTTTAAAACAAGGAACAAAAAGCTCCATATGGTACTTGGACAGTGGATGCTTAAGACACATGACAGGAGATCCAACAAAATTCACAAGCATCTCTTACAAGACTTCTAGCCATGTCACATATGGTGATAATAACAAAGGAAAAATCATCGGCATCGGTAAAATCCAAACTTACTCTTCTTTATGAAATTAAGCATGTGCTTCGTGTTGAAGGTTTAAAACATAATCTGCTCAACATTAGTCAATTGTGTGATAAAGGGCTGAAAATTACGTTTAAACCTAAATACTGTCTGATTGGCAATGGTTCAACAGATGAGTTGTTACTTGTGGGGAAAAGATATAATAATATCTACATAATTGACTTTAAAGAAACTTCCTTCAAGTCCGTTGTTTGCCTTATCACTAAGGAAGATGATGCATGGCTTTGGAATAAGAGACTAGCTCACATTAACATGGGCCAACTAAACAAGCTAGTATCCAAGGATCTTGTCATTGGCCTTCCCAACATGCGTTATGCTTTTGAGAGACTATGTGATGCATGCCAAAAGGGAAAACAAACAAGGCAGTCCTTCAAGAATAAAAGGGAAATGTCAACCACCAGACCTCTACAACTCCTACACATGGATTTATTTGGTCCATCAAGGGTAAAAAGTCATGGAGGAAATTCTTATGGCTTAGTAATTGTAGATGACTATTCTTGCTTCACTTGGACTTTCTTTATCCCTTCCAAGAGTGATACCTTCAAAGTGTTCAAGAGGTTTGCTGTTGTAATTCAAAATGAGAAGGAACTCAAGATTAAATCGATTACAAGTGACCATGACAAGGAATTTCAGAATGAAGCATTTGATGAATATTATGCAAAGATGGGGATCTCTCACAACTTTTCTAGTCCACGAACACCACAGCAAAATGGAGTGGTTGAAAGAAAGAATAGGGCATTGGAAGAATTAGCAAGAACCATGCTAAATGAGAGAAATTTGCCTAAGTATTTTGATAATGGTTGAAAAACCGTTACTTTTATAGTTAAATTTGACACTACAACACACCCTTTATGACTTAGAAACTAGCTTGAAATCATGCATTTTGCTTAAGTTAGAGAATAAGAGAGTCAAAGGTTGTTTACTTGGTTTTATGCTTGGTTTTCCTTATTTTTGCAAGAATGAACATGAATTGAATGAAGGAAGCTGAAGTAGGAAGGAGTGGAACTCAAGAGAAGAAGGAAAAATGCTTGAAAGAAGAATCGCAGGCACCTCTGAGCGTAAATCCACAACTAAGCGCAAATCCACCGCTAAGCGCCAACCTCTTGGAGGAGTTCTCTGGCCAACGCTTAAGCGCCAACGCTGAGGGGAAAAGTCAAGAGCTGTAGTTATCGCTCAGCACAATTCCACCACTAAGCGGCAGCTTCTTTGTGGAGTTATCTGTCAAACGCTTAGGCGTGAACGCTGAGCGTCATTCTTGAAGCGCACCTACCGCTGAGCGGTAGTCCAGCGCTGAGCTCCAGTCTCTTGGGCCTGGGCCAATTTCTGATGAACCCAGAGAGTGTATCTTTTGACAGAAAGAGGCGCAGAAACACTCTCTTCACCCCTCAGAGACGAATTTTGGATGCGGAAGCTCCAATTTACAACTTTAAGGGTTTTATCTTTCATTCTTTTCATTGTTTTCATCTAGTTTCACCATGTCCATGGTGAACTAAACTTCTATTGTTGTTGGGGAAACGATGTAATCCTTTGAAACTCTCATATATTGAATTGATTCTTAATCTATATGCTTTACTTCATTAATTGTTAGAGTTTTTTTCTTTATTCTCTATGCATGATTTGTTTAACACATTCAATTGCATTATCATTGATTTTGTCGATATGGAAACATACAGGGAAATCTAGACATGGGTAAATTCTCTCGGGAGCAATATTACCTAGACATAGGGATAGGAGGACCGATTGCCTTTAAGCTTCTATGCGAATGTCATGCATGATCAATTGCTAGGGAGACAAGACATTGTAAACTAGTAATTAGGAGTAGGCTCTTTTCACCGAGACATCGGGTTTATGGTAAAGTAGAAAGTGGCATTAACATTAATGAAGGAGTAGAATTCGTAAATATATGAGAGTGGATAGGATAAAGTCGGAAACCCCAACAAAATAATTCATCCATATCATTCACCTGCGTATTTTCTTGGTCAATCGATCAACCTTTGCATGCATGTTTATTTTCTATTTTGCATTCTAAACACCAAGTTTTTGTTTCTCAAGTCTTAAATAATCAATAAATCACATGACAGTCTAGGCCAATGCGTCTCTAGGGAAAATGATACTCGGTCTTACCGTTTATATTACTTGATACGATTCGGTTCACTTGCCGGAGTCTTAACATATTTCTGGGTAGACGCAGTAAGTACATCCTGCTATGTGCTAAACAAAACCATAATAAGATCAATACTAAAAGTAACTCCATATGAGCTAATCAAGGGAAGAAAGCCTAACATCTTACATCTAAGGATCTTCGGATGTAAATGTTCTGTGTTAAACAATGGTAAAGAAAATCTTGGTAAATTTGATTCCAAGGTTCATGAAGCTATCTTTATTGGGTACTCTCTCACAAGCAAAGCTTATCGGGTGTAAAATAAGAGAACGATGTGTGTTGAAGAATCTGTTCATGTAGCATTTGATGAGTATATTGAAACTTCAATTAATTCTGGATAGATTAGAAAGTCTATAGAAGTTGATGATTCCACTGGAGATGAAGAAGAGAATGAAAAGATTCCAGAAGAAGAAAACTCTGAAAATGTAATCGACTCTCCCAGAGCCGAATCGATTAAGGAATGGAGAGCACCAAAAAATGTCTCGACAAGCAACATAATTGGTGATATCACGAGGGGTGTTTCCACTAGACGACAACTTAATCAGTTATGCATGAATGTTGCATATGTTTCTAAAATTGAGCCAAAAAGGGTTAAAGATGCTATTGCGGATGAAAACTGGATGATGGCCATGCAAGAGGAACTAAATCAGTTTAAAAGGAACAATGTGTGGGAACTGGTTCCAAGAACTGAAAACCTACAGGTTATAGGTACTAAATGGATTTTTAGAAACAAGATGGATGATTCAGGGGAAATCATAAAGAACAAAACAAGACTAGTTGCTAAAGGCTACTACCAAGAAGAAGGAATCAATTATGATGAAAGGTATGCACTAGTGGCCAGACTGGAAGCAATAAGAATTCTTCCTTTTGTCGCTTCTGTGATGAAATTTAAATTGTGCCAAATGGATGTCAAGAGTGTATTCTTAAATGGATACATTAAGGAAGAAGTCTATGTGGAACAACCACCCAGATTTCAGGACTTTGAAAATCCAGATTATGTTTTCAAGATCAAAAATGCTCTATATGGATTGAAGCAAGCGCCAAGGTCTTGGTATGAACGTTTAAGTGAATTCCTGGAAAAGAAGGGATTCTCTAGGGGTAAATTTGATTCAACTCTCTTCATTAAGAACTCAAACAAAGATAGATTATATGTTCAAATTTATGTTGATGACATTATTTTTGGATCAACTAATCCCACTTTGTGCAAAGAATTTTCTAAGATCATGCAGGATGAGTTTGAAATGTCCATGATGGGAGAGCTCACTTACTTTCTAGGTCTTCAAGTCAAGCAAGCTAAAAATGGCATTTTCATTCATCAGTCCAAATACTGCACTGATTTGCTAAAGAAATATAAGATGCTAGACTGCAAGGAGGCTGCAACTCCCATGGCAACAAACTACTAACTGGATCTTGATGAAGCTGGCAAAGCCGTTGATTAAATAATGTATAAAGGTATGATTGGATCTCTATTGTACTTAACTGCCAGTAGACCAGATATCATGCATAGTGTATGTCTTTGTGCTAGGTTTTAGTCTTTACCAAAAGAATCACACCTAAATGTTGTTAAAAGAATTTTAAAATATCTTAAAGGAACCAAGAATCTTGGATTGTAGTATCCTAGTGGTTCAAATATTTTTCTTGAAGGTTACAGTGATTCTAATTTTGGTGGTTGTAAACTAGACAGAAAGAGCAGTAGTGGCACATGCCATCTCTTGGATGTTCACTAGTCTCTTGGAATTCAAAGAAATAAGCTTGTGTGGCATTATCTACCATAGAAGCTGAATACATAGCAGCTGGAAGTTGTTGTGCTTAGTCTCTTTGGATCAAGATTCAACTAGAAGATTAGGGCATATCCTTAGATCATATTCCCTTGAAATGTGACAATACAAGTGCAATAAATTTAACTAAAAATCCTATTCTTCATTCTAAAACTAAGCATAATGAAATAAGGCATCATTTCATACGAGACCACATCCTTATAGGTGAAATCAAGGTCGAGTATGTAGATACCTTACATCAATAGGCAGATATTTTTACAAAACCTTTGAACAAAGAAAGATTTTATACTATTCGAAATGAACTGGGAATTCTGGATGATAGTAGTATAAAATAACGTGTAATCAATTATGCTATGACTATAGTTGAATGTACTGCTGAATTACTATTACATTCATACATTTGCACATTCATATTATAAATGTGACAATTCATGTATCATTTTGATTCTAAAATTTTTGATCCAGAAGGATCTTGAATGGTTTTGTAGGAACATTGCCTATTGAATGGATATAACTGGAAAATCAACTCATGGAAAAGCTATGAAGTCGATTATGACTAAGGGCAAATCGTCTATGTTTTTAACAAGGGTTAAAGATTCCAATATTTGGATTTTTGTTATCTTTAACTATTGTTATATGTGCTTTTAACTGTTTACTCTTCAATATATCTCTCTGCAATTGGTTAATTGAAATGATTAAGAGAATATATTGCTTTTGATGAATGATATTGTATCATTGATTGCGTTGATACTTTGTACTGTTTCTTATCTGATACATTATTGATATATGTTGGTTATATGCTCTGTTATGTACCATTACAGTGCATTGTGCATCTGTGTTTTGAGATTAAAACATGCATAATGTCAGGGGGAGCACTGCATATTCATTGAGCTGATTTCACATGCCTACATTTAAGGGGGAGAGTATATATTTTATCATGTGAATATCTATGACAGGGGGAGCATCATTATTTGTTTTTGATGATTATATGATGCATCTCTGTATGATAGATTATCTGCATATCAATACCATTGTGCTTACCTTTTTCGCTAAAGCCCAAAGGGGGAGAATTATGACCTAAAAAGGTTGCCTTAGTGCACCATTTGGTTTAGCTTGCAAAAGAACAAAAGCACATTGTGTTTTTCTAGTAGTTTTTTTTTGTTTTTGTGATCTATTCTAGTACCTTTCTTTAGGTAACTCCTTTTGTTGTTCTAACCTTTCTTTCTTACCATTTAATTGCTTGATTGTCTTCTAAACATTCATGGTTTTGTCAAATTAAAACTTCTTTTGAAGAGCCTTTGTTCAGTTTAGACCTTTTCTTGCTTTTTTCCTTGGACTCCTTTTGGCTTAAGTAGTGTTAACTTGTGGTGTAGGTCTTTGCATGGTTAAAAAAACGTGAGGATCATTGGGAGGACAACCCAAAATAGTGAGTAACATCCAAAGGTGAAGGAGGCCTTGAAGGGAAGCTTAAAGTCTTGGTCTAAAACAAGAAAGTATACACTTGGTGAGAAAGAGAGATTTGTGTGTATTTTCTTTGAATTGTAAAATTGTAGTTGTTTTCCTTTTTAGACTTGTATTTTTGGCTTATTGGGGGTTTATCCTAACAAGAAAATTGGACATTTATTATTTAAGCGAAATTTGTAGTTGGTGGGTAAGAGGGAGGAACCAAAGTTCTTCTAACTTAATCATTAGGCCGCATAACTCCCTTTGAGAAATTTGGTTCAAGTGTGCCTAAGGTAAACTTTGGCTAGGAAAGGTTTGGTATTTAATAAATGCATTGTGATTCACCTCCCTTTCCTGGAAGTGAACTTGGGTGTCTTTTGCCTCCATAAGTCTCTTAAGGAACTTTCTTTGAAATTAAAGTATTTGTTTGTTTCATTGCATCTTTTGAAACCCTTTAAGGATGCCTAAGCCTAATTCCTTTGAAATTGGAAGTGACTCTAGTGAGGATGTAAAACCCACTTTGAAAATTTTGGGAAAAGAGCTAAAGTCACTTTAAATTTAGCAAAGGCAATAAACTCTTCTCAAAGAAAAAGAAAGAATTGAAAGAGAAGAGTATCTTGCTAAGTTAGAAGAAGAACTTAGAGCCCTTAATGAAAAACAACAAATAGCCTAAGAGGAAATACAGAGAAGTATGAGTCATACAAGGAGGAGTTCTAAAACTCCAACTCAACTCACACATTATGAGGTAGATAGTAGGCTTGCAAACCAATACTATCCACCTTACCCACATAGAAGTCATGATAGAGAGCATACTCCACGAGAGGTTAGAGTAGACCTCCCCCATTTCCATGGTAAAGAAGATGTTGAGGCATACTTAGATTGAGAGATGAAAGTTGAACAACTCTTTGAGTGTCATCAAGTGAGTAAGGAGAGAAAGGTCACATTGGCCATATTGAGTTTCCAAGGGAATGCTATGTATTGGTGGACCTCCCTTGTGAGAGAGAGAAGACTCTCTAATTTTCCCTAAGTTACCTATTGGAATGACTTGAAAAATGCCATGAGAAGAAGGCACATTCCCTCATACTATCATAGGGAGCTAATGGACAAACTCCAAAGGCTCCAACAAAGAGACATGAGCATAGAGAGCTATAGGCAAAAGATGGAGCTCTACATGTTGAGGGCGGGAATTAGGGAGGAAGAAGAAACCACGATCTCTAGGTTTCTACGTGGTCTTACTCTTGAGATTACGGATAGAGTGGAATTGTTGCCCTACCAAGACTTAAATGACTTGGTAAAAAATTGCATTAAGGTAGAGAAACAACTCTTAAGAAAATGTTTGAAAGCTTTCCACTCTAACTCTAGTGTTAAGAAAGACTACAAGAGGAAGGGTAAGCAAGTGGCAAAAGAAGAACCCTTTAGGAATCTATGGAGGGAGAAGAGAGAAGAGAAAGAAAAAGAGAGGCCAAGGGTGGGAATATCATCTCACACTCACACTAGTGAAATTAAGTGTTTCAAGTGTCTTGGTAGAGGTCACATTGCATCACAATGCCCCACTAAAAAGACCATGATCTAAAATGGGAATTGATTTATATAGTAGCCAAGATGAGGAAAGTGAGAGTGAGAGTAAGAGAAGTAGTGCAAAGAAAGAAGAAGAAAGCCCAAGTGAGGATGCCCATCCTTGTGAGGGAGAACTTCTTATGATAAGAAGGGTTCTCCATAATCAACCTAGTTCATAAGAGCACACACAAAAAGATGACATCTTCCACACTAGATGTAAAATCTTAGACAAAACATGTTCCCTTTTTTGTGGATAATGGCTCATGTTCAAATTGTTGAAGCACTAGGTTGGTTAGCAAGCTTGGATTAGCTACTTTTCCTCATCCTCAATCTTATAACCTCAATGGATCAATGAGGATAAGGAATTGGAAGTTAATCATCAAGTGATGGTCAAGCTATCCATAGGGAATTATGAAGATAGTGTGCTATGTGATATAGTTCCTATGGATGCTTGTCACATTTTATTGGGAAGGCCTTGGCTTTTTGATAGAGAATAACTACATAATGGCCACACCAATGAAATAACCATCACTCACAATAAAAAGAAGTTTGTACTTCATCCTCTCACACCTTCTCAAGTGGAAGAGGATCAAGCATAAATGACAAAGAAAATAGAAAAAGAAAGAGAAAAAGTAGAAGGTAAGAATAAAATAAAAGACACCTTTTGTTCTAAGTGTTAAAGCATGATGCACAAGTCTCAAGAATGCCCCAACAAGAAAATTATGATGTTAAGGGCCAAAAGCTTGTGTAAAAGTGTAAAAGTCTCCTTGCCATCTTCCTCTAGAAGCATGGCAAGAAAAGATCCAAAGAATCCTTGTGTGGGAAATAAAATTTTCAAGAAAAATGCTCCTAGTTTTCAAGACCTTAATCATTCATTTGATTTAAGGTGTATCCTTATTGGGAGCTATATCCTTCACATACTCACTATTATAACACTTGTTCTAACTTGTGTTATAAAACGAGTATTTGACCCTAGTGGAAAAATAAGGAAGAAAATGAAGATTATGAAGAAAAGGAAGTTGCCTTTAGCCCATGTTAAAGATTTGAGGGTAAATGCTTTTCAAGAGGGAGGGGATGATGGCATACCCCTTTCCATGACCTAACACATTCATGAAAAGTTGGAGGCATCTATAGAGGATGGGCCTAGACTCTTTCACTTGGGCCATCATGGAAGAAGAAGGAGTAGTATAGGTTTAGGTCTTGTATTTGGCATATAGTGTAGGTTTGATTAAGGCTTGTATTAAGGCCTAAGTAACATAGGATTTTCTTAAAGTTAGTTAACCAAACCAAGTGGAAAATGTGTGCCATGTGTCATGCTTCCATTGGAGAGGATTTTCTTTTTAAAAGGTAGCCACATGGCACCCTAGGAGTGGAGAGGATTTACTTTTAGTAGTGGCCACATGGCACTCTAGGAATGGAGAGGATTGTGTTTTGTGAGTGGCCACATGTCCTCCCATCATTGGAGAGATTAGAAGGCCTCATTTTTGGCCAATGAGAACAAAGGTGGGAGATCATGCTTTTAGGGTTAGAAGGAGACACCCTTGGCCTATAAATAGAGGTGTCTTCACCCTTGTATTTCATCTTGGAATTAAGTAATGTTATGCTGCCAAAATACGGCCATACTCTTCATTGATCAAGACTAGAACAACCTTAGAGGCCCTTTTAGTCACCTTCCTCCTTAAGTTAGCCTAACCTCTCTTGAGCCACCAAACACTACACCACCACCACCATATCTCCTAGAGGCTTTGAGCTTTTACCCCATCCATACCTTAACTCATCATCCTTGGACCATTTACCACCACATTTCCGCACCATTCATCCAAGGAAACACCCCTCCATGCATATCTCCTAGCTTTGGCCCAACCTAGCCAAGGAGGTTGCCATCATGTTTCTTCTACATCGGCATTCATTAAGGTGACCTCCATCTCTTGGACATACTCTTCAACACTCAAATTTTCTTGTGTAAGTCTTTGTAATTTGTTAAAGATCTCATTTTTATAATATGGAGGCACAAATCTTTCCTTCATATCTATGTTTAATTGCTCCCATGTAGAGATTGAAACATTTAAATAAGCAGTGAGGATTTAAATATATTTTGTTATTTTTGTTTTCCTAACCTTTTGCAGGATTTATCAAAATTGAACAATGCAACATATTTTTGTAGAGACATCCTTTTGGAATTTGTGTGCTTGTGAGGTCTTGGTGGAGAATGCCAGTGCCTTAGTGTATAGAATTATAAAGTGACTGGTGAAATTTTTAGTATTAAAAGAAACAAGCATGACAAAAATGTTTTCCCAAGGGTTAAATCAAGTACTATAAGATGTGCCAAATGAGAAGGCTTTGGGCATGAAACACATCAGTGTCCTATTTGGAATGCAAGTGCAATGACTACTAATAAGGACCTTAAGAACTACATTCTATATTTGAAAGAGGAAAAAGAAATAACTTTGCAAAATTTAGATGCGTTGAAAAGACGTCAAGAGAGGAAGCTTAAATGAGCAGAAGAAATAAAAGCACTTATAGAAATGGAAGAAAGAGAAAAGAGAGAAAAGGAAGAGAAAGAAAATAAAGAAAAAGAAGGGAAAGAAAAGAGAGAAAAAGAAGAGAAAGAAAAGAGAGAGTGCGAAGAAAGAGAAAAAAGAGAAAAGAAGAGAAAGAAGAAAGAGCAAGAAGGAGAAAGAAAATAAAGAAAAAGAAGAAAAAGAAAAGAGAGCGAAAGAGGAGAAAGAAAATAGAGAAAGAGATGAGAAAGAAAAGAAAGAAAGGAAAGAGGGAGAAGAGAAAGAAGAAAAAGAGAGAAAAAAGAGGAAAATAAGAGAGCATCTTGATTTGTCGTTAAAAGAAAATATTAATTGGCCTCTTTTTGTTTTGTTTCCTATAGAAGATTTTTTTTATCAAGAAATCATGACATAAACAAGGGAAGGAAGACAAGATGACAAAAAGGAAGACACAAGCTTAAAACTCAAAGAATTTGTGTTTGATAGTCTGTTAGCTTGTTTTTCAATTCATTTAGATATTCAAAGTCATTCTTTTAGTATGAAAACAAGATTTGAAATATATGCACATGACTTAGCTTGTTTGACCATCTCTAAGAAACTTACGGATAATCAAAGCCATACTCATATTTTGTTTCTTTACTTGAGAAATATTCTTTTGATCTTCTTTGAGCATTTCATCTTTAATTTAAAATTATTTGATGATATTTGGAGGTGAGTATTTGACCTAGGAGGCAGACCTCCAAATCTTTGATAATAAGAGATTGACCTCTTCAAGGATCCAAATCTCATTTTAATAGATTTCTATTTTGGATTATTCTAGATTTGTGTCTTTGATTTATGTTTTTGTTTGTGCATAAAATCTTCTAGAATTGAGGTCAAATTCTCTCTAAATAGGGAAGAATGATAAAGAATCTTCAAGTGGTACGAATTTGAGGAGAAATCCTCTTTAAGAAGGAGGGTATGATAGAGGACTATCTCTTGAAACATATATGAGAAGAAGAAGAATATTTACAATTCAAAGGATCTTTGACAAAGTCAAAGATCAAAACACGTCTCTTGAATCTTATAATATTCCATGAAGATCATGAGCACAATTGAAGAATAATTTAAGAAATTAAATAAATTGTAATTTTTATTTAATTGCAAACAATTTGTTTCTCTTTTTAATTTTTGAAGTTATTTTTGGATTTGATGTCTTTGGACTTTGTTTTATGGTTTCTTAGGTAAGTTAAACATTTGTATTTATATATAGGGCACCAAATATATATGTAGGCACTTTTGAGTCATAATATATGCATTTACATTTTTGAGAGAGAATTCTCTTGGTTCTTGGATTAGAACTTTAATTCTTATAAAGATTAACATCTTTGTGGTGAATCTTCACTTGACTTATCAATCTGCTAGATTGTGACGTCCTCATCTCTATCTTATTCCACATTCTTCTCTGATTTATTTTTGTTGTGTCCCTTGAAGATTCAAATTCAGAAAAGATCGTACTCTTTCCTAGATAGGATCATATATCATTACCTGTAATCGACTTCTGGATCCAAAATTTGGATTTTGCAAACCATGTCTTACTTTACATTTTTCCATAGTTTTTCCATAATAAACTATGATGACAAGTCCAAATCTATTTTTAATTTTCTTTCTCCTTTTTTGGTTAGTCGTCTTGTCGTGATATTGGTTGTGATAGATGGTGATTCCAATAGGGACTCCTAGAGAGTCGGGCCATTTGATTAGATGTGCAAAATTGAAGTGGTTTTTCTTTCCTTTTCTTGTTTTTTCCATCTGTATATCCTTGTCTCTTTTTAAATAATTGCATATGAATTGTTTGTTATTTGTTGGATATTTAGAATAATTTACCAAACCGTCATGTTATTTTCTTTCCCTGACGATTCTTAATAAAATCATTGTGATTTTTTTAACTTCCACCGTTGTAAGAAATATCGTTGTGATTTTTTATTTAAAAATTTAATTACTCTATAGTTATGAACATGTCACCGTGTTTTAGTTTCACTAAGCTAGCGCTATAAACGACGTAAATCTCGTTGAAGGGACCTTTTTGCATTAGTGTTGAAAATAAAAGGTCAACTCAAATTTAGATTGTTCTAGTCCAACTCAAATTCATTAATATATTCTATTACCATTAATTTTCTCTTATATTGTTACTATTTTATATCAATTATTAATAGAACTAGGTCTATTAAATTCTATATACATAGCCTTTATAACATGGAGTTAAAACGCATTATTTAATACTAAACACAGGTTAGCTTATTCGATCCTTTTTACCTTACTTAAACGTGAAAGAATTTTTTTATAAGTGGATCTTTCCTTTAAATTCTCTTAAGAGTTCAGTCTAGACCAATCAATAAGTACAGTTTAACTTATTGAGATTGTTAACTCTACCTAGATACTCCTCCACGTATATGGATAAAAACATAAACATAAATTTCATATAAATTAAAATAACACTAAATGAATCCTCATCCATATGAAATCTAATAAATTACATCTTTTATATTAGATAAATGACCATTGATATCCATCAAATCCCATATAGGCCTTTAACATAAGCTAATCTCAACTTGTCAGATTTATTATGTTGTTTATGCATACTTATTTTATGTACAAACTACTCTTCATCCTATGGAAGTAAGGTTGCAGAACCCAACTACAAATCAGAAAAATATCCGATTCTTTCTTTCCATCAAATTATCATTCTTTTCTCAAAGACGCCATCTTTCTAGTGTTTGACATTGCACATGCTCAAATATTACTATATAAGGAGAGTGAATTTATTTATTATTTATAAAATAGGAATTTCATCATAACAAAATGTCATAATTTCCTTGTCGAAGGTATTTCTTATATCATAAAGTAAATGCAATTGTGTAATTGTGTTCGTATGCGAAAAAGTTAACAATAATTGATTGATTGATGGATTCATTACGGTCGCTGAATAATCGTTCAAAATGATAAAGACTTCATGTTCATGCTGAAATGAAATCAGAGGTATGGGACCGGTAACGCGGAATTGTAATGTTTGCTTTATATATTTATAAAAGTGATTTTAAATAACTATTTTGCTTTTAAAATAGTTATTACACTAGTGGAAAAACGCTGTTTAACTCACCCATATGATGTAGGTTAGTCCCTAGACCGACATATATGAGTGCACGGTGACATTAACGTAAATAAGTGGTAACCTAAACGTCAGTTTGAAGGGAACTCGACGTCTATTATATAATACACGTCAGCTCTGATGTAAACCGATGTCCAATGTATGGAGGTAGGCGAGAAGACAGACTTCTCCTGGCCATTGACGTCGCTTATGCTGGGGGCCCGATGTCTACTAGGGGTGCAATTAATACTCGCCTCCTGATTCCCAGACGCTTAGACGTCGCAGGGTCAATCACCGACGTCTATAGCCTGTCTAGAAGGCGGGAAGATAGAAATTTCTGCAAAATAGACGTCGCATTTCTGGGGACGCGACGTCTATGTGCCTGTAATTAATTATGTTCACCAAAATCCGAGACACGTCGACGTCCGGTAGCAGTGACAAACGTCTATAGTATTATAGACGTCGGTGCCCTTTGTCAACCGTCGTCTAGTTCCCTGACAGGAAATGAAACGTCAATCGGTTCAGCGCACTAAAAGTCGGCCCCCCTGGACACCGACGTCTAATGGCATTCAAAAAGTCACTTTAAATGTTATCTTGGACGTCGAATTAGTTAGATAACCGACGTCTCGGTGACTATAGACGTCGGTGTCCACGGGCAACCGACGCCCCATTTCATTTTAAATAAACCGCAGACCCTTCGCGGCATTGCAGTTTCTGATATCGTCTTCCTCTTCTCCTTTTTCTCTTGCGGCACCTCTTCTTTTTCTCGCTTGCGACACCTCTTCTTTTTCTCTCTTGCGGCATTCTATTGTTGTTTCTGATATCTTTATCGTCTTCCTCCTCTCATTTTTCTCTCTTGCGGTATTACATCCGAGGTGCGTGGTTTTTTTTTATGCTTACCGTTTAAACTTTGTTTAGTCTTTCATTGATTATCTTCCGGTTCAACTGATTAAAATTTGCTTTCTTTGTGTTGTGTTTTAGTGCAGTTTTGTTCCATTTGCTAGCTACCTCCCAGAAAAAGCGGCGTCTTGTGAATTTCCTTTGGTTTTTTCAACCCAAAAACGACCCTGGGTTGCCTAGTTATCGTTTCACCGTGATTTTTCCCTCTTGCGGATGAAAATTGTACTAAGCAACAACCGAGGTTTGGTTTTGGGTTGAAGGGACCCATAAGAAATTCAAAAGACGCTGGTTTTTTTTTTGGGGGAAACTAGCAAAAGGAGATTGTACTACTAGGCTATCCAAAGACGGGAACAAAACTGCACTAAAACACAACCACTGGATTAGACGTCGGTTAATGTGTACACCGACGTCTATAGTACCTTTTAGACGTTAATCAGTGTCAATTTCGATGTCTTTAGTGCCTCTTCGACGTCGGTTATTGTGAAAACCGACGTCTATATAATGTCTTTAGACGTCCACTTAGTCCTACTCCGACGTTTAGTGACGTCGGACATGTCAGGGACTGACGTCACTATAGACGTCAGTTATATGCTTGTCCGACGTCCCATTGACGTCACCGGAATAAACGTCAGTTGTTTTGTAGACGTTAAAAGCCCAAAATAACCGACGTTAAACAGCGTTTTTGCACTAGTGTTAATATGTATTATGTTAAATGTATTTTAACTTGATCATTAATATTAATAATGTGAAGACATAGAAAATAGTATTTTAGAAGTGATAATAGATTAAAAATAGTGAGATTCAAATATTTTAATATTAAATAGTTTTAATATAAATAGTTTCGTTATAAACTAATTTCATTATTTTAAAACACACTATCTCTTTAGAAATTACTTTTCTAGAGTCTTCTTTTTTCTTTCTAAGGGTTCTTGCACTCTATTCATCTGTTTAAAGATCGGAAACCGCCTATGTGATCCTTGGAACGAGATCTTCAACTCTACCTAATCAGTTTCTCAAAAAGGGAAAAATTAGTTTTATGCTCTTTTGTCTACTCTCATGTTTTCCAATGCATGTACGGGTTTACTCTGTCGCATTATGGTTTGGGTCTTCTTTTAGGTTCTTTACTGATTAGTGGTCTAATGGTGTACTGATAGAAGTGGCTCCACACTTTAAGCAGGAGCAGCTACTCGAACCAGAATAGGCAGCAAAATGAGAAGATGATTGATGGAGAAGATGCACACAACGTGTTTGATGATTGGTTCCGTGAAGGTGTGGTGAGTGTATGAGGTTTCTCAAGCTTAGAAAGCCTTTCAAAAGGGAAAGAAGCTAGAGGAAGGAGTGCAAAATAAGCACAAGATAGTTTGAACTCTGAAGATAGGCCTAGAGAAATCTCAACAGCATTTCCTTATCAAATTCAAAGTTATTTTTACAAAAAAATGAGCCTCCCTTTCATAGATGAGGAGAGGTCTCTGAAACGTGCATGGCAAGCTACTAAAGATACAAAAGAAGCGTGCTGGAGAAGCTACAAAGCTTGGGATGCAAGGTTCAGAAGCCAACTCAGCAGCACGTGCGTAAAGAAGAAGACTGGTCCGCGGCCGCTGAGCGGTAGATGCAAGCTCCGCTGAGCACTGGCGAATCTGAAAGGCTTCTTGGCTAGCTTTTCCCAATTCGGAAGTCACTTAAATTCCACTCTTCTTTGCCTCCTTTTCTTGGCAAGCTTCCTAGGATGCCCATGCATGCTTTCCAACCTTTATTAGTGTCCTACAAAACAATGTAAATGTATTTAGTAAAGAGAAGAAATGATTAATAAGTGATGTTATAGGAGTAAAGTGGTAAGTGATCCTTCTTCTTCTTGAATCCTTCAAGACATGGCTTTTGTTAGAGGTCCTATTTGTTTCTTAGATGGTCCTCCATCAGTCCCTCCTTCTTGAAAAAGATCTATCCTCAAATATGCTTCATCCTGTTGAGCATATCCTATGAAAGGAATTAAGTCGTAGATGTTAAAAGTAGGACTGACACCATAACTTTCAGGAAGATCTAACATGTATGCATTGTCATTTATTTTTTTGACCACCTTGAAAGGACCATCACCTCGTGGACTAAGCTTAGACTTGCGTTGAGAGGGAAATCTATCATTTCTCAAATGAAGCCTAACTAGGTCTCCTTCTTTAAGAATTACTTGTTTTCTCCTTTTGTTGTTTTATTCAGTATATTTTTGAGTTTGTTTTTCAATATTGATTTTAACCTTTTCATGTAATTTCTTGATGAACTCCACTTTAGAAACACCTTTTTTATGAAGAAAAGAAGATGATTCTGGAAGAGGTAGTAGATCAAGAGGTGTGATAGGGTTAAAACCATAGACAACCTCAAAAGGAGAAAGATTAGTAGTCTTGTGGACTACTCTATAATAAGAAAATTCTATATGAGGTAGATGATCATCCCAATTCTTATGATTACCTCTTAACATTACCCGTAATAGAGTAGATAGAGATCTATTGACTACTTCAGTTTGCCCATCAGTTTGTTGGTGACACGTAGTAGAAAATAGTAGTTTAGTTCCTAGCTTGGCCCATAATGTTTTCCAAAAATAGCTAAGGAACTTAACATCTCTATCAGAAACTATAGTTTTGGGTAAGCCATGTAATTTGACTACTTCTTTAAAGAAAAGTCTTGCTATATAGCTAGCATCATGTACTTTGTGGCAAGGTATGAAGTGAGCCATTTTACTAAATCTATCAACTACCACAAAGATAGAATCAAAGCCCTTTAGGGTTCTTGGTAATCCGAGGACAAAGTCCATACTAATATCCTCCCAAGGGGCACTAGCTATAGGAAGAGGAAGGTAGAGTCCATGAGGCATAACTTTTGATTTAGCTTTTAAACAAGCTATACAACTAGAGTAATGCTTTTGGATGTCTACTCTCATGTGTGGCCAATAAAATTTACTCTTCAAAATATTTAGAGTTGTATCAACTCCATGATGGCCCACGAGTCCTCCTCCATGAATTTCTTTTATAAGAAGCTTTCTAATGGATCCTTGGGGTATATAGAGTTTGCCTTTGTTATAAAGATACCCCTCAGATAGATAGAATCCATCAAATGGCTTCTTAAGACAAGATGCATAAGTGGATGCAAAGGTAAGATCCGTTTTCGAAAGTTGTTTGATGTCATCAAAGCCTAGTATTTGTGATCCTAGAGTGACTAATAATGCATGATGTCTAGATAAAGAATCTGCAACAACATTAGTACTCCCTTTCTTATGTTTGATGACATATAGGAACTGCTCGAGAAACTCGATCCACTTTGCATGTCTCTTGTTTAACTTTCGTTGCCCTTTAAGATACTTGAGAGATTCATGGTCATTTTTTATTATAAATTCTCGTGATACTAAGTAATGCTCCCAAGTCTTCAATGCTCGTATAAGGGCATATAATTGTTTGTCAGAGGTGGGATCGTTCAAAGTTGGTCCCCGAAGTTTTTCACTAAAGTAAGCAATGAGATGACCTTCTTGAAAGGCTTTGGAAAAATCAGGAAAGGGTAGAATGGGTGCATATGTTAACTTATGCTTTAAGGTCTCAAAGGCTAAGATTTGTCGATCACCCCATTTGAATGACACATCTTTCTTTAAAAACGTTTATAGAAACAAGCTAGGCTAAGAAAACTTCTTACTTCTCCCACGGTTTTCAAAACAGGCCACTCTTGGATAGCCTTGATTTTGTCAGGATCAACATGAACACCATCTTTCCCAACTTTGAAGCCTAGAAAAATTACGCTTTCTTAACAAAAAGTACATTTGTCAAAGTTGGCAAATAAATGATGTTGTCTAAGCAAAATCAAGACCTTCCTAATGATAACGGTTCAAAACACCGTTATTTGTGATATGATTTTGATACCAAAAGCACCCTTTTCCACTTAGAAACTTGCTTGGACTCATACTTTTTCAATAAATTGTGTGAATAAGAGAGTTGAGGTTGATTTTAATGGTTTTATGACTAATTCCCCTTGTTTTGACAGAGATTAAGGTAATACAGGAAGCATAGATGAAGAACCAAGAAGATGAAACTCAGAAGGGCTTAAAAAGGCACCAGAAGGAGGGAAAACACGAAGCCTGGGCGACTAGAAGCGAAGTTTGAGCGTCCAGAATCGACGTTCGACGCCCGGGCGAGGACCTTGATTGTTTTGGCGACGAGGTCCCGAAGCTTGGGCGACCACACTCGTATCCCGGGCCATACATGAGGTGCTCTTCTCGCCCGGGCGACCTCCTTGGATGCCTGAGCGACAACTTTCGTGGATCAGGCCCTGTTTCAGCTCTGTTTCGACTCTATTGGATCGGGCCCTATTTTTGCGCGTTTTTGACTTTATTTAAAGGACCCTAGGGCTCTAGGTTTTGCATCCCTGGCAGAGAAGAGCAGAGCAATACACTGTTTTCCTAATTCTTAGGCTTCCATTCTCATTCTTTCTTCCATTGTTCATAGAGGTCCCTCATGTCTATGGGGAACTAATTTCTATTTGTTCTTAGGGAATGATGTAACCTTGTAAACTCTCTTGTATTTGAATTGATTCTTAATTTGATATGCCTTTTCATTAATTGTTAGAGTAATTCTTCTGTTTCTATTCTTGCTTATACAATAGCATGATTTATGAATTGCATGAGGATATGAGTCTTGGTCGTCTTAACCTCTTGATCTTCACATCTTATTACCAGGAATGCTAGAAATTGTATGAACTTGTAATCAGGGACATGCTTATTTACCGAGGAATCGAGTTTACGTGATTTAGTGAGGGACGTTGGCATTAATGCATAAAGAAGAATTCTTATATACATGAGAGGGAACTTGGTGAAATCTAACCCCAACAACATACCCATATCATATAAATCAACCTCCGTTCATCTTTGTGCTCCTTTGCCACTAATTAATTGCATTTTATTTTATTTATTATTTTTGCATCCCAAACCCATGATCTCTTTTATTTTAAGTCTTAATTAATCTTGTTATCACACGACTGTTTAGCGCCGAGAGTCCTCTGGGATACGATACTTGGTCTTACCATTTTATATTACTTGTGTGACTCGGTACACTTGTCGATTCAACCCAACAAGGTTTTGGCGTCATTGCCGGGGACTCACGATTTAAGTTATTCTATTTGTGTGATCGTTGATTAATTTTAACTTTATTTTATTTTTATTCTATTTTCATATTTTTATTTTTTATTTTATTATTTTTCAATCTTTAATTCGTATTTTATTTTATACTAACAATATTTTCTAGAATTTTTGTGCAGGTCTCAGAATATGATCTAACAGGATGCAATTTGACCAAGGTCATTTCAATTACTGGTGGGGACCTCAGTCAAGAACAAATCAAAATCAATATGAGCAAGTTTATGGACTATTCACTGAACCACCACAAGTTAACAGTGCTACAAAGCTTGAGGAGACCCTCCGATGGTTCAATCAGGAATCTCTCTCAATTCAGGAAAGCACTCAAGCAGCCTCCAAAAGGATGCAGGCGCAGTGCAAATTCATAATTCATGAGCTGGATAATCTTGAGAGTTATTTGAGAAATGACCCTGGTAAGGAATGCAAAGATGGAAGAAAAAGAAAGTTTGAGTGAGAAAGAGAAAGAGGTAGAAAAAGAGGAAGATGAGAGCGAAGAAAAGAAAAACCTGAGTGAAAAAGAAGAGGGAGAAGTGAAAAAAGAGAAAGATAGAAAAAAAGAGGAGAAAGACAAGGATGAAGAGACAAAGGGAGAAAAGGGGGTTGAGAGAAAAAAAGAAAGGTTGTGTAAAAAACCTCTACCTCACTCAAAGAAACATCACAGTAAGAAGACAAAAAAACAATTTTAGCAAGCCCCTAGTTATATCAAATTCCTAAAAAAATTCAACAAAAAGTAGAAATTGCTCAGAAAAAGGAATCACTTAAGACACATGACAGATACATTGATCAAGTGTCCACTGAAGGATGCTACTGATTGGGTCAAGCTAGTGACGTTAAAGAAGTGTTTGCTTGGAGGGAACCCAATCTTTTGATTTGTTTATTGTTTTCTTTAGTTTTTCTATTTAAATTCTGTTTGTGTGTGATTGTTTGACTGAATGCCTGAGGGGTAGGAATAGTTTAATTGTTCAATTTGAGTGTTGTGAGAGCTAAGGATAAGAAGCATGAAAATCCCAAACTGAATCTGTAAACCCTGGACAGGATAACCCAAAACAAAGCAAAAATCAAAAGGGGGAAAAATACCGCCTGACGCTCGGACGACCACTTAGCTAGCCCAGGCGACGACACTACAGGTTAAATTTTTTTTTTCAAAGCCTAGGCGAGCTTGGCGCATTTTCACTCCTTTTAACCCTAAGGATCTCGCCCAAGCCTCTACTCTCAGATTTTCCTCAACCTAGCCTCTCTAAACACTTCTCCCAAGTGCTCCCCCCACCCTTCCCCTCTCCTTTTTCACCAAAACCCTAATTTTCCACCACTTTGCATCATCCAAAATGCCAGATTTAGGGTTTTTTTTAAAGGGTAGAAGCTAGGATCTTGCTTTCCATCCAACTATTATGGATTCACTTGTTGATTCCTTGCTCCCTTCCAAGTAAGTCATGAAAATTCATGTTCTAATCTTTCCATTAATGAAATTTTGATAAAGATGCATGTTCTTGCAAGGGGTTTGATGGTTAATAATGAAATTGATTAATTTTTGGTGTTGGGTGTTGCTCAAACTTGTTTTACCACTGCTTTGACCGATTATAGTGTCTATATTTTGGCTGGCACTAAGTTAAAACTGTGTTGGGAAGTGAAAAATCAAGCAAACCCTCGCCTGGCAGTATCACTAGTCGCCCGGGCGACGAATATCTGTGGCAACACCCCTGTTTTTTCTGTTTTATGGCTGTCTGACCCTATGCAGTTGGCTCTGATGGTTCCCTATTCTGTCTTGGGAACAATGATACTTTGTCACTTAATTTTTGGACTAATGCTTGATGTTTTCTGGCTTTGTTTATACTTCTCTATGTGCACGAATGGCATCATCATCAGGCAGGAGAGTAAAGACTACAGGTAACAAAAGGAAAGAAAAAGAGCAGTTCTACTCTCACAGGTTCAGGATAGGAGCCCATGAGAGATTCTTCCCAACAATTGAGGTCAAAAAGCTACTCATGGAACAAAAGGTGGGCTTGATACCTACCTCAGCCCCTCAGTTTGAAAGGGAGATCATTACCTGGGGAAACCTAACCACCTACCCTGCTCCTGCCAATGTTGCCATTATGAAGGAATTCTATGCTAACGCTAAAGCATTAGGAGGTGAGCAGGAGACTTACTGTAGGTACATGAGAGGCATGAAGATTTCCTTTGATGCAGACACCATCAACACCCTTTTGGGCACCGACTGGGAAGGAGGACGATGCCAGTATGAGCAGGCTATGATTGAAGGGGTCGATTGTGAGGATGTAGAAAGGACCCTATGCGTGCCTGGAGGGCACTTGGACCAGAGCATGGTAGATACTCTTATCCGCATCAAGAGGGTGTTCTTGACACCAATGGCAAAATACTGGATGATCGTATCCCAAGCCAACATCCACCCATGCTCACATATGTTTGATATCACCGCCCTAAGGGCCATACTCTTGTATTTCATTTTGAGTGGTCAAAAAATTAACATCGGGTCAGTTATTGCTGATGAGATCAGGAGTTGTGCACGTGCTCTGCAAGCCAGGACCCCCTTGGGACACCCCTCTCTAATCATGCATCTGTGTGAGCTTATGGGTGTTGATGTGTCGACGCCACCACTAGAGCATCCAAGGAAGGGGCTAGATGATGCCTACTTCACTTTCTACTGTGCGACTTATAACGGTTCAAATACCGTTATTTTGATACTTAATTTTGATATTTAATGCACCCTTTTTGATTTAGAAACTAGCTTGGACTCATGATTTTTGCTTTAGTTTTGTGAATAAGAGAGTTAAGGATATGCTTTATGATTTTATCACTAAATTCCCTTGATTTGGTAGGTCTTTGGAATGATTTGAAAGAAGGGTTGAAGTATCAATGAGTTGCAGTGCAGAAAAATCAAACAGAATGCATAAAAGTCAACCAATCAACCAAAAAAGTCAACCACTTGACAAAAATGCTGAAAAGTTGACCAGAGTGCTGTTTTGTGTCGCAGGGAGCGCCAGGCAGTGTTAACCACCGCTGGGCGGTGGACTCAGGACCATTTTTTCATTGTTTTTTGCTTGGGCAACGCTGGGGGGCCATTCTGAGAGCCGCACATATCGCTGGTCGGTGGAAACCACCGTCAAGCATTGCACTGTTGGACCTGGGCCAGTTTTCTGTTATTTTTATGATCTATTTTGGGCCTGGACCCGTTTTCGCGAAACCGCAGCATTAAAACGTCAGATCATAGACCACATGTCCACATTGGATCCCGGCCATTCTGCTTTTTGGAGAACGCACAAATAAGGCCTCATTACTGATGCGCTTCTAACAAATAGACAGCATGAATACTCACCGAAGCATCTACGAACGATGTACGAAGAAGTCAATAACCCTAATTCTTCCATTTATAAGAAAATGATAGGTGTCGTCAGAATTTTCAGATAAAAGGTACCTTCCAATGTTGAAGTTGGAAGTCGGTTAGCTCTTTCTAGTGGTGTAGTAGAAACAGGAAGGGATAATCACAACCAGCCGTCTATGTGTTTGGTCAGAGGGTGGAAAAGCCAGGATGAGAACTCTTAGTTGAGTCGTTTGGCGTGGTGCTACTAGATGCTTCTGATCAATAGAACGGGAAGAGTAGGAAAAAAAGCTTATGATGAGCATCTATTTGAGTCTATCATTTCAAAGAAGTTTTACGCTTAGGGGAAGAAATGTTCTTGGTGGATGCAGGACCTGGGACCCCCATAATTTGTATGCAAGATGAGCCTACAGGAGTGCCAATGAACCGATCCACCAGGTTTGAGAATAAGGTGGGATCCCTGGATCTAGTGGCCGGTGAATCACTCATAAAGAAGAAGATTTTGGAGAGATTATTTATCGATCTAGTGGCCGGTGAATCACTGATCAAAGAGCGAGCAGCCACCAGGTTTAATGATTTGGTGGGATCCATAGATGTAGTGGTTGGTGAACTGCTTCTTCTTCCACGAAGATTCAGACAAAACCTAGCTTGGATGGAACTGAACAAGATTTGGCGAAGGAATACAAAAGTAAAAGGCTTTCTTCTTCAGAAAGTAAAAAGAGGTTATTCAGTAGCCATCGCGGGTTTCATTACTTTTATTTCATTCCGCTCTCACAACAAAAGAAGAAGGAAAAAGAAAAAGAAAAAGATATTGAATAATCGATTCACCATTAAGAGCATTCACCCCACAAGGAAAAAGACGAATATTGTGGTGTTCTAACAGCGACAGATCAAACAAGAACTTTATGAGCGAAATCTACTGACGAAAATCTTTCCTTTTTTTTTCAATTCCGAAGCGAAACCTAGCGTCTCCTGATAACACTCTATCACCTTAATATTCTTTTGTTGAGGGTCTGGCACCTATTACAGGCCTCTCTGTCATTGTCTGATTTTTTGTTGTCTGATCACACTCGAGATTATGTATCTACTTATCGTATTTTTGCCCTTGATGGGTAGTTCCTTTGCAGGTTTTTTCGGACGTTTTCTAGGATAAGAAGGAAACGCTATAATGACCACTACGTGCGTTTCATTCTCTTTGATCTTATCTTTTATTGCTTTTTATGAAGTTGCACCGGGAGCTAGTGCTTGCTATATAAGAATTGCTCCATGGATCTCATCGGAAATGTTTGATGCTTCTTGGGGCTTCTTTGGCGATCGTGAAGTCACCGGATGAATTTAATTGCTGAGTAGATAGATCAGATCCGGACGCGGCTGTTGCTCTACGGCGATACGGACTCGACCCGCTCCTACCCACCCCAGGGCACCATAGCATGTCGGAAGAAGGGGGGACATATTGGACGTAACAACTACCTTGGGGGCGGCTGTGCCGCCCTGCCTTTCGATCGATACACAGTTGAGTAGGCCGATCAACAACGCTATAGGTGTGGGAGCGATCTTGGTCAGGGAAGGCTAAGACGGTGCCTCACATATGGGTAGCAAGAGGGCGCTTATGCCCCGACGGTGGGGCCTTATGGGGAAGGGCCTAGCCCAATAGGGACAGCACACCCCCCACTACAAGCGCATCTCTGTGTCGACTGAATCACTCCAAGAGTATAGTCAGTGGAACCGGTGAACAACGCGAGCTAATTAGATGCGTGGGGCAGAGGGCTCGTAGTTCCCCTTTTTCTTTTATTGATCTAGCCTTTTCTTCGCTTCAGTAGTGAATTACCTACAAAAGACCCTATTTGAGACTACTAAGGCAGCCTATTTGAGTTGACTAAGGAAACCACCGTTGGGCGGTGCACTGTTGGACCTGGGCTAATTTTCTGTTATTTTTATGATCTGTTTTGGGCCTGGACCCGTTTTCTGTTATTTTTCTACCCTATTTAAAGACCAGAACGTCTTAGAGAATGTATCTTTTGATGGCTTAAGCAAAGAAACACACTTTTCACCTCTTTGGGGGAAGATTTGGGGATTTGACAACTCTTATTTTCTCTTTCTAGGGTTTCTATCTCTTTCATTCCATTGTACACCTAGTTTCTTCATGACGATGGAGAACTAATCTCATTTGTTATTGGGGATGATGTAACCTCTAAACTCTCTTGTATTTGAATTGATTCTTGTTATTGATATATGCTTCTTTCATTAATTGTTAGAGATATTCTTCTTTGCTCAAATGCTTGTTATGATTTATTCATGTTTGGCATAAATATTATGATTTGTAAGTATCATGAGGAGATATTGAACTCTTAGGGTAGGTGGATTTGGGGAAGGTGACAGCTCCCCTCTTCTCTCCCTAGGATTGGTATCATGAGATATCTACAAATCACGATCTGGGGAATTCTCTTGATAATGAATATTACCTAGAGATAGGAATAGGAACATCAATTGCCTTAAGGTTCTGTTCACATCAATGCATGGATAATTGCTAGGGAGACTAGAGATAGTAAACTAGTAATTGTGATTAGGCTCTTTTCACCGAGATATATGGTTTAAAGTAAAATAGAAAGTGGCATTGGCATTAATGAAGGAGTAGAATTCGTTTATGCATGAGAGTGATTAGGTGAAATCCAAACCCTAACAACATATACATCTCATATTATCAACAACATCCATTCACTTTTGTATTTAGCCTCAATTGATCAAAATGCATTCATGTGTATTTTTCCGCACTTTGCATTCACAAACCCCAAAATATTGTTCATATAGTCTTGATTGGTTAAGCAAAAGCACAGTTGTTTAGTGCCGTGAGTCTCTTGGGAAAATGATACTCAGACTTACCATTTTATTATTACTTGATACGATCTGGTACACTTGCCAGGGTATTAACAAGTTTTTGGCGTCGTTGTCGGGGACTCGTGGTATAAGTATTCTATTTGTGTGATTCTTAACTGATTAAAATTTTTATCTTCTTATCTTTCTATCTTTTTATCTTTATCTTTCTAAATAAAGAAAAGATAATATATATATATATATATATATATATATATATATATATATCTTTTACTGTTTTTATTTTTTGGGCTAATTGTGTGCTCTAGTGCAATGTTCTTTAGTGTATGCAGGATAAAATTTGTTTTAGGAGCACAAGATCATCAGGAGGTAGATAAGAAAGGAGAATTGGTTCACCAACACCCTGATGTGAAAAGTGCCAAACCCACACCTAGCACACCAGTGAAATTCAAGATTAGGTTATGGGTTGTTAAGACTATCAAAGGAAACAAGGTTCTTGAGATGGAGGCTCCTAATTCTAGAAGAATGAAGTTGGTGACAAGAAAATTGCTGAGATTTTGTTGGTGTCATGAAGGAAGGAAGAACGCTAACATCAGAAATCCAGATTAGGCTTAATTGGGTCAACCCAGTTTCTAACCTTTTCTTTTTTTAATTGAATTATGTGTGTGATGTGGATTTGATTTTTTTTGTGTTTGAGTTTTTTTTAGGTTAAATGTTGCTTCTGATGGCAGTGATGATAGCATCTACTGATGGATACTTCTACAACATCTACTGATGGATGTTCCTATGAAAGAGGATGGTTATTAAACATCTACTAATGGATGTCAGTGACAACATTTACTGATGAATGCCACTAGGATAACATCTATTGAGGGATGCTAGAAAGTTTAAGTATCTACTGAAGGATACAGGAAGGTACACCTACTGATGGGTGCTAGAAAGATTTTGGGTCAGGCTCGTGACGTTAAACAAACGCTACCTGGGAGGCAACCCAGTTGACTGATTTGTTTATGTTGCATCTTTTAATACTGTTCTAGTTGCATTTAGGGCTTACTTGTTGCATAAGTGAGTGGGAATTGCATGAAAATTAAAATTTGAAAGTTGAACTTGAGGGTTAGAGGGTCAAAGATGTTTGAAAACAAAGCAAAAAGGGAAAGAGAAAAATCGCGCACACCGTCGGGCGGTGGCGTCACTGAGGGGTAATTTTGTTTTTAAACTTGGGCTTTGTTTCTATGGCTCATTGTATGATTTTTATACCCCTTAGGGCTTGTCCAAGCGGTCTCTCCTAGATCCGTAACCTCTCTTTCACTTTCAAACACTCTTTTAAGCACTTCTCCCACTTATCCTATCATCCTAATTCACAAAAACCCTTCCTTCCCCATTTTAGCGTCACTTTTTCATCCAAGTTTGGGGTTTTGTGAGATCACAACTATTTGGGGTTGATTCCTCCATATTCTTTGGAAGAAGTTTTATGTTCTACTAACGTTTAATGAGATTCCTTGTGGTTTTGTGAATTGTACTTGGTGCAGGGATGACCTCCTCATCAGGAAAGAGGATCAAGACTATGGGGAACAAGAGGAAGGAATCAAAGTTGGAGCAGCTGAAGCTCCAACTATGGAGGAAGATGATGAGATAGCATCTACTAATGGATGATATCTACACTAGAACAAGATTTTTCTATCTTTTGTATTTTGAACTTAGTTGCTTTTGTTAAATAATGTAGGATTGATGTACTTGGTTGGACACTATATCTGATGCAGTGGTTTGATATTGATAGTTGTGTAATTGTTTGATGATGCTTGTTATTGATGATGTTGAGATTGCACAATATGTTGATATATAGGTGGTGGTTCACGAGCTATGTGAACAGATGCATGATGATGTTGTGATTGTGATTATGATGCTAAGCAAGATGTTTCTCTAGAATATTTGGAATAGTGATTGAGCCTAGGAGTAAGGTTTTGAACTCTGTTAAACCCCTGGCAAGTGTACCAGATCGTTATCAAGTAATATAATTGGGAAAACCCAATATCGTTCTCCCAAAGGACTCAAAGGCCTTATCTTTCGTGTAAATCAATTGACAAGAAAAAGGTATGGATGAATGGAGTTGTTGGGGTTTACAATTTCATCTTATCCACTCTCTTATATCTACTCTTATTAAATTCGCTTTATTATCTAATTGTTATGCAAACTTTCTTAGTCTACCCTAAATTCGATCCCTCGGCGAGAAGAGCCTACTACTAATTACTGGCCTACTATCCCTAGTCTCCCCTAGTAACTAGTAGTGCAAGTACCACAGAAGCGAAACACAATTGATCGTCCTACCCCCCTATCCCTAGGTCGTATTTGTTGAGCAAGGAATTCCTTATCAGTTCATGACTTCCCCGTACGTCCCCGTATCGACAAAGGCAAACATCTATATATCAAATGAGTTAAATGATAATAGCTTTAAGCATAGATAAAGAACCCAACAATTGATAATAAGCATATGCAAGCATATGAATAAAACAAGAATTTCAATATAAGAGAGTTTGAAAAGATTACATTGTTCCCCAATAACAAAGGGTTTAATTCACCATTGACATGGTGAAACTAGATGAATTACAATGAAAGAATGGAAAAGCAAACCCTAGATATGATAAATTGGAGCCTAAACATCCAAGAAATCTTCTCCAAGGAGTGTAAAATAGCTTTGGACGTCCTTTTCTACCAAAAGAATAATTCTCAAATAGCACTAGGGCTATAAATAGCACAGAAAAGTAACAGAATTTAGGCCCAAGCCTAGCAGACAACCGCTCAACGTCCAATTTTATCGCTCAGCGGTTTCGCTCAAGCTGCACCACCGCTCAGCGGTCAGTCTCCCTGCTGAGGGGTTTGCCTCTAATCTCTCTGGACGCTCAACGTCACCACCTGGGCGCAAGACAGTGGCTTTCCCTCGAATAATGACGCTCAGCGGTGCATTTTGATGTTGAGCGGTGCATAGACTCTTCTTTTCTTCATTTTTCTTCTTCTTCCTTGAGTCTAAGACCTTCCTTCTTCAATTCCATCCTTAATTCTCATCAAAACCCTGCAAAACAATGCAAAACAAGCATAATATCTCTAAAAATATCTTTTGACTCTATAATGACTCAACTTAAGTGTTTTACTTAATTCTAAGGTCATTCTAAGCCATAAAGGGTGTATTTTGATATCAATTTAAGCATGAAAATAACGGTTTTTAGACCGTTATCACAACCCCAAACTTAGAACTTTGCTTGTCCTCAAGCAAACAAAACAAAACTTGGCTTTCCACTTTTCATCAAATAGTTCCACAATCCCAAAATTCATTTTTCTTATGACAAGAACTACTCAATTTCAGATTTTCAGTGGAATCTAATCAAGATGTATGCATGCTTTCAATTCAATTCAGTTCACATGAACACATATTTCCCAACATATGTTTTATTTATGAATGATCAATCAACTAAGCAAAGATGTAATCATGAAACAAAATTTCCCTTCATCTAATACAATCAACATTCGTACATGCCAATGCCATCACAAGGACTTTTCCAAGGCTTATAATGAGGCTAGGCTACAAGAAAAATTGGTTTTTCTGGATCACAAAATCCTTGAGTTAAGAGAGCTATTTTAACATTTAAAGTTCAAGCGCAAACTCTTTTTTTTTAACCAATCTCACTGATTCCCAACTTCTTCCCTCTCCTTTTATTTTTACATTGAGATCATCTTTCATGCTTTTTCTTTTCTTCATGCATTTTCCTTTTTCAACACTTGAGCTCATTGCCTTTCTTTTTGCCATTCAAATTTTCCCAACAACCCCAAACTTGAACCTTTTCAACAATTATTCTCAACCCAACTCAAGGTAAATAATTTCAAATCAAGGGTTTTCATCCTGTTTAAGGCCAAGGTTAAAAAAGGGTATAACATTTTAATCACTTTGGGTGAAAATTTGGCTAAGTAAAGGCTTCCAAAAATGGCCTTGATCATATGACATAAACATGCAATACAATCAATTATCAAGACTCAGGCAATATCATTCATGCTTTCTTGTGAACAGTACATACAACAATGAATACTCTGGAGCTCAATACCTCACACAACATGCTTTCTCACATATCATCCATTCATAAACCCTGCTTAGCATCATAACCACAATCATAATTCATCACACATCTGTTCACATAACTAGTGAACTTTTCACCTGAATATCAACACAACTCAATCATCATCCACATCCAATCATCATCAAATAGATTCATCATGCAATATCATCAAGTCAAACATTTTTAGAAATAGTGTTCAAGCCAAGCATAGACACTAACAATCAAAATTCAACCTATTCTAAAAATTCAAAGTACAAAAGTGAAAGATAAAACCCCTGTTCTAAGCATGGACATCCATCAGTAGATGCCATATCACTCCATGTCGTCATCGGAGCCCTCATCCTCTCCAGCCTCTGCATCCTCAAATTTATCATCCTTGTCATCATCTTCCCTGACTGGAGCTTCAGCTGCTCCAGCTCCACTCCCCTGTGCCTACTCTGGCCAATCCACTCTGTTGTTGAACTCATCGATCGTCCACCTATGAGCAGGAGGTGTGTCGTACATGCCTATGATAATCTCGGCAATAACAACCTGTCCTTGGGGTAGAAAGACCTTAAATGTATGCAAAATTCTTGTAACTGATGATGGATGAAACCAAAATGCAGTGCTCTCTAAAAAACCCCAAACTTGGATTATGAATGATGCAAAAGTGATAGATAATGGATTTTCTAAAATGCAACAATTAAATCCTAAATATAATTCCCACTCACTTTACTTACTTATGCAACAATTAAGCCCTAAATGCAACTAGAACAATATTAAAACATGCAACAATAATAAATCAATCAACTGGGTTGCCTCCCAGGTAGTGCTTGTTTAACGTCATGAGCCTGACCCAAACCTTCTAGCACTCATCAGTAAGTGGCTCCCAACACCTTTCAGTAGGTGTACTTACCTGTATCCTTCAGTAGATACATATAAAAATTAGCATCCCTCAGTAGAGGCTACCCAATACACAAAATTTTAAAAAATATTTCATACTTACATCACCAAGATTTAAAATTTAAAGTACAGAAAAATATTGTTCTTGGATCACTGGGACGCCTACTAGTAAGCGCTCTTTTTATGTCACTAGCTTGACCCACTAGAGTTCAAACACCCATCAGTAGGTATTGATACTCCCCTTGCTTGATATTCTTTTCTTTTTCTTCTTCCTGCTGAATTTCTTCATAAAGTTGAGAACATCAAGCACATGTTTCCATGTTTCAATCATAGAAACTTTAATCTCCAATTTCTTGAAGATCTCCATAAGGCACTTGACTTTCTTTTCCCTCCTATGATATTTTTTTGAATGAGGAAGGGGTTTTTCATATGATCTTTTCTCCTTTCCTCTCTTCCTCTTTTCCTCACTCTTCTCCTCCCTCAACTTTCTCTTTTTATTTTTCCTTGATTTCTTCTTTTTATTTTTGCACTTTTTTTCTTTTTTTCTTTTCTCTCAACCACTTTTTTTTCTCTCTCTTCATCTTTCTCTCCCTCACTCAACCTTTCTGTTTCTTCTCCCTCTACAACTCTCTCTATCTTTTCCTCCTCTATCTCTATTTTCTTCTCATCAACAACCTTATCACTTTCAGAGATAGTAGTTTGGCATTACTTCCTAGGGTTAACTTTAGTATTACCCCTAAGATCGAGAGACTTCATTAAGCAAGAGAGTTGGTTCTGCCATAAATGTTGTTCAGCTTCCCCCAACGTTTCTCTTGGTATAGAGAATTGTTTTTGTCGTAAACGTTGTTCAGCTTCCCACAATGTTTCTCTTTTTTCAAGTGTAGGAAAATATTGCTGCCTTTGACATTCTACTTCTTCAAGTGAAGGACGATATTGTTGTCTTTGACGTTCTCGTAACTCCTCACATTGTCGCATCTCCTCAATACTTCTGATGAATGACATATTCATACCCGTGATCCGCTGAAGAAATTTGTCATCAGAATTTATGTTCTCCTTGAGTGGAGTGATTTGTTGCTTAGCAGCTTGCCCAAATTGGCTTTGATCCATGTCTGAGTGAGGTTCCCACCAGTGGTTGAAATTATTTTGGTAGAATTGAGTGCCCATATAATCAAATTCTTGTCCGTACTACATCCTACAAACATTAGGCACAAAACCCTAGAAAATGTTTATTAGAACAAAAATAAAAATAAACATAAAATCAAGTCAAATTTAATCAATTTACACTACTCGAAAAGTTAAACCACGAGTCCCCGGCAACGGCGCCAAAAACTTGTTAAACACCTGGCAAGTGTACCAGATCGTTATCAAGTAATATAATTGGTAAAACCCAATATCATTCTCCCAAAGGACTCAAAGGCCTTATCTTTCATGTAAATCAATATTGTAAGACTTGTAAAGAAAATTAATTTGTGGTTTGAATGCAAAAACAAAAAGTAAACATGCAAAAGCAATTGATTCAATTGACAAGAAAAAGGTATGAATGAATGGAGTTGTTGGGGTTTACAATTTCATCTTATCCACTCTCTTATATCTAATCTTCTTATTAAATTCGCTTTATTATCTAATTGTTATGCAAACTTTCTTAGTCTACCCTAAATTCGATCCCTCGGCGAGAAGAGCCTACTACTAATTACCGGCCTACTATCCCTAGTCTCCCCTAGTAACTAGCAGTGCAAGTACCACAGAAGCAAAACACAATTGATCGTCCTACCCCCCTATCCCTAGGTCGTATTTGTTGATCAAGGAATTCCTTATCAGTTCATGACTTCCCCGTACGTCCCCGTATCGACAAAGGCAAACATCTATATATCAAATGAGTTAAATGATAATAGCTTTAAGCATAGATAAAGAACCCAACAATTGATAATAAGCATATGCAAGCATATGAATAAAACAAGAATTTCAATATAAGAGAGTTTGAAAAGATTACATTGTTCCCCAACAACAAAGGGTTTAATTCACCATTGACATGGTGAAACTAGATGAATTACAATGAAAGAATGGAAAAGCAAACCCTAGATATGATAAATTGGAGCCTAAACATCCAAGAAATCTTCTCCAAGGAGTGTAAAATAGCTTTGGACGTCCTCTTCTACCAAAAGAATAATTCTCAAATAGCACTAGGGCTATATATAGCACAGAAAAGTAACAGAATTTAGGCCCAAGCCTAGCAGACAACCGCTCAGCGTCCAATTTTACCGCTTAGCGGTTTCGCTCAAGCTGCACCACCGCTCAGCGGTCAGTCTCCCTGCTGAGGGGTTTGCCTCTAATCTCTCTCAACGCTCAACGTCACCACCTGAGCGCTAGACAGTGGCTTTCCCTCGAATAATGGCGCTCAACAGTGCATTTTGACGCTGAGCGGTGCATAGACTCTTCTTTTTTTCATTTTTCTTCTTCTTCCTTGAGTCTAAGACCTTCCTTCTTCAATTCCATCCTTAATTCTCATCAAAACCTTGCAAAACAATACAAAACAAGCATAATATCTCTAAAAACAGCTTTTGACTCTGAAATGACTCAACTTAAGTGTTTTACTTAATTCTAAGCTCATTCTAAGCCATAAAGGGTGTATTTTGATATCAATTTAAGCATGAAAATAACGGTTTTTAGACCGTTATCAAACTCTAGACTTTTTGATTGTATGATTGCTATCTACTTGAAAGCATGAATAATTTTGCCCAATTTTATATGATTAACTGAATTGTATCCATGTGTCATATGATCAAGGCTATTTTTGATTAAACCCTTTCTTAGCCAATGCATAAATTTTCTTCCCAATTAAAAAGAACACCATGTGTTTTACCCTTTTTGAACCTAAGCCTTAAACAGGATAAAAACCCTTGTGAAAAATCTTTACCTTGAGTTAAGTTGAGAATTATTGCATGGTATTGATAAAGGTTCAAGTTTGGGGTTGTTGGGAAAGTTGAAAAAGAAAGAGAAAGCATTGAGCTAAGGTGTTGAGCAAAGTATGAAAAAGATAGAAAACATAAAATGAAAAAGATAGATAAGCTCAATGAAAAAAAGGGAAAGTTGGGAATGAGATTGATTGGTTAAAGAGAGTTTGTGCTTGAATTATGAATGTATAAATAACTCTCTTAACTCAAGGGTTTTGTGATATAGAAAAACCAATTTTTCTTGTTAGCCCAAGCCACATTATAAGCCTTGAAAAAGTCCTTATGATGACATATGTGTGTGAGTATGTTTGATTATGGTAAATGAAAGGCAATTTTGTTCTATGTGACATGTGGATAGTAGAGGGAAGGAGTGATCTCTATACACCTTTGAGTGAAACACTTTTGAGTGCTTGAGCGTATCACTTTATCTGGTGAGGAATGATTCCATGAATTCATGATTATATTTATTCTTAGCTAATTGATCATTCGTGAGAATAACATCTGTTGGAAGATTATGTGATTGTGTGAACACCATGATGAGTAATTTGAATCAACGCATGTGCACATCTTGACTAAATTCTATTGATGAACTGATTTGAGTGATTACTTATCTTGAAAGAAAGAGCTTTTAAATGTCATTGAACCATTGTGATGATTGGTGGAAGACTAAGTTTCATCTTGTTTGCTTGAGGACAAGCAAAGTTCTAAGTTTGGGATTGTGATAACGGTTCAAAAACCGTTATTTTGATACTTAATTTTGATATTTAATGCACCTTTTTTGACTTAGAAACTAGCTTGGACTCATGATTTTTGCTTTAGTTTTGTGAATAAGAGAGTTGAGGATATGCTTTATGATTTTATCACTAAATTCTCTTGATTTGGTAGGTCTTTGGAATGATTTGAAAGAAGGGTTGAAGTATCAATGAGTTATAGTATAGAAAAATCAAACAGAATGCATAAAAGTCAACCAGTCATCCAGAAAAGTCAACCACTTGACAAAAATGCTGAAAAGTTGACCAGAGTGTTGTTTTGTGCCGCAGGGAGCGCCGGGCGATGTTAACCATCGATGGGCGGTGGACTCAGGACAAGTTTTTCACTGTTTTTCGCCTGGGCAGCACCAGGGGGCCATTCTGAGTGCCACACATACCGCCGGGCGGTGGAAACCACCGCTAGGCGATGCACTGTTGGACCTGGGCCAGTTTTCTATTATTTTTATGATCTGTTTTGGGCCTGGACCTGTTTTCTGTTATTTTTCTACTCTATTTAAAGACCAGAACGTCTTAGAGAACGTATCTTTTGATGGCTTAAGCACAGAAACACATTTTTCACCTCTTTCGAGGCAGATTTGGGGATTTGACAACTCTCATTTTCTCTTTCTAGGGTTTCTATCTCTTTCATTCCATTGTACACCTAGTTTCTTCATGACGATGGAGAAATAATCTCATTTGTTTTTGGGGATGATTTAACCTCTAAAATCTCTTGTATTTGAATTGGTTCTTGTTATTGTTATATGTTATTCATTAATTGTTAGAGATATTTTTCTTTGCTCAAATGCTTGTTATGATTTATTCATGTTTGACATAAATATTATTGTCAACACCCAATTTCGTCCGGGTGATAAAAATGTTTTTTTTCTCTTTTACTAGATTATTTGGTTTTTTTTATCACTTTTATTTTTATTTTTACTTTATTTTTATTTTTATTGTTTTTTTTATTCTATTTTATTTTATTTAGTCTTTACTTTTGTAATTTTATTTTTTATTTCTTTTATTAATTATTTCAATTTCTGTTTTATTTCTTTTTTGGTTTTATTTTAATATAGTTAGAACAATTAATAAAAATAATAATAATAAAAAGATAATTAAAAAAAAGGGAAAAACGTGTAAGGTGATGAGGGGGTGCGCGTGCTCGGGGAAGATAGGCGCGTGTGTGTGTAAGCAAGAGTAGAATTGAATTTTGGAGGGGAGAACAAAAAATGGAAAACAGTTAGAGGGGATGTAGGGGTAAAAAAGGAAAGGAGATTAGAGTAAAGCAAGGGAGGAGAGCACAGTGAAGTGGGAAAACATTTTTTGGAATAGTTTGGAGCAGAGAAGAAAGCAACAGAAGCATTTCAATCGGAAAGTCGCCGGAGTTTAATAGTATAGTAACTCAACACAGAATTCTCGAAGGTAAGCCATCTACTTTGTGTTATCATGGTAATGGCATTAGATGATATGTTTCATGTTGACCGTTGAGCATTGTATATACTGAGGGAGATTGTGTGAATCTTCCTCTTCCATTTTTTTCTTTTGATATCATCATCGGTCACTAGGACCGAATTACATCATCCCGATTCCACATTCACCGTGTACATCTATCTTACTTCCCTGAAATCTCAATGCTAAAAGCGACAATCACCCAAACATCTCTTCCTTCTCAAAGGAACCCAACCCCACCGACAACCATTCCTCCACTATTACCCTGTGACCAAAGCAAAGGTTGAGCCAACACCTGAAACGCAGAAAAAAATAGAAACCCAATCATTCCAAGAATACAATCACACCCTTGAGTAGCACCCCCATCCTCTCCCTCATCACCATCGTTGTTTTTTTACCAGAAAAAGGAAACGATACTGATAAAGCTCTCACACTATGCCATCATAGCTCTGTCTCGCTCTTGGTATCGCCACCATCTTCTTGATGCGTGCGCGACCTAATTGCCGCCACTATCCCTGTTGTGAGAAACCCAAAAAACCCAAACAAGCACAAAATCGGAAACTCCAAATCATTGCCAAACAGTTCTATCCCCTAGGTGACCAAGTCGAAAATGAAAGTGGGAAAAGAGGAAGCGGCGTGTTTCGTTTGGAAGCCGTGACCTCGGGGATGGAGGAGGCGGAGTCGGTGAGGGCGACGGCAGCAAGGGCATGGCGACACCGGCAGCCGCTCCGTGAGATAGACAGTGAGGGGAGCAAGAAGCAGCGAGAGAAACGACGACAGCTCCGAAATCAAAGAAGAGAAAGGGGATTCCCCCGTTTACAAGCACGAAGGGGAGGGAAGGAGAATCCCGTGCGATTCTCAAAGGTTTAAGCTGCAGCGGAGGGGAGTTGTTTGTGGAAAGAACCAGCAGCAGCGGTCTTCATCGGCGACAGGAAGAAAGCGTCTCGGGGGGCGACGGTGCCGGTTCGGTGGATGGCCGTCGTCGCACGAGAAGAAATGGAGGAAGAGGCCTGGGGTCGGGGTTGACAGTGGCTCGAGCGTCACGCGGCGTTGCCGGCAACGCCATTGTTGGCGGTTCATGGTGGAGAGGGTAGGTGTTGGAGATGGTGGCTCGGCGGAGAGAGTAAGAGAGACCCTCGGTCTCTGATGTAATGAAGTGTTGAAATGAGGGAGGAAAATAGGAACCCCTAGGAGTTTTCTTAAGAAAGCGGTTGTGCTTATGTTTTTTTTGTTTTTTTTTCCTTTTTGCACCCCCATTTTTCCATCTGTCCACCCTTTCAGTAGTAATTTGGGTCCGTTTTGGGCCAAGCAAAAAACTTTCTCCCTTGCGCAGCCCCTGTTTTCTTCTCCATCACCCCTTTTGCTTTTGGGCTTAGATCCAATCCGGTTTAAGTTTAATTTTCCCTGGCGTAGCCCATGTTTTCCTTTCACCACCCCTTTGTCATTTGGGCTGGGCCCGATTCGCGTTTAAATTTAAAATTGACTTGCACACCCTTATCAGCCCTTTTTCCACTTAGGCTTAGGCCCAATCTAGTATTAAAAATAAAATTTGTTTAGATATCCTATAGTTTTTTTATATATTAATTATTTATTGTTAGTATTTTATATTTTAAAGGTTTAAGCACATGTCTGATCGCACGCATCGTCCTTGTGCTAGAAAACACTTTCTTCTTTTATAAAAATAACCAAATTTTTTTTTAAAGGTTTAAGCACATGTGTGATCGCATGCATCGTCCTTGTGCTAGAAAACCTTTTCTTCTTTTAAAAAAATAACCAAAATATGTTTTATAGGTTTAAGCACATGTGTGATCGCACGCATCGTCCTTGTGCTAAAAAACATTTTCCTCTTTTATAAAAATTACCAAAAAATGTTTTAAAGGTTTAAGCACATGTGTGATCGCACGCATCGTCCTTGTGCTAGAAAACCTTTTCTTCTTTTATAAAAATAACCAAAAATGTTTTAAAGGTTTAAGCACATGTGTGATCGCATGCATCGTCCTTGTGCTAGAAAACCTTTTCTCCCTTTTTATAAAAATACCTAAAAAATTTTTTAAAGGTTTATTAAGCACATGTGTGATCGCACGCATCGTCCTTGTGCTAGAAAACATTTTCTTCTTTATTTTTATAAACAATACCAAAACACCAAACATCCTTTTCCAAACTACAATCGATCTTTCTGCTAGAACTACATGATCCTTGATTCTCCATCATTAATGGAGATACGTAGGAGCAAGGTCAGTCCTTGTCAAGTTCACTTTCCGAAAATCCAAAAAATTCATATCTTTTGCAAACAAATTTTCCCAACGATTTCTCAAACAAAATTTTCAAACAGTTTCAAAAGAACTACGTAGCCCTGATTTCTCATTCTGAATGAGAATACGTAGGAGCAAAGTCAATCCTTGTCGGGCACAAAAATTAAAAAAATATATTTTGTTTCTTTGTAGTGTCATTTTTGGGGATAGTTAAACATTTTGAAAACCACATCATCATTCGTGTATCTAATTAAAGGTACTGCCTTAGGACAGGCGTTGTAGGGTGTTAATACCTTCCCTACATGTAACCGACTCCCGAACCCATAATCTGGTTTTCGTAGACCATGTCTTACTTTGTGGTTTTTCCGTAGTTTTCTAGAATAAACTATGGTGGCGACTCCAAATCTTTTTCTAAACTCGTTTCTTTTTTTTTGGATCGTCGTCCCGTCGCAATTCTGGTTGCGACAATTATGATTTGTAAGTATCATGAGGAGATATCACACTCTTAGGGTTGGTGGATCTGGGGAAGGTAACAACTCTCCTCTTTTCTCCTTAGGATTGATATCATGAGATATCTACAAATCACGATCTGGGGAATTCTCTTGATAATGAATATTACCTAGAGATAGGAATAGGAACATCAATTGCCTTAAGCTTCTGTTCACATCAATGCATGGATAATTGCTAGGGAGACTAGAGATAGTAAACTAGTAATTGTAATTAGGCTCTCTTCACCGAGAGATCGGGTTTAGAGTAAAATAGAAAGTGACATTGGCATTAATGAAGGAGTAGAATTCGTTTATGCATGAGAGTGATTAGGTGAAATCTATACCCTAACAACATATACATCTCATATTATCAACAACATCCATTCACTTTTGTGTTTAGCCTCAATTGATCAAATTGCATTCATGTTTATTTTTCCGCACTTTGCATTCACAAACCCCAAAATATTGTTCATATAGTCTTGATTGGCTAAGCAAAAGCACAACTATTTAGTGTCGTGGGCATCTACTGATGGATGCCACCTTTGTTTAGAATAGGATCTCTTTTATTTTTGTTATTGCTTTAATTGTGAACTCTATTTTCTTTTTAATTTTCATTTTTTTATTGTGCTCTGCTTGAATGAACTGAATTGCTTTGATTCAACTATGCTCTATTTTTGATGAGTATTTCTTTATGAGATTCTAGTGTTTGATTGATGTTGAGATGATGCATGATGTGATTTAAGAGATGACTCACAATTTGTGAAACATGTGCATGAGATAAAGTTTGATTGAGATACTAAGCAGGATCTTTTTTGAATTCTAGAACTTGTGAATATTACCTGTGAGAGTTTTGGGCTTCAGAGTTGTTGAAAATAATTGCTATTACTTTAAAAGCATCAATGATTTTGCCCAAATTTTCTATGATTAAATTGATTGCTTGCAGGTTTCATATGATCAAGGCCATATTTTATTATCCCTTATTCTTTTGGCCTTCACATAATTTTTGCCCACTGAAAAGAGAACAATTTGTTCCAATCTTTGAACCCTATGCATGTTGAAAAACCCTTTTTGAAAAATCTTTACCTTGAGTTAAGTCGAGAACATTTGATAAGGTAGTGATAAAGGTTCAAGTTTGGGGTTTCTAGGTAACAACCCACTTCTCTAGGTAGAGAGTAATAAAAAAAAGAAACAAAAGCAAGAGAAAGGAAAAAGAAAAGAAAAATCAAAAGAAAAGAAAAAAGGCTCACTGCAAGGGAAAGCTGGGAAAAAGAAAGAGAGTTTGTGCTTAAAATATAAATTCATAAATGTCTCTCTTAAGTCAAGGAATTTTGCTGACCAGAAAAACCAATTTCCTTCTTAGCCCAACCAAGCTACAAGCCATGAAAAGCCCTTGTGATGATAACTTGCTTGTGAGTATGTTTGATTCTGATTAAATGAAAGGCAAAATTAATTTGTGTGACATTATGATAGTAGAATGAAACACCTCATTATACACCCTTGAGTTGAGTGAAACACTTTTGAGTGCTTATACTTTTGAATGCTTGAGTGAAACACTTTCCTTGGTGATGACTGGTTCTTTGAATTTCTGATTGCATCTCTGCTTGGTTGATTGATCATTCTTAAGAATAGCACCTGTTGAAAATGTATGAGCATCACATTGACTTTGTTTAAATTAAGGCATATGTACATCTTGAATGAGATCTTTATGCCGAGTTGATAACAATGATTTTTGTACTAAAAGGAAAAGTTTTTGAAAAATGTTGAGTCATTGTAGTGATTGTTCTAAAGTGCTGAGTTGCATTCTATTTGCTTAAGGACAAGCAAAGTTCTAAGTTTAGGGTTGTGATAATGGTTCAAAACATCATTATTTGTGATATGATTTTGATACTAAAAACACCATTTTCTACTTAGAAACTTGCTTGGACTCATACATTTTCAATAAATTGTGTGAATAAGAGAGTTGAGGTTGATTTCAATGGTTTTATGACTAATTCCCCTTTTTCTGACAGAGATTAAGGTAATATAGGAAGCAGACATGAAGAGCCAAGAAGATGAAACTCAGAAGGGCTTAAAAAGGCACCAGAAGGAAGGAAAACACGAAGCCCAGGCGACCAGAAGCGAAGCTTGAGCGTCCAGAATTGACGTCCGTCGTCCAGGCGAGGACCCTGGCCACCTGGGCGACAGGGTCCCAAAGCTTGGGCGACCACACTCGTAGCCCGAGCCATACATGAGGTGGTCTTCTCGCCCGAGCGATCTCCTTGGACGCTTGAGCGATGATTTTCGTGGATCAGGCCCTGTTTCAGCTCTGTTTCGACTCTATTGGACTAGACCCTGTTTTTGCGCATTTTTGATTTTATTTAAATGAGCCTAGGGCTCTAGGTTTTGCATCCTTGGCAGAGAAGAGCATAGCAATACACTCTTTTCCATTTTCTTAGGCTTTCATTCTCATTCTTTCTTCCATTGTTAATAGAGTTCCCCATTGTCTCTTGGGAACTAATTTCTATTTGTTGTTGGGGAATGATGTAACCTTGTAAACTCTCATGTATTTGAATTGATTCTTAATTTCATATGCTTTTTCATTAATTGTTAGATTAATTCATCTGTTTCTATTCTTTCTCATACAATTCAGGTTCTATTCTTGCTTATGAATTGCATGAGTGCCAGAAGGTTCCTTACAATTCAGGTTCTTGTTGAATTACTCCTAAGGGTTATATTTGTCAGGGATGAGGATATGAGTCTTGGTCCTCTTAACCTCTTGATCTTCACATCTTGTTACCAGGAATGCTAGGAATTGTTTGAACTGGTAATTAGGGACATGCTTATTTATCGAGAGATCGGATTTAAGTGATTTAGTGAGGGACGTTGACATTAATGCATAAAGAAGAATTCTTATATACATGAGAGGGAACTTGGTGAAATTTAACCCCAACAACATACCTATATCATATAAATAAACCTTCGTTCATCTTTGTGTTCCATTGCTACTGATCAATTGCCTTTTATTTTATTTAATATTTTTGCATGCCAAACCCATGATCTTTTTTATTTTAAGTCTTAATTAATCTTGTTATCACATGACTGTTTAGTGTCGAGAGTCCTCTGGGATACGATACTTGGTCTTACCATTTTATATTACTTGTGCGACTCGGTACACTTGCCGATTCAACCCAACACCTAACATGGATGAGATGTTCTTTAAGACCTTCGCTATAGATTAAAATGTCATTGAAGTAGACTACAACACACCTTCCTATGTATTCCTGAAGGACATGATTCATTAGTCGCATGAAGGTATTAGGAGCATTGGTTAAGCCGAAAGGCATGACTAACCATTCATATATACCAAATTTGGTCTTAAAAGCGGTTTTCCATTCATTGCCTTCTTTGATGCGTATTTGGTGATATCCGCTTTTAAGATCAATCTTAGTTAACAACACTGGCACCGTAAAAGGACTAAGGCTCTTCTGGATCCACCCCTTGTATAATAAATCATTAACTTGGTTCTCTATCTCTTTTGTTTCAATGGGGTTAGTCCTATAAGCTGGCCTATTGGGAAGGCTAGCCCTAGGAATTAAATCAATTTGATGTTCTATTCCCCTGAGAGGTGGTAAGCTACGTGGAACCTCTATAGGAAATAGATCACCAAATTCTCTTAAAAGCTTTTGTAACCCATGGGGTAGAGAATCAAGTTGATAATTTACATAGACAAGTGCCTCTTTGCAGTAGAGAAGAAAATGAGATTGTCCAAGGAAAAGATTTTTAGAAGTTTTAGAGTGGACAACATCTTTGGACGAGGCACGACCTACAAAACTCATATTCTTCTCTTTTGATGCTTTTTTATTTTCTTATTTTTTTTTCCTCTTCCAACTTTTTCTTAAGGATTATTCGATCCTCTCGCACTTGAGAAGGTGTAAGAGGACTCAACATAATATTTTTGCCTTTATGTTGGATGGATATCTTATTAGTGACCCCATCATGCAAAGCTTGTTTGTCAAATTTCTAGGAACGCCCAAGTAAGATGTGACCAGCTTCCATTGGAACAATATCGCAAATGATTTGATCTTCATATTTACCAATGTATATAGGTACACTTACTTGTTCCTTTACTACTATCCCTTCATCCTCTTTGATCCACTGAAGTTTGTAAGGGTTTGGATGAGGAATAGTAGATAAGCCTAGCTTTTCAACCATTCTAGAGCTAAAACAATTGCAACAAGAACCATTATCCACAATCATAGAACAAGTTTTGTTGAAAAATTTATAGTGTGTGTGGAATAGATTTTCTCGTTGTGTTTGTTCTAGCTCAACATGCTTTGTTTCTAGAAGTCGTCTGACCATAAGTAAATCTCCATCACAAGGTGGAGTCTCGTGTTCCTCATCAGACAAAGATAACTCAGACTCACTTGAGGAAGAGTCCTCACTATCACTACCATGCTCGAGTATGTAGGTAGACCTCTTAATATGACACTTAGTAGAACAATGTCCTCTTTCACCACACTTAAAGCACTTGGTTTCCCTACACTTTGAATTTCTGAGAGCTCTTTGTTATTTATGCCTCTCTATTTTCCTTGTTCTTTTTTCAAATCTCATGATTTCTTTCTTCCAAACTCTCTTTCTAACTCGTGTTCTTTGCCATTGACTTTGTCTTTTTCTCTTTCGCGAGTGTCTTCATACCTTGAATAACTACCCTCCCTCTTAGGATCTTTCCTATATGTGGAGGCAGTAGGGTAGGTCCTCTTGGTGGAAGATTTTCGACGATTTTGCTCTTTCACCCTCACTCATAGCTGCACGAAGTCATTGAGATCTAAATAAGGTAAAAACTCTACCTTATCTCTAATGTCATAGTGAAGGCCGCTTTCAAACCTTGCTATGGTGAATCTTTCTTCTTCTTTGATGCCAGCTCTTAACATGAGTAGTTCCATCTTTTGTCGATATTCCTCGACACTCATGTTTCTCTGTTGGAGTCAATGAAGCTTGTCCATGATCTCTCTTGCATAGTATGTGATAACGGTTGAAAATACCATTATCTATGATGTAATTTTGATACCAAATGCATCCTTTTCTACTTAGAACTTGCTTGAAATCATGATTTTCTGTTAATTTGTGTGAATAAGAGAGTTGAGATTGAGTTTGATGAAATAATGACTAAATTCCCTTGTTTTTGCACGAAATGAGATAATATGGAGAACAGAGGTGAAGTGTCATGAATGTTGAGATTGTTGACAACACAATTTCTATATCAATCTGGTTTTTGATGATGACAACACATTGCTTAATAACAAACACATGTGGTTGCTGCATTACATGTTCTTATGCTGATTGATTATGATATCTGTTGAACATGTTTATGTATTGTGTTACATGTTCCTGTGTTGATTGATTGATATATATCTGGAACGTGTTTACATGCTTTATGTGCTATGTGCTATGTATCATTTCATATGTTTTACTACACATGTTTTAAAGCTGGAAATCACAAGCACTTTTATGAACTTATTCTTGTGCAACAAAGTAATAGTACAGTCGACTACATTACTAATGGATTCGACTTTGCTAAAATCTTTGTACAGACTTTGAGAACCAGTGCCATGTGTAATTTTGAGAAGAAAAAAATTTCAAAATGCTTTACATGTTGATAGTCGAATATGTGTGCTACACATTCGGCTGTATCTGCTGTCTGATTTGGAATTCTATTATGCTTTTGCACTCTAACGGCTATATTTTTTATAGTTAGTTGAGCATTGGTGACTTAGTCAACTGTATTAAATGTGGTTTGCTTTTGGTTGACTGAAAGCTGCTATGTTGACTGATCTGTTATAACTGTCATAATCCAGTCGACTGAATTAGTAGCGTATTCGACTGAGAAATCATCTGACTAACAGAAATCTATAAATAGACTTCACATGAGTCTGTTAGGAAGACTTTTGTTGAACTGACATTTTCAATTTTGTTTCAGATTTCTCTTAGCTCCAAGAGTTCTCCAAGAAGACAGTGGTGATCTTTCTTGAAAGAGATTCAAAGAGGAGATTATACTGCGCATTCATTGTTTGATCAATATCTGCACAAGAAGGTGTTCTGTCATTGATCGTGAAGGCTTGGCATCCTGTGAGGACTACTGGAATTGATTGTGCGGCTTGGCATCCGTGAAGACTGCTGGTTTTTGACCTATTGATTGCAGGGGATAGTGCACTTTGGGGATTGTTCAAAGTGGTGTTGGCAGATTGCAGAATAGGGGATTCTTACTGCAAGTTTTGCTGGTTTATTGCCTATATTTTGGTTTTGGGTTAGAGAGGAGATTTATATTTTTGACGTGGAGGTCTTCTATAGATTCCTTGTTGTAAAAACAGCAACCATTATAGTGCATTTGCTTCCTGGGTTGGAAGGACACTGAATGTAGGCATTGTTGGCCGAACCAGTATAAAAACCTGTGTTTGCATTTCTATATCGCTTATCTTTTACATTATAGTTGATTTTATTCTTTACGCAGTCAGCTACGTATTTTCCGCTGCATACATATTCTGATTGCTTGCATTTCAATAAAGTTTAAAAAGCTTTAGACCTTGATTTCAAGATTGCGAAAAGAACTTGTTTTTGAAACAACACCAATTCACCCCCCTCTTGGTGAAGAAAGAAGCCAACCTGTTTTCCAACAATTGGCACCAGAGCTGGTTTTCATAAGATATTTGAAAAACTAGTCGACTCTGTTTTTCTCTGATTCGACTATACACCTAGGGATGGCTTCCTGTTTTCAAACTTTTGGCGAATGTGCTTGATGGGTGTCGCACCCCATGCAAATTTAATGTGCATAAAAGAATGCAGTATATACTAGGAAGTGACTCCTAGGTCGTCTCTCAAGGACCAAACTGTGGTTCGAGAATCAGGTCAAACACGAAGTGGGCGGGTTGTGAAAAGTTTGTGAATGCAGATAAACAAAATCAAAACACGAATGCAAACAACAATGTAAACACAGATGTAAAAGCGGTTTCAAAGACAGAATGGAAACGGTTGGTCATTAACTTAATTATAATGCTTCCTATCATAGATCAACAAAATAAAGCAGCGACTCAAACCTCTAATCCAACACATCTAACCAACTAAGCGAAGGCTAAACATGTTTTCATAAAAGCGAACTAAGCGAACACAATGTTAACATCAAATCCAATTTACACCATGTTGTTTCATCAACTAAGTGAAGACTCAACACCAACTGGGCAACTAAACGTATACCCAATTGCATGTGCAGATACAAATTTCACATTAACCAAGTCAGAGTGGCAAACACAATTACAGTCCAGAAATCTCAAGGAAACATTATAATATCTCTAATGACCAACTCAATTAATTTAAGCTAATATCACAGTTAAATTAACACCACCAAAAATACTAGACAACATTAAAGTAAAAGAAGATGCTAATCCTAACACTGCAATAGACAAATATCCAAACATAATTGAAGCTATTAAAATGCAACACTAAATTAAGAAAATGAAAATCAACTCAAAATGAAATTTAAAATATTTTAAAGCAAAGAAAAATAAGAAGACATAAATTTATCTAACCTCATGTGACCAATTGTGCATCTACCAAAAGAGATTGAAATTGCAAATGCGCTACAGTTTCCTCTTCCAAGCAAAGATAAAGGACAACCTTCCTCTCAAAATAAAATAAAAATGCTTAAAAGTTCCATTATACCATAACGTGTCTGCTGCATCATTTCTCTAAATAAAATTAGTGTGGCTGCGCACACTTCTTCTCCACATAAAAATCACCATGTGCACCACTTCTTTCAAAAGCCAAAAATTCTTCCTAAGATTAATCACACTGTGACACCTCCTGCTTGCCGTGAACGAGCTCATCCAAAATTGAAAATGTGTTGCACTTCATAATAAGGCACTGACTCTACCATTAATAATTGACGCTTATGCTTCTTAAATAAAAGAAATAAAACTCATCACCGTGCTTTTCTCTATTTCTAATTCGAGTGAAAAGAAAACGTGCTCCAGCCTTGACACCTCTTGCTTTGTAACGTCCTACTTCTAAGAAATGGAATTCGCTTCTAAAAAAACGTAACCTTTACCTTTAGAGCGCTACCTTCCTAATCAAATCAAAATCTCCTTATGTAAGTGGTGGCTGCAGCATATTCCCATTCATCCCATCATCCAAAATCCAATAACATCAACATGGTTCAAAAAGCTTCTAAAAAAACGTGCAAAGCCAAGTGCCTAGAAAAAATGCGTCGGCTGCTCTAGTTCGAATAAAAATACCGTGTTTCTTCAAATCAATTAACGTGTAATGAAAAGAAAATTAAAGTGCTTCATACATTCAACCAAAATCAGAGAAAATGAACATGGTTCCAAGCTCAAAAGCAAAGAGTAGAAAACGTTCCAGCACCCCTATGTTCAGCCGAGTGTGCCCCCCTTTCCAAAGTGTGTGGCGGCATCCCTTTAAAGCAAGGCCATGTGCCCTGAAAAAAAGAGGGGTGGGGACCACCCTAAACAAAATAAAACCCTAGGTGGTTCCAAGTGTCCAACAATCTTTGGGCTCTTCATATTTTTAATGGCCCAATGTGCAAAAGTTTGTCCAAAAAGTTTAAACAATTAAATTACAATATAAATAAATTTAAAATATCTATGTAGAGAGTCTTTAATTATTTGAGGGCACTCCAAATGTCCCAAATTTTCCCTGAAAATAATAATGCAAATAATTAGCTCAGAAAATTAAAATTAATTAAAATTAGAATTTTCAATCAAATTAAGCACAATTAACAGAAACGGGAAAATACCGAACAATTAAGCACAATTCCCTGATTAATTCTAGCACAATAAACTAAGTGAAACCAATAAAATATTGACTCATCAAAATAGACCACACTTAGTCTTTTGCACTCCTGGACAAAATCAAGACGCAAATCAGGGAACAATTCAACAGACATCAGGGAATTGACACAGACTCAGCACACAGAAAACAAAGACTGACAAGGAAAGAAACAGAATTACACAGTCCTCAGTATGATGTTAAAGCTAGAAATATTATTGCCTCTACACTAACTATTGATAAATTTTAAAGATATCTCAATGCAAATCCGCAAAGGAAATGTGGGATGTCTTAGAGGTAACTCATGAAGAGCAAGAAAGAATTCATTGATGCAGGAGTATGAATTGCTCAGAATCAAAGCTGGTGAAAACATCTATGATATGCAGAAATGATTCACTCACATTGTAAATCATCTCATGGCTCTCGGGAAAGTCTTTGATAAAGAAGAATTCAATATCAAGATTCTGAAAAGTCTAAACAAAAATTTGCAACCAAAAGTCATAGTAATCTGTGAATCCAAAGATCTCACAACGATGAACATGACTACCTTGTTTGGCAAGTTACGTGAACACGAATTGGAACTCGGTAGATTGAAGGATGAAGAGGAGATTGAAGAGAAGAAGTCCATTGCTCTGAAAGCTTCAAGCAAGAATAACTAAAAAATAGACATGGACGAGAAAGAATTGATGACCTTGATGGTAAGGAAATTTAGTCGACTTATTCAAAATGATAGTCAATTGTCTAACCATGTAGGTCAAGGTAAAAAGAATAGCTTCAGCAAAAACACTGTCCAATGTTACGAGTGTGGAAAGGAAGGACACATCAAGGCTGATTGTCTTGAATTACAACCGAAGCAGAAAGGAAAGAAAAGATTCCCTAAAGGCAAAAATCTGAAAAGAAAAGGAGCATACATTGCTTGGGAGAATACAGATTCTGAAAGCTCAAGTGATGAAGATGCTGATCAAGATGAGGAATCCAACATTTGCCACATGGCTGGAACATCAAGTAATGACAGTGACAGTGATGAAGAATTTGAGAAGCTATCAATAGAAGAGAAGTATCAGCAACTAATTGAAACATTTAGAGAACTGCATGCTGAAGCCATGCGACTGCAGTACAAGGTAAATCGACTAAGCTCTAAAAGAAGAGACTATGAGTATAGAATTAATAAACTTGTTGCTGAGAATGAAAGACTAGAAAAAGAGTTAAATGAAGCTTTGTTATCTTCTAAGAATGTTAAGATTGAAACTGTTACAGTAGATAAAATCTGTGAAAATTGTCCTGCACATATTGAAAAGATACATTACTTAACTAGCACGCTAGCTAAGTTTACTCAAGGAAGAGACAATTTAGATGTTGTACTTAAATCATCTGGCAGAGCTATTTACAGACAAGGAATAGGTTACAAAGCTCAATCTAGCAGAACCAATACTAAGAGATTTATTGATTTAAGCAAACCTGCTAAGAATGCATGTTTCTATTGTAATTGTGTTGGTCATACTGTTAGAAATTGTTATTAAAGAAATGTTGTTGTTCCTAAAAATTATATGTTTGGAAACCAAAGGAACAAGTAACAAGGACTGACAATCATGGACCCAAAGTTAAATGGGTACCAGGAACCAAATCTTAATCTGTTTTGCAGGATACATAGCAGAGGCAGTGATCTCAATGATGAATCAATTATGGAATACATCAAAATCTTGAGTATCTACAACTGGTAAAATTGTATCAATCTGCTGCATTATGCTTAATATTGATTGGTTGTTGTTCTCTGATTGCATGTGCTTAGTGTCTGATTGTTTGATTGATTGAATGTGATTGAAAAACTGTTTTCACGATTCTTAGTCGACTTCAATTTTAATTCAATCGACTATGCTATCTTTTTTGTGTTGAACTCTGTTTTGAACGTTTTATATACTGTAGTCAACTACAATTTTAACCCATTCGACTAATGGTTTGTGAAAAAGAGTTTCAAGCTCGAAAATATTTTTGGCGCGAAAGTAAAATTAAAATGTTCCCTCCAAAAACTCTTATATATGAATCATCTGAAATCAAATTTGCAAGCATCATTACACTGTGCTGCTTCTAAGCCTTTTGATTAGTCACTCTCTTTCTCTCAACTACTCTCGGTGACTTGCACTGTTCATTGCCATCCAAATGGCCTCAAGCTCTGCACAGAAGAAGCGGGTCAAGACACTAAGGCAGAAGAGTACCTGGCGTGTCCCTGATCTAAATGGGTTGATTAGTGATGACGATATGCAATAAAAATTCCCAGACTGTTGGAAAATGAGGAGTCTAATACCTCACAAGTTCTTGAAGGTAAAACTTTTCAAAGACGAAGGTTTTGAATTTCAAAGGTGGCTCAGTGTCAAAGGTTAAGAAAATTTGTGGAAATAGGTGATTCTTCGTACCCAGACCTTGTCAAAGTCTTCTACTGTAATCTGAAAATCAAAGACGATACTCTCTGCTCAAGAGTAAAAGGAGTTGATATCAGACTGACTGACGACATATGGACAAATCTGGCTGGATTAAAGCTTGAAGGTGAAAAATTTCATCTGGGTATAGAGGGATTCCATAAGTACACTTAATATCAGAATACTCTGAGGAACCCAGATAACTCCAGAGACCATTCCAGTTACAAAACTGGTGGGATGAAAATGGATGATCGACTTGCTATTCTAGTCATTTCTTGAATTTTGATGCCAAGAGGTGGAAACCATGCACAGGCTACTATAAAAGATCTGTTTCTGCTGAAAGCTTTAAAAGAAAACATCCAAGTTAACTGGCCTGCCGCAATATCTGACAACATGATGAAGGTTACCGAACTACAATGTGCTAAGTTAGCATACTGTGTATTCATATCAAAAGTGCTCGTTTATTATGGAGTGGATTGCATTGGAGAATCAAGCAAACCAAGTTCCAGAACAAGCTTGATCGGCAAGTGTACCAGATCGTATCAAATAATAATAATTGGTAATCCCAATATCGTTCTTCCCAAAGGACTCTTAAGGCCTTATCTTTCGTGTAAACAAATTGTTTAAGACTTTCGTAAAAAAAATAATTTGAAAGGTTTAAACGCAAAACAGAAATAAACATGCAAATGCAAGAATTCAATTGACTAAGAGAAACTATGAATGAATGAGGTTATTGGAGTTTACAATTTCATCTTATCCACCCTTATATATCTACTCTTCTTATTTACTTTGCTTATTTATCATATTGCCATGCAAACTTTCTTGGTCTACCCTTAACCCAATCCCTTGGTGAAAAAAGCCTATAACTAATTACCGGCTTGCTATCCCTAGCCTCCCCTAGTAACTAATAATGCATAATGAGCGGAAGCAAAATACAATTGATCGTCCTACCCCTATCCCTAGGTGATATTAACATAATCAAGGAATTCTCCCCAGTTCATGTCATTATTGTACGTCCCCGTATCAATAAAGACAAACAACATCTACCGAATGAGTTAAACGGTAAAAGCATTAAGCAAAGGTAAAGAACCCAACAATTGATAAATCAAGCATATGCAAGCATATAAAGTAAACAAGAATTTCAATATATGAGAGTTTCAAAAGATTACATTGTTCCCCAACAACTAAGGGTTTAGTTCACCATAATCATGGTGAAACTAGATGAACTAAATGGAAGAATGGGAAAGCAAACCCTAGAATCGATAAAGTGGAGCCTAAGCAACAAAGAAATATCCTTCAAAGGTGTAAAGTTGTTGTGGACTTTGTTCTCTGCAAAAAGAATTACATTTGGATTCGCACTAAGGCTATATATAAGCCAAAAAGATAACAGAAAGATCTCAGAATCCAAAATATAAAAACAGACAACCGCCCAGGCGCCTAAAATGATCGCTGAGCGGGTTGCCTCAACACATGCCACCGCCCAGGCGCCTAAAATGACCGTTGAGTGGTTTGCCTCTTGTCGCTCTGGACGCTCAGCGCCACCGCCTGGGCGCCAGACATCAACTTTTCCTTGCACTAGGACGCTCAGCGGTGGAATTTACCGCTGAGCGGTTCACAAACTCTTCTTTTCTTCCTTTTTCTTCTTCATTCCTGAGTCTGTGAGCTTCCTACTTCATTGCCATCTTTAATTTTCATCAAAAACCCTACAAAACAATGCAAAACAAGCATAATATCTCTAAAAAGAACTTTTGACTCTCATGTAACACAACTTAAGAGTTTTACTTGATTCTAAGCTCATTTTATGCAAAAAAGGGTGTGATTTAATATCAAATTTATGCATGAAAATAACGGTTTTGAGACCGTTATCAGTAAAAGGAGTTGATATCATACTGACTGACGACATATGGACAAATCTGGTTGGATTAAAGCTTGAAGGTGAAAAATGTCATCTGGGTATAGAGGGATTCCATAAGTACATTGAATATCAGAATACTCTGAGGAACCTAGATAACTGAAGAGACCATTCCAGTTACAAAACTGGTGGGATGAAAATGGATGATCGACTTGCTATTCTAGTCATTTCTTGAATTTTGATGCCAAGAGGTGGAAACCATGCACAGGCTACTACAGAAGATCTGTTTCTGCTGAAAGCTTTAAAAGAAAACATCCAAGTTAACTGGCCTGCCGCAATATCTGACAACATGATGAAGGTTACCGAACTAGAATCTGCTAAGTTACAATACTGTGTATTTATATCAAAAGTGCTCGTTTATTATGGAGTGGATTGCATTGGAGAATCAAGCAAACCAAGTTCCAGAACAAGCTTGATCGACAAGACTACCTTGTGCCTCATGCATTTGACTAAAACTGATGAAGGTTGGATATATAAAAATGAGGCTCCTAATGAAGAAAATGAATTAGAATCTCTTCTGGGTAACCAATACATAGCAAGATCAGAGTTTGAAAGGATTATGCTGAATGGTTCAAGATTTGTGATAAAGCTACTGAAAGAACAAAGGGATAGAACACAACATCACGAGGAAACCTCTGAATGTCAACTGAGAATACTGAGAATAGGAGGACTGAAAAAGAAGGCACTAGTTCCAGCGACAGTGACATGATACTTGGTGACTTTGTTAACAAAAAGAGGAAGAAAAATAGATTTTCTTTTAGAATAGTGTTGCTTTTGTTAATGGCTTATAATGCCATCTTTTGTTATCGTTGTGTTTTTCCTTGTCGTGTCCCTCATTGTAATATCATTTTTTTAAGGAAATGAAATCAGTAGTCTGAATCAACACCGTTGGTTTTAATTTGATTGATATTGCTTGATCTGTGTGTTTGATTCGACTGCAATTTGTTTGAATTCAACTATGCTTGAATTGTTATAAATCTGTACATATTGACTTCTGTTGTTTATGATTATACCTCTTGCTTAACTAAAATGCTTGATCTATAAAGGATCTTTGAAAGGTTTTGCAGGAATAACATTGCTTTGGAAATTTCAAGCAGAGTTTAACAATCTTGGAAAGCAATGTAGTCAATTCAGGAAACTGTGCAATCGACTATGCAATCACTGATCAAAGAGCGAGCAGCCGCCAGGTTTAATGATTTGGTGGGATCCACAGATTTAGTTGCTGGTGAACCGCTTCTTCTTCCACGAAGATTCATACAAACCCTAGCTTGGATGGAACTGAACAAGATTTGGCGAAGGAATACAAAGGTAAAAGGCTTTCTTCTTCAGAAAGTAAAAAGAGGTTATTCAGTAGCCATCGCAGGTTTTATTACTTTTATTTCATTCCGTTCTCACAACAAAAGAAGAAGGAAAAAGAAAAAGAAAAAGAAAAAGAGATTGCCTAATCGATTCACCATTAAGAGCATTCACCCCACAAGGAAAAAGACGAATAATATGGTGTTCTAACAACGGCAGATCAAACAAGAACTTTATGAGCGAAATCTGCTGACGAAAATCTTTCCTTTTTTTTTCAATTCCGAAGCGAAACCTAGTGTCTCCTCATAACACTTTATCACCTTAATATTCTTTTGTTGAGGGTCTGGCACTTATTACAAGCCGCTCTGTCATTGTCTGATTTTTTGTTGTCTGATCACACTCGAGATTCTGTATCTACTTATCGTATTTTTGCCCCTATTCGGTAGTTCCTTTGCAGGTTTTTTCGGACGTTTTCTAGAATCAGAAGGAAGCGCTATAATGACCACTACGTGCGTTTCATTCTCTTCGATCTTATGTTTGATTGCTTTTTATGAAGTCGCACCGGGAGCTAGTGCTTGCTATCTAAGAATTGCTCCATGGATCTCATCGGAAATGTTTGATGCTTCTTGGGGCTTCTTTGGCGACCGTGAAGTCACCGGATGAATTGAATTGCCGAGTAGATAGATCAGATCCGGACGCGGCTGTTGCTCCGCGACGATACGGACTCGACCCAGTCCGACCCACCTCGGGGCACCATAGCATGTCGGGAAGAAGGGGGGATATACTGGACGTAACCACTACCTTGGGGGCAGCTGTGCCACCCTTCCTTTCTATCGATACACAGTTGAGTAGGACGATCACGAACGCTATAGGTGTGGGAGCGGTCCTGGTCAGGGAAGGCTAACACGACACCTCGCATATGGGTAGCAAAAGGGCGCTTATGCCCCGACGGTGGGGACTTATGGGGAAGGGCCCAACCCAATAGGGACAGCACACCCCCACTTCAAGCGCATCTCTATATCGACTGAATCACTCTAATTGTCTAGTTGGTGGAACCGGTGAACATCGCGAGCTGATTAGATCTGTGGGGCAGAGGGCTCGTAATACCCCCTTTTCTTTTATTGATCCAACCTTTTCTTTGCTTCGGTAGTGAATTACCTACAAAAGACCCTATTTTAGACTACTAAGGTAGCCTATTTGAGTTGACTAAGGAAACCACCGCTAGGCGGTGCACTGTTGGACCTGGGCCAGTTTTCTGTTATTTTTATGATTTGTTTTTGGCCTGGACCCATTTTCTGTTATTATTCTACCCTATTTAAATACCAGAACGTCTTAGAGAATGTATCTTTTGATGGCTTAAGCACAGAAACACACTTTTCACCTCTTTGGGGGAAGATTTGGGGATTTGACAACTCTCATTTTCTCTTTCTAGGGTTTCTATCTCTTTCATTCCATTGTACACCTACTTTCTTCATGACGATGGAGAACTATTCTCATTTGTTATTAGGATGATGTAACCTCTAAACTCTCTTGTATTTGAATTGATTCTTGTTATTGATATATGCTTCTTTCATTAATTGTTAGAGATATTCTTCTTTGCTCATGCCATGTATCATCAAACTCGACAGGTCACTCACTTTTGGCCACGGTGGCAACTGTCCTATTAAATTTTTAACGTCGTGAGCCAAAAGGATCTTATTGAACATTTTTTAACGAAATATGGGGCTTTACTGAACTTTTTTAAAAGGTAGGACGATTTTGAGCAGACCTTACAAATCGAGGGACCAAAATAGGTATTAAACCTATATTTTTATGTAACTTCCTGTTGCATGTATTTTTCTTTTCTTTTAGAAAAAACTCTCTCTAGTTGTGATTCTAAAGTTATGCCCTATGCCCTGATCATTGATGCATTTTTTTAGCTAAAACAATCTTAAGTAGTGTAGATGGAGATATGTAAGGAAAGAATAATAGGTAGACATGTATTATTTAAGATAAGGGAGCTAATTTCTTTGAGAAATTTAATGTGTTATAGTAGAATTTATAAAAATTGTGGTTCAGTGGTTGCTTGTTTACTTAAAGTTAAGAATTTTTGTGAGAGGAGTGAGTTTAAAAAATAGTGTTAGTGGTGATGATATTTTATGAATAGAGAAAATTATACTTTATGAATAGAGAAAATTATTGAAATTTGAGTAAATGTGTTTGATTAGGAAAATATATATATATATATATATATATATATATATATATATATATACTTTCAATTTTTATTTGTATTTTTGAAAAGAAAATTTAAGGAGAAAAAAAAGAAGAGAAAATATTTAATAAGTATTGGAAAAGACGTGTTCATATTATGATGATGAAAGAAAGATGATTAATGAAGAAAAATATATAAAAGAGGAGGTGTTGAGAGAAAAAGAAAAAAAAATGGAGTTGAGAAAAAAAAAAGAGATTGTAGAAGAAATGGGAAAAAGAAGTAAGGGAAAAAAAGTGACCAAAAAAAAGAAAAAAATATAATAAATACAATATTTTTTATGATTGTGCAAATATTATTATTTTTTCATTCAACATGGAAAAAGTTCTTTATTAGATGTTTCAACAACAACAACACAACATTTGGTCTTAATCATTCGGTGAATTTTGCAAGGATTTTAATTCTGAAATGAAAATTAATAAAAGGAAAATATTTGATTCAAGTATTATGTTTGTCTTAGAATAAGTGTACTCGTGACATTAGATAAGGAATGTACATGACGAATGAGAGAATGATATGATTTTCAAATACCTTTTGGGTTTTCTTTGTAATTTTTATTTTTTAATTATATATAAGAAATGATTATTCATATAATAGAAACTAAACGTAATATTAATATTAAAGAGTATTTCTTGAGAATTAATGAGATTTGGAAAATCTTGTATAAATCATCCTAGGATATATACTTGTAATACAATATAGACATATATGAATTTTGATAGAAAAATTTTGATTTATCTTTGTGAAAGTTTTGTGGAATTCTGAGTTATACGAATCCCAATTTTGATTTTGTCAGGATAATCTGTGACGATCAACTCATGATTTATCCCTCACATTTTCACATTTTTTTTAAGTGTGACATCAATATTCTTTGTTAAACTTAATATCAAAACGATCCTAATTTGTTTCTTACCCGAAGTCCATTCACATCATATGTTAGGTTTGCCATGATAGCCACAGGAATGATTCTTGAGATGGTTGAGCAATCAACACAAAAATTTTGTCTACTTTTCCTAGTTTGATAAGTAATTGGCTTAGCTTTTAAAGTAACATGCACGAGAGAAATTCTATAATGAAGACGAAAAATACTGAGTTTTGTGAACATGTTTTTTTCTTAAAGGTTAGTAAGATGTCTCAACCAACTGATGATAATAATGATAGTGATACCATGAATGAGGATTTGAGAAGAAGTAAAAGACAAAAGAAAGGAAACTTCATTTGGAGATGACTTTTATACTTATCTTGTTAATAATGATGCAACAAGCTTTGTAGAAGCTATTAGTGTTCTTGATGCAAAACAGTGGGATAAGGCCATTAGGACTGAAATTGAATCAATTTAGAAAAACAATACTTGGACTTTAGTAAATTTGCTTAAAGGAGAAAAACCCATTTGTTGTAAGTGGATCTTTAAGAAAAAGTATCACCCTGATGGATCCATAGAGAAGTATAAGGCAAGATTAGTAGCAAAAGGTTTAATTCAAAAACCCAACATAGATTACTATGATACTTTTGCTCCTGTGACTAGGATTTCCTCTATTCGAGTGTTATTAGCTCTAGCAGCTATCTATAAACTAGAAATACATCAGATGGATGTTAAATAAGCCTTTTTGAATAGTGATTTAGAGGAGGAAATTTATATGACTCAACTTGAAGGGTGTGTTGTACCTGGTCAAGAGGATAAAGTATGTAAACTCTTAAAATCCTTGTATGGGTTGAGACAAGCACCAAACAATAGAATGAAAAACTTGATAATGTGTTGCTTTGTGATGGGTTTTCACCTAATAATGTTGATAAATGTGTGTACTCTAAATCTGAAAATGGTGATTGTGTCATTATATGCTTGTATGTGGATGACATGTTAATCTTTGGTACATGCAATGAGATTGTCATTAGAACTAAATTGTTTCTAGGATCAAATTTTGAAATGAAAGACATGGGTGAAGCCAATGTGATTTTAGGTATTAGAATAATAAGTAACGGAGATAGAATATTACTATCCCAAGAACAATACATTGAGAAACTTCTTAAGAACTTTGGGTTTTATGACCTAAAACCTGTGAGTACCCCTCACTAGTGCAAAAAATAGTCTATAACGTCACACGTTCAACGTCCAACCACTGAATAACCAACGTTAAAAATGACGGGTGACATTTTTGTAAATAAATGCAATTATTAGACTTCATTTAGAATTGTAATTCGATGTCAATTTGTTATAAGACGTCAAATATTGAGAAGTTCGACGTCTTATTGGATAAATTTTGTGAAAATGCTTAGCGCGAAGGTGAAAATGTATTTACGTATGACAAAGAATGCCCTAGAATTAGACGTCAAAAGGATATAAAACGTCGAATGCCCCAGCATTAAACGTCAAAATGTTAGTGAATTCAATAAAAGTTTGAGCGGGATTGAAAATTCATTCACTTTATCTTAGCGCATGAGACCCACTACAAGAAAAATCGCAGTTACATACTGCCAAAATCTGTATGTAAGCTCAAAAATCCGTATATAAAGTAGTGTTACATATGGATTACATACAGACTAAAACTCGTATATAAAATGGTCATTGATAAGTTACATAAGGATTTTTCCGTATATAATTACATACAAAAAAATCCGTATGTAAAATCTTATATAATTACATACGGATAAATCTGTATGTAAAATCGTAAATAATAACATATGGATAAATCCGTATCTAATTACATACCGATAAATCCGTATGTAATTACATAATAAAATACTAATCAAAGATTACTTGTATCAGAGGTAGACGTGGCCTAGATTACAATACATATGAATGAATATGTTTTTCAAACAAAATGGCTTGAGAAAGAAGAAATAGAGAAACATCCACATAAGGATAAAATGTGTATTAATATGAATGTCAAAAACAATGTACTTGTAAACAACTCATGTTGTCACACATTAATATTCCAGTAATTCAATCTATTTAAATGACAAAGCATCAAATTTTGAATCACAAAAAATGTGAACTTCTTAATACAACTAGCTAATTTAATTAAACTATTGCCTCTGACTTCCACTTGGAACCACTTCACAATGTTCTATAAAAGGCAGATAAAACAATTAAGTGGTCTGATATTGATATACTTTGTAATGAGCTTCATTTCACACATGATAATTGAGTGGTATTATTTTTTCTTGAAAATTAAGTTAGATAGAGATTAACATGAGTTCAGTTAGGGTTAGTCCATGTGAAGCAAACATTTGGTTCAATATATATGAGGTACAAGCAAAGACATCGAACACAAGGAAATCATGTTGATCATTCACCTGACATTTGGTAAGATGTTTAAATCTATATTAACTTTAAACGACCCTTTTATCTTACGCAAGATATGAACGGGATGAAGCTATTAGAAATAGTATTAACAACAACCTTAAGTTTGAAGTAAGCAACGTAATGCAAGAACTACAGCCATGGCCTAGAACCATTCAAAGAGATGATTTGTCAAAAATAACATGTAAGACCAATCCATACCACATCATAGCCACCCAATCTGATAACAACTCTCCACAACCTACAACCCATTGAAAAGAAAGGGATCCACTATCAGAACAATATAGTAACACATTCAAATATCAAGGAGGAGGTCAGGCCAACTTAAACTAGCCTTTAGAATGCTTATGAGAAAAGGGTTACACCCTTGCGTCATAGGGGATATTATACATATTTAAGGCAATTTAGTGGCTCTCCATAAAACTTAGGAGGCTTAAATTCCAAGGACCGCTCTCTATAGAAAGTCTCAAGCTCTTTCATAAATGTTTCACGATCCAGAGATGTATCATACTCAGTCATATGTGGATGAAAGGCAAGATAAATACAATGTACAAAAAAGAAATAACAAAAGCTCTACCATCTTACTGGAAGTAAGTACCTTAGTATCATTTAGCACATTCTTCATTTCTCTAATGTTCTTTTCTTTAGGCTTAGGAGTGACCAGTTCATGGTGCGAAACGGTGTTGGAATCTTCAACCTCAAACCGATTCTCGCTAATTACACTAGTCTTTGGTACATTACTAGGATCAGAATCCCCGCTTTTGTTATATTTGCACACAACAATCCTACCCTCCACGTAAACAAAAACTATACAATTACATTATCTCGTGACTCATTCAACTCATAAAACAAAGTAATGCGAAATGACTACGGAGAAAAAGGACAAAAATCCTTACCCTAAGCAAAAGTTGTGTGTAGCGGAAACGATTCTTAGTCATGGCGAAACAAATACCGCTCAAGAAGTGAAAGCAGCATACCTTAATTGGCGAGGAATTCCCGGAAACTGATCCACCACTAGGCAAAAATGTAGGGTTTCGGCGGGCAATGAAAATTGCAAATGAGAAATGTGAAGTATGAAGAAAATTGTGTTCCTATTTTATATATGAAATTAGAAACGAAATTGAAATGAATAGAGCAGAACCAGAAAAGTTACACCGAAAAAGCTAAACCTAGCTTCTTCTCGAGCTCGTGAATCTCCTCACCTCATCACTCTCATAGAGCCTTCATCTTTGTGATTCACATCACCGAATCACATCTTGCGACTTGATTTGTCCTCGTTACAACCTTCTCCACTGAATCCACTGAATCCACCGATTACATCCTCATTTTGGCACTGTTTCACCGATTCTGCCATTGAATCTTCCTTTTCCACTGAACACGCGACCTAAATCGCATTTCTCACCGAACAATCTTCCTATTTTTCACTCTGCTTCGAATGTTTTCCGCTCCTAGAGTATTATCAAGAACCTAGAGTTTTCCAGGCGCGTTCCTCTTCTTTCAATCAAAAAGGTTCTTTGTTGAGAGAGCATAAGAAACGAAGAAGTTGTGGGAAGCGGGTTTCCTAAGACAAATACTTCATTATTTTTTCTTTTAATTAAATCATTTTTAGATTCGTATGTAATTTTGGTAGGAAAGACTCACTTTTAATTACGTACAGATTGGAGTCCATTATATACATATTCAATCTTTAGAAAACTTTTTCGCCATAAAACGCTTTACTTACATACAGATATTACATATGGATTATCGGTAGGTAAAAATCTATATGTAAAATCCGTATATAATTCATTTTTCTAAATCTGGATATAAAATTCGTATGTAATATTCACATTATATACGAATTAAATTTCGTATGTAAATATCAGTAGGTAATTCCAGTTTTTCTTGTAGTGACCCTCTTCTCTGCTCAAAATTTTTTGGAACGATGTTTGACGACCATCACATGTAATCTTTCTTTCATTTGATATAAATGCATGTTAATTAACTACTTTATGTATGATTTTCGTTTGTTTTGACCGATTATTTTCGTGTTCTTATCCTTCATAGGCGCATTCTTCTTTCTCCCTCACTGGTGGCAACACTTTATTCCAAAGAACCCACCTTTTGAAGGTTAGTTTTCGTTTTCGTTTTGAAGAACTTATTTGTTGAACTTGTTTTTTTTTTTGTTATTGAACTTGTTTGTTGTTGTTGTTGTTTGGTTGAACTTGTTTGTTGTTGTTGTTTGATTGAACTCGTTTGTTGTTTATTATTGTTGTTTGTTGTTGATACTACACTACACGTTCATAGTTCATGCTTTATAAAATACCAAAAACTAAATTTTGTTGTTTTTCTGCTTTTCAGGTTTCGTAAAGTTGTAAAAAAGGATCAAAATTAATTAAAAAGAACAAAAAAAAAATTATTAACGTCGTATATTGAAAAAATTAGACATTAATTTGCTTTACTGGGAACGTCGAATTGTTTTATGTCCGACGTCAATTAATGTAAATTAACGTCAAATTTTTTAAATTCGACGTCAATTTAACGTCTCCCGATATGACGTCAGCCTCAAATTCGATGTGAAAGGCCGAAAAACACCGACGTTATACGGTATTTTTGTACTAGTTACTTATGATGCTAATTCTAAATTAATGAAAAATAAAGGAGAATCTATATCTCAACCTCAGTATGCCCAAATAATTGGGAGCTTATTGAATTTAATGAGCTTTTCTAGACCTGATATTATGCAGTAGGTAGACTGAGTAGGTACACTCAATGCCCAAATCAAGAACATTGTGATGCACTTGTTAGGCTTATGAGATACTTAAGAGGTTTGGATTATGCCATTGAATACAGTGGATTTCCCGCTGTACTAGAAGGGTACAATGATGCTAATTGGATCTCTGATTCAGATGAGACAAAATTCACTAGTGGTTATGTATTCACACTTGGGGTTTGTGTAATTACATGGAGATTAGCCAGGAAATCAATTATTGGAAGATTAATAATGGAATCTGAGTTTGTTGCTCTTGAGATGGCTGGTAATGAGACTGAGTGGTTGAAAAACTTCTTAGCAAACATTCCACTAGGAATGAAACGAACCCCATCAGTATCAATACACTATGATTTCCAATCGACAATAACTATAGCTAAAAGCAAGAATTACAATGGAAAGAATAGACATATACAATTGAGACACAATTTGGTAAAATAGCTGCTATAAAGAGTGAAACTATTTCCATTGATTATGTGAAGTCATAACGGAATCTAGCAGATCCTCTAACAAAACCCCTAGGAAGACAAATTATATTATAAACATCGAGGGGAATGGGACTTAAGCCACTTGCAAACAAACAAGTGATGGTAACCCAACCTTTGTGATTGGAGATCTCATGAATAAGGTTCACATAGGTAAAAACAAGTCACTTGTTAGTTCTGATAGCACTAAATTGATTTTAATCAATTATGGGTGGTGAAAGTGCTAAAGATTGCATTATTGAGAGGCTAAACTTTTTCATATCCCTTATGGATGATGTATGATTTACAGCATACACTTGATGAAATCACCTATATGAGTGTCGAGTGGGGCCGCTTGCATGAGATCTTAGCATGATCTCTAGAGCACTCATGAATATCGGGCATGTGCATGGCCTAGTAAGCGCAACACACGATAACAACAAGGATTATGGGGGCGTATTGTGATTGATAAACCTCTAACACACGTCAATTGTCTTTGGTTCATATAGCTTGTTATACCAACTACACTGTGTGTTAAGTATCTCAATCTAAAATTGGTTCACATAGCTTGCTATACCAGTTATAATGCATTACATCCTATGCGATCCAGAATAAAATTTTCTTATCTTTCTTTTAATATTTGAACTATTTGAGTCAAAGATTTTTTTTTTAACTTCTTTTGCAATATATGGGGGATTATTATAATATATTAATATTATATTATTGCAAAAGTGAATGTTTGGTTTAAAAACGTTAATTGTGAGCTTGGATTTTTGAAGGTTAGGTGGCAATGTTCATTTTCTTTCAACGTTCAATTTCTTTAATGGCTGCAACATTCATTTTCCTTTATTACTTGGTGCTTTACATGTTCTATAAATAGAACAACTTTTACCGTTCCAAAATACATCAAAACCATTTTCTCTCATTCTATCATTTTCTCATTCTCTCTTTTTTCTTCTTCTAAAATATGTTGGGTTATTTTATACTCTTTTTAGAGGTCCTTGCTAGTTTTGAGATCCTCAGAAATATTATGGGAAGTTCCCGTTGTATCTTGGGGGACTTGCGCAATACACAGCAAATAAGTCCTTAAGGATAGTGAAACTACACGCCTCAGAAAATTTTGTTTTTGTTTTGTCAGCTTTTCTACAACAGAAAATACCTTGCAAAAGGGCAATTCATCTAGACTACTGGTAGAATGACATACATTTACATTCATTTAACACACCTAAAAGGGTAAAATGGTCATAGAAAAGTGAATTTTTGTAGTTTTTCGGAAAAAAAGAAATTAAAAACTAAAAAATGATAGTATCAAATGAATATAAAAAAAATTATGTATACCAAAGTATATTTTTCATCCATAAAAGATTGTGTCTGATAAGTAATGTACCATGTGACATGGAAAAACATGCTTTTCATTAAGCATTTTCAATCTATCACTATTACTTGGGAAAAAGGAAACAGAGAAACTGGAGAAAAAAGAATGGTACGTAGAAGGTGAGACTTATAAATAAGAAAAATAATATTTTGACACATAAAATTTTTACATTCATTTCACACTATTTTTTTTATATTTTACTTTCTTTTTATATTATATGTCGCATAAGGGTGTTATCTTATCATTATTTTATAAATATACGTTTGATTTGCTTCTTACAAACGAAGATTTCTTCATTTTCTGTTAAAATTTGAAAATTAATCATGGATACTTCATTTAATCAACACATTGAATAGGAAGTATGATCGGTAGATTGGGCAGATTTTGTTTTTTCTTTTCCATTTCAAATACAAAATCTCGTGTTATGGATAAACTATAAAACTAGGAATCAGACGTAAAAATGAATATACCTGAATGGTTGAAGTAAAAAGTATGTCTAACAGAGACTTAATTAAATTTTAAATGGACGATAACTGAGTATCTTGATTTCTATATTCATATTTTTTTTACTTTTCAATTAATTAATTGTTGTTTACTTATTTGTTTTCTTTTAAATTCAGTGACGTTGTTATCATATTATTTTATCTTGTTTGTTTGTGTCCACCTTGAAGTGATGACCCAAAGGATCTCTTATAGTAATGATGTGGATGTTTTCAATACATTGTTTTAATATTAATTATACAATATCACATTCTTTTAATATGTGGAGACAGAAAATTATAATTGAGTTTTGCTTCAGTGATATCTTCTGTAGCAGCGTTCTCGATCATGGGTTCTGCAATGGTGACAACCTTGGCTTAGAGAAGATGATGACCGGCAACTGACATGGGTGCTTCACTAGGCTGGCTCGATGATAAGAAATCATCCTAATAAGAACCTTTGTTCTGTGTTTACAAATAACAAACTACTTTCGATATATTATAATTAAAATTGATATAAAACATTTTATTCTTTATTATAAAAATGTTAATACATTCATTTTCTATATTAATTATAATTACAACTATTACAGAAAGTTTTCTTTTATTTACAATTTTAGAACTACGTCACTTATTATAGTATTTGGATTATAATAATATAAAAGGTTGCTATAAAATGTAATTTTTACACTAACAAGTAGCTAATTCGATAGTTGGACTTAAATTTATCATGTAGTCACAAGTTCGAATATTATTCATGTATTTATGAAACAGAAATTGTAACTTGGAATAAAATGGAAAAATTGTTAAATGTTTATGTGAAAAAAGTGTAACATGAACACTTTTTTTATTTTTATCTATTATTGATATTTTTATTATTACATTTTAGAAAATTAAGGTTTTTATTTAATAAATTTAAAAATAAAAAATATTTAGTTCTTATTTGTTAAATTATTTGTTAAAATATTATGTAGATAAGTGAAAATCACATATTGAATAATACCTTAACAAAATCAGTTATCAACCAATTGAGTTACTTAAATTACAAAAACAAATAAATGAGAATTGATAACAAAATCAGTTGTCAACTAATTTAGTTACTTTAATTACAAAAATCAAGTAAAATTTCAAGTTCATTCTAATTTAAGCAAATTCGCCTTACTTTAATTACAAAAATCAAGTACAAATTTCAAGTTCATTCTAATTTAAGCAAATTCGCCTAAATCCTATAAATAAAAGGCTTAACATTGTTAGAAAACATACCTTTGGAGCATACGAAACTAGAGATAGATTCATTCTCGAAGCCAGAGGTCTTTTCTAGTATTCAAAATGTACAGGAACTTTATTCATGGAGTTTGATGTAATGTATTTTAACTCTGTGATTTCTAGTATTCAATATATTTCTCATTACTGTATGTATATTTGGTATAGTACCAGTTGATTCAAAAATAGTTTGGGAAACCTAAATGGGATAGAACAACTAATAGTCATTCATAGCATCAAAATATTGAACTTAATATGGCTTATAATAAAAATTGTTAAAACATTAGGATTTTTATTATTAAAGTTTATACTTGTTGTCCCTAAGACATTAGGGCTTATTTCATGTAATATGAATGCTCCAGTAGGAATTAGAAGTGTATTGTTTGGTGTTTTTGCATGGAATTGGATTAGGAAACCCAATCCCACTTAAGTCTTTGCCATATATTCCATTAAATCAATTAATTGATTTATACAATTTTAGAATTATTTTATAATTAAAAACTAATAGTTCTCATTATTTCAAAGTTTTCTTAATTTTAATTAGTGAATAACAATTTTTTTAAACAAATTTAGATAAAAAATGATATATGAATTTATTCACCCTATTATCTCGTATGATTTAGTACACTTCCTAATTTTGTAACAAAAGCATTAAATAAAAATAGAATACCATTAAAAATGACATTCTTAAAAATGTAAACACAACCAGTTAGAATGACACAAATAGCCCTTATGAGAAGAAGAATATCTTAAAAATACACATTCTTAAGAATGAAAATCCAATTTGTGATGGTTGTAATGTCGAAGAAAAGGAGAACATACACAACCAAATACTTTCAAATAATAATCAGGAAGAAAATGATACAAAACAACGTATGGAACTTGAAATTGGAAATAAGCAGTGGGTGTAAGCGATTAATTAAATAAATTGCTACTTGAAAGGCAAAGTCTCAAAATTTTAAGTGTAATTGAGTATGATGCAATAAAGTTAAACTCAGTTCAATTATGGGTCTAACAACACCATTTTGGTGAAGAATTATAATTTTGATCTTATGAGACAATCAATCTCATGACTCATCATTCAGCTGCTCATTTTTATTGAGTGTGACATCAATATTATTTTCTAAGATGATTCTATATTAATTCCAAAGGAGAATGATAAATATGACATAAAGAAGAAGAAGAACACAAATTTTGATATTACATTATTCAAAAACAAGTCTAAGAACATGAATATTAGTGTGGCCTACAAAGTACAAATATTAGAGGGAGGAGAGGGAGAAGAGGTTGATGAGTGGTGGCCGACCATATTTAAGATAAATTTGGCATTGAAAATTGATTTAACATAATCTTTGTTAACATTGCAGAGTTAACCGAGTCTGTTTTAAATAGACAGACTCCCAAAAAGAAAAAGGAAACAACAGTCATTGACAGTTGCCAAAAAAACAATAACTACCTAATAAAATCAACACTGATTTAAATAAATATAAATAAAAAATGTTAGCATCCACTGAGTATACTAACTTATTTGTTTTAGTTAATATAATCCTAACACGAATATTTATTTAATAAAAAATTAAAAATAGTTATTCATTCTTTTAAATGTTTTGTTTTATAAAATTATCAATCCAACACTGATATAAATATTTATTTATTAAAAAAAAGTTAAAAATAACTTTATACTTTTAATTTCTTTAAAAGAAAATAATTTTTGTGTTCGACTATAATAATAATATATAAAAAAGATATATCTTATTGTAATAATATTTTGGGGTACGTTTTCATCTTAAGTGGTAAGAGAGACAAAAAGAGAATGTGAGATATGTAGTTATAGTAAAAAGAAAATTAGAGACAAAAATGAAATAGAGAAGAAGTTTAAAATTCTCTAAAATGGATATATTACAAAATATAAAAGAATATTATGGTATGTTTTTCAAAGAGATATTTTACATAGATACTTCTTTATGTAATTTTGGGAAGGATAATAGTTAGTTGATACACCTACAGTATACTCATTTGACAGGATTTAATAATAATAAAATAAAAAATAATATGTTAAATGATATTTTTTCTTTTGGGATATATAAATTAAATAATTGTCTATAAAATAGACTAAATTTATGGAGTAAATTGAATGAAAAAGAGTTATATTTTTTAGATTAAAGATTACCAACTTAGTCTAATTTGACAGCGAATGAACCAAGAGAAATTGTATTAATCAAGTATAGTTATATGAACTCTAAAACAAGATTGGATTAACATATATGATTCAGCTTTGATTGAAAGGTTGTGTTTAGAATGAGGTGACAATACGTGTTACTGATTTTGGAATGGAAGAAAGTGAGTGGTTGATTAGAATTATTAAAAAATGGAGTGTAGTATCTTAGAGAAGAGTTATGATTAGGTGTTGATAAAATAAAGAAAAAGTTGGCGTTCCACTGAACCAAGCCCAATATGGAAAGGTGACACTGTGACAGATTGGCCTAAGCACAGACACACCAAAGATTCCCAATCTGTTACACATAACTGTCATTCTCAATTCCATATTTCATCTTCTCTCTTCCTTTTTATACCCATAATTCATAAACAAACCCTTCCAATTAGGTTTCACACATTTGTTTATAAAGGGAACTTTGTATTTTACTTATATATTTATATTATCTTCCTCTTCCCCATCACGTACCAATCAACACAAAATCTTCTATCCACCTTTCCTTCTCAACACAATTCAAAATCTCTTTTCAAATCTTTTAATATTGTCTGTCAAGAAATAATATTCCAGTAAATGATATCTCCAACTTTTTTTCAATAACAAATTCTGCATTAAATTACTTCAGTGAGGGAGAATTTGGACAAAACCAGAGATTGCATTCCAAGATTGACGAAACTATGGTGTCTGGGGACAAACAAGTATGGACATTTGGAGAAGATGCACTGTTTTTACCACAAGTAAATTAATAGTTTTAAATACAACAAACAAACAAAACTACTTAAATAGAACCTGTCCTTGTCAAGAGATGAACGTGACAGCAGTAAGAGGGTGAGACATTTATGGAACCACATTAACTTCAGAGCCTATGATTCTTATCAACAAAAACAACCCTTTCATGTGACATTTCAGTAGCTTCTAAACAAAAAAAAAAAAAAACAAAAAAAAACTAGATCTCTCTGCACCCTCAGCTCAAATAATAACTCCAAAAAATAATTATTCAAACATGAATAAACAAAAAGCTATCACATTTTGAATTTTCTACTCGATTCTAAGTTTCTCGAGGGATCAAAATTAAGACGATTAACTCTGACCCATGATCAGAAATATGGAAAGTAGACAAAGAAAAAAACTACCTTAATTAATCTCAGTGAGTATCATCGGTGGTGCTGTATGGATTGTTGTTAAGAGTATCAGAAGCATTGACATTGATCTTTTCATCAGGCTCCAACGATCTCTTCCTGCTACTGTTCTTATTGTTGTGCATCCACACCTTGAAGACCCCTCTTGAAACGCCAATCTCATTGCAGAAATCTTGCACCAACCCTTCATCCCCTTTCTGCATTCTCCACCCCAAATTCTCAGAGAAATTCTGCATCTTCTCCTTCTGCTCTTGGCTGAACTTGGTCCTGAACCTCTTCTTTCCACTCCGGCTCTCGGAAAGATTGAAACTCGTAAGGTGATGCTCGTTTCCCTGGCCGAAGAGCCCCTGGACGGGTCTCGGTCCTGGGAAACGGTGGGAAAGAGGCGGCGGGCTTGGGCTTGACAACGGACTTGGGCTTGGACTCGGGCCTGGGCTTGAGCTGGTACACAGGCCGGGGCCATGATGGGGTGGCGGCGGTGAGTGGTAGAAGCTTATGAAATTGGGCCTGGGATTGGAGTGACTATTTTGATACTGTTGTGTGTCACGGCGGTGGAAGTTACGGTGGCATCCACAGGCGGCGCACGTTAGCGAGCGCGGCTCTGTGGGATTGGAGGAAGAGGAGGGCATGAACTCACCGCATCCATCAAGCGCGTGGCCACCTATACTGGCAGCGTGGTTTTTGAGGCACTCCTTGTAGGAAACCACCGCGGGCGGTGGTTGTGAGGGAGGAGGAACGGTGGTGGGGTGGTGGCGCTTGAGGGAGCCGTTGGTGGTGGTGGTGGTGGGGTGTTGGGGGGTTTGAGTTTGAGAATTTGTGTCGTTGGCGTTGTTGGTGAGGTCCATGTATGTGAGTTTGTGCAAAGTGTGAGTGATTGATATAAAAGGGAAAAGACAGAGAAACAGGGGTTATTAGAGTTTTGACATGATTAAAGTGTTGTTGGAAGAGTTGAATTGTGTCATTAGAAAGGGAAGAAAAAGGGAAAGGAATCTAAAGTTAAGAGTTTGGAAGGGGGTGGGTGGCGGTGGAAGTGATGATGATGATTTGTAATGTGAAGTGATGACAAAATCTTAGGTTTAAATGGGGAATGAGATGCACAAAGCGAATCCAAAGGGTCCAAAAATCTCTAACAATGATTTGAGATAAGAAGGCAAAGGAGAAGAGAAGTTAAGACACGATATGTTTGTAAAATTATGGTGGTAATTAAGGTTTAGTTTCGATTTTACTTTTGAAAGTTGACATGAGTTTGTTGGGGACAACAAATTCGTTTGATTCGTGTTGAAGGGACAGTGAGTTTGGTGTGAGTGTTGGAGGGTACGTGGCGGCCTTTGGGAAGTGCTGCGTAGAAGGAAGGAGGGCCAGCTGAAACATCTGCAAATAAATACCAAATGCAATGCTTTCCGACAAATATTCATTTCATTCTTCGTGTTCCTATCTCCACCCAAAAATCTTCTCTTCATTTGCTTCAACCCTATAGCACTGATTTAGATTCATCAAATTATTCAAACCTCTTACGTGATCTAACTAAGAAGTTACAGAGATTTAAATGAAAAAGTTAACTACATTTTATGGTAAACGATTTGGATAAAGCGGTCAATGTGAGTTACTTTGTGGAGAAAGGGTCAAGCGTCAATGGTGGAATAATCAGACCAAAAACACTGTTACTATTCACATAGATTCGAGTTATATAGTTATATTTTGTAAAAGTAATTTATTTAAAATGGGGCACTAATTAATAAGAATATTTTGGCTTCTTTAACGATATTAACGTGACTTGAAAGGTCTCTCTTCCACTAACCCATTTGCAGTGAGAAAAATCAAAAGTTAAGTCTTGTGTTCTTTAATGCGCGGTTCTACATTTGTGGTGATTATTAAGAATGGAAGTTCAAATCCAACAGTTCTTGTTTCCTTCACGTGACGGGGATTAGTGATAGCATAACAATGATCGCTAATTCAAATCAAACTTTGACTAAGGAAATGTGCAGTTAGCTACCTAGGTCGTCCTTAATCCACGAAACCATTCAAATAATTAATTATCTCACCCTTAGAATATCTCATAAATAGTTTATGTATACCCATGACTTTCGTTTAATCAGATATAATGAATAAATCCGTCTTTCGATATATTATTTGAATAAATTCTAATTTTTAATAAATAATTTTATGTTGGTTAAGTATAATGGATATATGAATAATATTTGAGTTTTTGAATATAATATATATATATATATATATATATATATATATATTAATTATGTGTTTGTTTTTGTATTCATCTAAATATTCATTAATATAAAAATTGTCTTTTGACATCACTTTATTTATTTAATAATACACATAAAAAAATATATGATAATATTTTTGTAAATTAGTAGAACGGTTATATATTATAATTTATGTTGAATGTTTAATTTTTCGTATAAATTTTCTTATTTATTTTAAGTGATCTGACGTAAATACATTTTTATATTTATATTGATAATTTCTCTGTCTCATTTTCTTTAGAAAAATATATTTAAATATTTTTACTAGTGTAGAAATGATTTTAGATGTATGTTATTTTGGATTTTTAACGTCAGATCTCGATTCGACGTCTTTATGAGTAACGTTAATGGGACGTTAGACCTATAGAGTCCGACGTCTATAAAGATGTCGGACATGGCATTAACCGACGTCTACTGAGTTTTCATTGTGTTTTAGTACATTTTTGCTCGTGTCTTTGGGTAACCTAGTAACACCTTCTTCCTTTGCTAGTTTCCTCATAAGAAAAGCTTGCGTCTTTTGGATCTCTTATGAGATTTCAATCAAAAACCGAACTTGGGTCCTTGCCTAGTTCCATTCTAATCGCCAATGAAAAAGAATACGGTGACATGAGAACTAGGCAAGGACCTAGGTTCGGTTTTGAGTTGAAATGCCATAAGAGTGTTGAGATTGTTGACAACACAATTTCTATATCAATCTGGTTTTTGATGATGACAACACATTGCTTAATAACAAACACATGTTGTTGCATTACATGTTCTTATGCTGATTAATTGTGATATCTGTTGAACATGTTTATGTATTGTGTTACATGTTCCTGTGTTAATTGATTGACATATATCTGGAACGTGTTTACATGCTTTAATGTGCAATGTGCTATGCATCATTTCATATGTTTTACTGCACATGTTTTAAAGTTGAAAATCACAAACACTTTTATGAACTTATTCTTGTGCGAGAAAGTAATAGTACAGTCGACTGCATTACTAATGGATTCGACTTTGCTAAAATCTTTGTACAGACTTTGAGAACCAGTGCTATGTGTTATTTTGAGAAGAAAAGAATTTCAAATTGTTTTACATGTTGATAGTCGAATATGTGTGCTACACATTCGACTTTATCTGTTGTCTGATTTGAAATTATGTTATGCTCTTGCACTCTAACGACTATATTTTTGAAAGTTAGTTGAGCATTGGTGACTTAGTCAACTGTATTAAATGTGGTTTGTTTTTGGTTGACTGAAAGCTGCTATGTTGATTGATCTGTTATAACTATCATATTCCAGTCGACTAAACTAGTAGCGTATTCGACTGAGAAATCATCTAACTAACAAAAATCTATAAATAGACTTAACACGAGTCTGTTAAAAAGACTTTTGATGAACTGACATTTTCAATTCTGTTTCAGATTTCTCTTAGCTCCAAGAATTCTCCAAGAAGATGGTGGTGATCTTTCTTGAAAGAGATTTAAAGAGGAGATTATACTACACATTCATTTTCTGATCAATATCTGCACAAGAAGGTGTTCTGCCATTGATCGTGAAGGCTTGGCATCATGTGAAGACTGCTGGAATTGATTGTGCGGCTTGGCATCCATGAAGACTGCTGGTTTTTGACCTGTTGATTGCAGGGGATAGTGCACTTTGAGGATTGTTCAAAGTGGTGTTGGCAGATTGCAGAAGAGGGGATTCTTGCTGGTTTATTGCCTATATTTTGGTTTTGGGTTAGAGAGGAGATTTATATTTTTGACGTGGAGGTCTTGTATAGATTCCTTGTTGTAAAAATCGCAACCATTATAGTGCATTTGCTTCCTAGGTTGGAAGGACACTGGATGTAGGCATTGTTGGCCGAACCAGTATAAAAACTGTGTTTGCATTTCTCTATCCCTTATTTTTTACATTACAGTCGACTTTATTCTTTATGCAGTCAACTACGTATTTTCCTCTGCATACATATTCTGATTGCTTGCATTTCAAGAAAGTTTAAAAAGCTTTAGACTGTGATTTCAAGAATGCGAAAAGAACTTGTTTTTGAAACAACATTAATTCACCCCCCCCTCTTGGTGAAGAAAGAAGCCAACTTGTTTTCCAACAATTGGTATCAGAGCTGGTTTTCATAAGATATTTGGAAAACTAGTCGACTGTATTTTTCTTTGATTCGACTATACACTTGGGGATGGCTTCTGTTTCGCATTCAAAAAGAACTTATGATTTTAAAATTGATCTTGTATCTGCACCTTGCAACATGAAGTTAAAGTCTGTAACTGATGGTTTCTATGAATCTTTTGAAACAGGAAACTTGGAATGCAAGGCAACCCGAAATGAAAAATCATGTTCAGAAATGTAGAAATCAATCCTGTTAGATAATAAATTTACAAAGTTTCTGAAAAAGACGCAAGTTTTTCTTACGAGGAAACTAGCAAAGGGAGAAGGTGTTACGACGCTACCCAAAGACACGAGCAAAATTGCACTAAAACACAACGAAAACTCATTTTAATTGGTTCAAATAGAAGATAATCCATCAAAGACTAATTTAATTGGAGTAAAAGTAAGTTTAAACGGTTGAAAAGAGATAAAATGCACTTGGAAATGCAATGTCGTGGAGAGAAAAGGCAAGGAGGAAGACGATGAAGTGCGCGTAACCTCGGGTTCGCGATTTCTGATTTAACAGGAATCAAGACGTCGGTGCCCCTAGTGCCTGACGTCTATTCTCGAATAGACGTCAGTGACCTCACTAATGTGACGTCCATTCGGTTTAAAATTAATATTCGTGGTGCATATAAATGTCGGATGTAAGGGGAGTCGACGTCTAAAACAACGTTTCACCTACCCTGTTAGGCCATTTAGATGTCGGATGTAAGGGGGACCGACGTATAAATTTAGACGTCAGGGTGGCGGGATCCGATGTCTAAATTGCGAAAAAAAATGACTTTACGCATTCTGGAGCTCCCATTTTGGCGTCTAATTGTACGAACTGACGTGGTTTAAAGTATAGACGTTGGGTCCCCGTTAACCGACGTCTACAAGGCCAACTTATTTACGAAAATACCACGGGTCAATTTTTTACGTTGGATATTATGTGATCCAACGTCTAAGGGGTGACGTTAAAGACCATTTTTGCACTAGTGTCTCATGACTTAGGTTTCATTTCTTGTAACGATATAGTGGTTGTTTGGTAGTACATTGATGAAATCTTCCTTTTTAGTGATGGGCATTTCATGGAAAATATTTATGTCTAATTGGTTTTGTGGTTGACATTTTTTTTACTAAAGTTTTGTATTTTTATTTGTGATCATGATTGATTTTTGAAAAATTAAGTTATTACTTTGTATGAATGTCTCATTTTTTTGCATATATTATATTTATCAAAATCGAACTTCGGTTCTTATCTTGGTTCAATTTTTTAACCAATAAAAAACTTCAATGAAATGAGGATATTTGAACATGTTTCAACTTTCTATGTGGCATCAAATGAATTATTGTTGATAAAATTGAAGAATAGATAGTGATTAGAAAAGTGAAATTCAGGATAGAGGTTGAGTAGTTCAAGAGAAGATTGAGTTTGTACAAGTTGAAGGGCATGTACATCTCATTCTTCTTGTCGAGTGGTACAATATATATCCTAAGTTTGACTTCTCTATTCACCAACTCTTCTTCATTTTCATCAAAATCCTTAATCTAATAAAAAACGTAAAACTTTAAAGTTAAAAAATGTTTATTGCATTGTAGCTTTTTTATTAGATGCAGAAATTTTTACGTTGGTCCTTGTAAGAAACCAACATTAAAAGTGTCCAACATAAATTTTGTGTTGATAGGGGAGCCATATCTACCCTACATATATATGTTTTTTATGATGAACAAAAAAATGATTTTATGGTTTCTTGCACAATAAATGGCATAAAAATTATTTTATCATTATTGTGTTTTGTGCTTGATGTATTTGGTATATGTATTCATTGGTTGTTAATGAATCATGATTCAAAACAGACTGAACATTTCATTTCTTGAAAAAATAATCGATTAAGCATTGTATATAATCTGTTTGATTTCTCTAGATCTCTTGTATGCTTAATAGGGGCACATATATGTGTAATAATCGATTACATTAGTTGTATAATAGATTAAAACAAGTGGCTATGTCAATACTTGTTTCATTAGTGTATTGATTTGTTTAGAATGAAAGTTGATTTGAAAATTTGCTTAAGTGTTGAACATAACCGATTACATAAGTTTCATAATCGGTTAAATATGTTTCATTTATCAAAATCAATTTTATTCAAAGTCTTAATTGTTTATAATGGTCAAATAAATCTATTACTGGCTTGAATGAATTGTATAATCGATTACATGTGTTGTATAATTTGTTAAATCAAAACAGAGACAAATCTGTTAAAGTAGGAGGAAAAGCTTAACAGATTACATAAATTTCATAATCTATTAAAATGGGAAAGGATTAAGAAAATCCTATAAATAACGGTCTTGCACGCTATTTCAAACTAATTCATTTGCAATCAATTTGCTAACTAACATTTTGATTGAGTTTTGATTACAGGAGTGTCCAATAACTCTCTTGAAGAATCAAAGATCAAATTTGGGTTTACACATCAAGATTTTATCAAGAACGTGGTCTGGAATTGTACTAATTCATTATGCACTACTAAAGTGTACTTGGACGATTAATTTCAACATTTTGCAATCTGTTTATTGTGTTCCTGTGCTGATGTGCCAAGGGAGAGAATGTTAGGACTTTGGCAAGTGCACCAAATCGGTCAAGTAATAAACCGATAAGACCAGATATCGTTTTCCTAAGAGACTCGTAATACTAGAAAATTGTGCGATTAACAACTCATCTAGACTCAAGAACAACTCATCATTTAAGAATATGTGCAAAATGATAAATTCACAAGTAATTACAAGGTTGGACTTTGGTATTGAAGGCACTTAGAAATGGAAAAGACTAGAAATGGTATGAAATGTCAATGTTAAGATTAGATTTCACCAATTCACTCTTGTGTATACCCACTTTCATCTCCTCTTCATCAATTTAATAAAGTCAATCCACTAAAACACTCTAGCCCTAATCCCTTAGGTGAAATAGCCTAGGTTTTCCTTATCAAACTTCAATCTCTTGGACAATCTAACAAGCAAACCCGTATTAAGAACTAGGGTCTAAGACAACATGTGAATCATATCCCATCCTTGACTCAATGACCCACAAGGACTCTTGTTTCAGTTCAAGATTTTATATTCCATCCCTGGCTCAATGAAACCCCAAAATCAAGTCATGACCATCCCCATTACATGCAAGCTTTAAGATCGAAAACAAGAATACTAGTAATAGATAGAAAAGGCATCTATAAATACGAAACAATCATTCATTACACAAGAGTTCATATGATACATATAACGCTAACAAGATGAATCTGGTTCTCCATTTCCATGGAGAACCCTAAAGCTTACAAACATGGAAGATGGAAGAAGAAGGAGACCCAAAGGAAGAGGAGGAGATATCCCCACAAGCTCCTCGCGCCCTCCATGAGGTCCAAACGTGAAATCGCGCCTCCAAAGAACCAAAGACACTTTTCTTTCTGCCTCGTGAGTATATATACTGCCCGAATTCTCGCTTAAGCTAAATTATTCTCGCTTAAGCGAGAAGAAACTTCTTGGAGAAGATAGTCATTCTAGCTTAAGCTAAATTATTCTCGCTTTAGCGAAAATGACTTTTAAATCAATGGCTTCCTGGATGAATCTAGCTTAAGCGAGATCATTCTAGCTTGGGCGAAATGTTGCAGGATTTACTTTTCTCTCTTAATTTGCTGAAATACACAAAATAGGGATCAAATGATTTTCTTTTAATCAACAACTCAGAAACACGTGATTACATTTCATCTTTCTTAGATTGGGGAAAAATGATACAAATTTACCCAATTTAGAACAAAAGTACCAAAATTCCATATGATAATTTACTACTTTTTTGCACGTATGAACTCCCCCCAACCTAGCATCTTGCTTATCCTCAAGCAAAGTAATAAAATCCCAACAGCTTTTAAAAACTCAAACTTTGAAATTGGTTACTTGAGAAATCAATTTCATAGTCCTTACAAAACAATATTTGCATTCCAAACTACAGATTCAAAATGGTGAATCCAATTATCAAATAAAAGCAGGATAAAAGTGCAACAAATTTTTCAAGACAATCAATTTTAAGAACCATTGATTCTAACCAAGGAAATTCTCTCTGAATCTTACAAGGATGTGTTTCTTTCATTTTCCACTGAAATTGAACAAAATTAAAATTTCCAGTCATTTTCAATCAAACCACACACACAATCAGCATGAATCTCAAGGACTTTCCAGGGTTGTAATGAGGCTGGGCTTCCAAAGATTATGGTTTTTCAAGATAACAAAAGCACAACTTTAGACAAGAGAGAATAACTACACTTTAAACCCACTTCCAATTCTACTCTCAATTCATCCCATCTCATACCTCAAAACCCAATGTTTCTTTTTCATTCATTATTCACTCCTTCTTTTTCTTCTTTTCTTTTCTTGTTTTTCTTTTGTTTTTTTTTTATATATATACATTTCTATACAAAACTAATTAGTGAATTATAGTACAAAATACTTAGCCCCTTTATTTTCTAAGTACAATTTCACCAACCAATTCCTATTTTAAAGTTGAACAAAATGCACCTATGCTCTCTATCCCTAAAGTGTGCAAAGGGAAATGATACTAATTAAGGTTAAGGTTAAGGTGCATAATTCAAAGCAATTAGGCTCAAATGGGTTATCTCAAATGGATGATTATTCCTAGGTTGGATGTTTGGCACTGAGTTATTTAAATTCAACAAAATTGCCTTGATCATTTCCATGCTTCAAATGTGATGTTATCCAAATGAAAACTCAAGCAATATCAACTTGACAACAAACAGTGGAACTCTCAACTGTTTAAGGATTCACACACTCACTGGTTTTATTTTTGGTTTCTTTCCTTGGTATATCACTTGTTGTCATAATTGATTATCTCAACCAATTATCCAGCACTAATATCCTAATCTCATTTAACTATGGATTCAACCAAAATTTTCCCTTTTTGAAACTTGATTTCTCTTTAACTAATTTCCTCAAAAAAGATTTTCTTATACATCCCAAAAAAAAATTCATTTTAGCTGTGTATGGGCTTTGTGCAATATTAAACAAAAAGTAAAGTAAGCAAAAAGTAAGTGAAAATGTACATTCTAACCAAAACAACTAAAACATAATATTACTAAAATAAAAGTTCTGCAATAAAACCAAAAAAACAGTATTTCATTGAGTTCTGGAGGTTGGAATAGAGCTGTGTGTCAATCTCCCCTCATAACTCTATCAAAATCAGTCTGAAACTCCTCCTCTTGAAGGTCCCAAGCCTGATGTGAATCCGGCTGCAAAACTACTGTCATGTCCCCCTAGAAAAATTGGACTGTCCCCAGGCCACTGTAAGTATGCCAAGAATTCTGGTAGAGTCATGCCTGGGTATGGTCCTCGAACATTGTTATAGAGGTACTAAAAAAAATAGAGTTGTCCTCTATGTTGCATTTCATCAACTAAGTTAGGCATTTCATTGAACAGTTCAAGTGCATCTTCATAAATCAAATTTTCATGAATTAATCCATGCACAAACAGCCTACATTATTCACAACAATTCATGGACAATAACAACCAACATGGGCACTACCTTATGGTTCCACAAAACATACCAAGAAAAACCCTAAATTTGTTCTTTGAAAATGGAAGATAGTGAAGTAGAACTTACCTTCAAGGGAATTTAGCAAAGGGAGAAAGGGATTGGTGAGTTAATTGAGTGTCATTGGATCAAGAAAATCGCGCCCTATACTTTGAAGGAAGACAACACTATGTTGAAAAGAAAGTAGTTATGAACCAGTGCTTCCTTTTCTAAGTTTTAACAAAGGGTCACATTTTTTCGCTTAAGCTAAACATTTTTCACTTAAGCTAGATTGACAGGATTCAGTTTTAAAAAGTTTAGCCCAGGCTAAAACGCTCTAGTGGCTCAACCTTAATTGCAGGGCATTTTTGCCCAGGTGAGCAAGGTTTAGATTAAGGGAAAATGTTTTAGTGGGCACCCCAAAGTTTAGCATAAATCTCGCCCAGGCAGCTCAATTTTTATCTCAAGCGAAAATCTCCCAATGGCTCAACTTTAGTTGCAGGACATTTTTGCTTAAGCAAAAATATCAGCAAAACTTGTTTTTAAGTTTTCTGCATATCTCACCCAAGCGATAAGGTTTTAGCCTAAGCGAAAATAATGCAGTTTTTTGCCACTTTTGAAAAATTTCAACTTTTACTCACCCAATTCATGATGAATTCAATCTAATTAATCCAGAGACACATATCAATCTATTCCTCAATCAATTATCTATCACTCCAAAAAGTTTCACATCATCAATTGCAGAATCAAACTCTCAAACTCAAATTTCATAATTTGACCAAAACAAGGCAATTTTTAACATTGAATGAACTCAATTTTGGCACTAAAACTTAGTATCATACATAAACATTTTGGTACAAAAAGCACTTAGGCATGCATGGTTTTCCCTATTGAGACATTTAAATGTTAAAATTTACCCTTTTTCATGCAAACACATAATATATACACAAACACCATTAACACACAAAATAAAATTAAAATGCGAAAACATAATTAAACACTGGGTTGCCTCCCAAAAGCACTTCTTTAACGTCATTAGCTTGACGGATGAAACCAATGAAGTGCAGATGTTGTTGTTGGTGTGCTCCTTTCACCAACTCTTCTTGACTCACTTTCTAGTCACCAAATCAACTCTTTCAGCATAAGAATCTTCGTCTTAGCCCTTCCACTACCTTGACATCTTTAAACACTCAATCCTCTTGATCAACTTTGGCTAGCAAGGCTTGAGTTCTTTGTCTCTCATCAAAGGGTGGTAGTGACTAGTCTTTCTCTTTTGTTTCTCCCTTTCTTCTTCTTCTTTCACTAAGCACTTGGAGCATACTCAAGGAAGGGGGAATTTTGGACAGCTTGTGGTGCTCAACCTTGTTGTCTCCTTGTGTGACTATAATTCCTTCAATCTTAGGGTTTACATGATGTTTTTGAGGCTGCAGTCTTCCTTGTATGAACATCCCCTGGCATACACTTAGACACAACTAGGTTAAAGCCACAAATTAGCCCAAGTAAAAGTGGAAATCTATTTACAACAAGAGTTAGTTCTATATACAAAATCAAGTCTACACAAGTTAGAAACCTCACAAAAGTCTAGTATTGACACGAGTCCCTGGCAACGGCGCCAAAAACTTGTTAGGACTTTGGCAAGAGTAACAAATCGTTCAAGTAATAAAACCGGTAAGACCAGATATCGTTTTCCCAAGAGACTCGTAATACTAGAAAATTGTGCGAATAACAACTCATCTAGACTCAAGCACAACTCATCATTTAAGAATATGTGCAAAAAGTTAAATTCACAAGTACAAGGTTGGAGTTTGGTATTGAAGGCACTTAGAAATGGAAAAGACTAGAAATGGTATGAAATGTCAATGTTAACATTAGATGAAGAGCATTAATTGCAGCTAGGTAGACGTAAGCCCCCCGTCACAATCGACGTCAATGGGGGCAGGAAAGTTTGTCTTCTCGCCTACCTCAGGCCCTTGGACGTCGGTTTCGGGCAAAGCAGACGTCGAATATATCATAGACGTCGTTTGCTATAAAACCGACGTTCAGTTTACCAACTTATTTATGGTAATGCCACCGACCGCTAGTATAAGTCGGGCTACTGCTCAACCGACGTCTTATGGGTGACGTTAAACAGCGTTTTTCCACGAGTGCATGTACATGCTTGAAACATCTAAGGAACTTAATGAACTAATTCACACTTGTTTTTGTTAATTTAGATATGTCAATGAATGATATTCATATGATAACTAGTAAAGAATTCAACTATAAATGAATTGGATAATAATTTGTCTTTATTTAATTGTTCTATGCTTACATTATTTACAACAAACTCCGTTTTTGGTTATTTCTAATTTTATGCTTCTTGTAAACACTTATAAGTGTTGGCTCATTGAGATTCTAATTAAATTAGTTGGAAAGTGACTTGGATTGACTAAATCTACCTATACTTAATTTTTTTTATAGAATAAATGATCTCTTACAATATATTAAACAATTTAATTAGAGATTAGATGCTCTATCAGGAGACAACTTCTTTATCAATTAAACAATATACTTTTACATAATTTAATTGTGGAAACAATATTGATAAAATTTGAAATCATAATAGAGCATCATACCTTAATCACTGACATTTACCTTCATTAGTCTATCTAGATAGATGAATATGTGGTATCTTTCATTAAATTAGTGTTGGTGTTGATGTTGTTTAAAGGATGACAATGTTTGTCAAATTACACATTTATTAAGTATTAAGACACAAATAAAAATAAATTTTTATTTTAAAGATAAAATGGAAAAGTGAAATTGACTCCCCCAGTACTTTGTTGGAACATTTTTCCAAGAATTTAGGGAAACAAGATAAACAACAATGTAGACTTGATATATTCTTCTAGGCGTGAATACACACTTTCCTAAAAGAAATATTTCGTCCCTTATAAGAGTGGAGGGGATCACGAAATCGGCTTTTGAGATACAAAGAAGAAATACAACGATAATACTCACTCTTAGTTTTAACGTTAAACAAGAGTATGATTGTCAGGAATTGATTTGTGTGTTAAGAGAATGACCGAAATTAATTTCAGTAGAGCACAGGATCCCTTTATATAGATGTTGATCAGGCATCTTTCAAATCCAAGAGATACCAGATTCTGATTAGTTACATTTCTTCATGAATAATTGTAACCCTTTATGAATGGTAACTCTTCATGAATACTTGTAACACTTCATGAATGGTAACTCTTCATGAATAATTGTAACTTTTCATGAATGATAATTTTTCATGAATAATTGTAACTCTTCATGAATCTGAAAATTGTCTCTAATACTCTTAAATTCCAACAATCCTCCACCATTTGAGAGTATTGTATAATTACTTAACACAAAAATCAATTTAATAATTGCAATCTTACACATAAATGCTAGTGTACATAGACTTGAACTTTCACTTAGTAGAATAGACATTTTAGGAATTCGTATTTTATTGGTGTCGCAACGATTGAACCAACATAATACATAATGAATTCTTGAAGATACTCTACATATAAGATAAATTACATATTCTTGTTATACTTGACACAATAGGGTCATGCGTCCATATCTATTCATAAGTGCAACAAAGTCATGCCCCCTTGACTTCTTGAAGCGGCCAAACTTTGCACTTACATAGGTTGATTTCTTAAGTAAACATGTTTCTGTGACAAAACATATGTTCAAGAAATCAATTAAGAATTAGTCAACCTCCTTAACATCACAGATCTAAAGCACTTTTGAAATAATTATTTGTGCTTTCAATCATCAAATAAGAGATTTAATCTTATTGAACTTAAGACTCAATGTCATATTAAGAATTAAGTTAAGATTCCCTTACTTGTGATTAATCGTGGGCTCCATTCCTATTCCAATTGTCATTTTGGAAATGGAATCTTCAGCCAATGCCATAGTAAATCCATTAGCCAAATTAAACTTTGTTCGTACAAAATCTACTGTAATAATTCCATCTTTGATGAGTCCTTAGACATAACTATGTCTCACACCAATATGTCTTAATTTTCCATTGCATACTTGACTATAAGTCATTGCCAATGTTGCAGCATTGTCACAATGTATTGCTATTGGTGATATTGGTTTTGGTAACAATGGTATTTCGAACATGAGATTCCTCAACCATTCGGCTTCGTTTCCTGTCGAGGCTAGAGCTATAAACTCTGAAGTCATAGTGGAATCTGTAATGCAAGTTTGTTTCTTGGACGACCAAGAAATTACACCTCCCCAAGGAGGAAAATCCAACCACTAGTTGAAGAGTGATCTTCTGCGTTTGTAATCCAACTTGCATTAGAATATCCTTCCAAAACTGAAGGATAACCACTCTATGTTAATCCATGATTAATAGTTTTCTTTAAATAATTAAGTACTCGACGTACTGCTTGCCAATGTGATAAACTAGGGTTACTAGTATATGTACTTAATTTGCTTACCGCAAAAGCAATATTTGGCCTTGTACTTTGTCATTGCATACATTAAAAATCCTATTACCCTTGCATATTCCAGTTGTGAAACTGCTTTACCAACATTAGGTAATATCTTTAAACTAGGGTCCATATGGGTTGAAACAAGAGAGCATTAATAATTGTTGAATTTCATGAGTACTTTCTCAATGTAATGAGATTGAGACAAAATTAATTTCTCATTTTCTCTCTTAATCTTCATTCCTGGTATAACATCTGCTTCTCCCATATCCTTCATAGAGAAATAAGATGATAGAAAAGTTCAAATAAAGGATCAGACATACCATTTAGAATGTGACCACGATAGACATAATCATCATTATCCCATTTGTTCCTTTTCCGTTGTTCCTCCAATGTCTCGGTTTCGCTTTCTTTAGGTTGGGGAGAACTTAGAACATATGCCATGTTTAGAGACGAGAGAAGGAAATGCATCTTCTTTTGCCATCGTCAGAAACCAATGCCTTCAAACTTGTCTAACTTGTGAAAGTTTGTCAACATCTCACGAATTGTTGTCATCTTAGAGAATATATTGCTTTTAGACTGTTGGAACAATTTTCCAAGAACTTAGGGAAACAAGATGAACAACAATGTAGACTTGATATATTCTTCTAGGCGTGAATACACACTTTCCTAAAAGCAATATTTCGTCCCTTATAAGAGTGGAGGGGATCACGAAATCCGCTTTTGAGATACAAAGAAGAAATACAACGATAATACTCACTCTTAGTATTAACGTTAAACAAGAGTATGATTGTTAGGAATTGATTTGTGTGTTAAGAGAATGACCAAAATTAATTTCAGTAGAGCACAAGATCCCTTTATATAGATGTTGATCAGGCATCTTTCAAATCCAAGAGATACCAGATTCTAATTAGTTACATTTCTTCATGAATAATTGTAACCCTTTATGAATGATAACTCTTCATGAATACTTGTAACACTTCATGAATGGTAACTCTTCATGAATAATTGTAACTTTTCATGAATCTGAAAACTGTCTCTAATACTCTTAAATTCCAACATAATTCCTTGTAGAATTACCTCGAGTATATAGTCAAATGCTAATTAATCTTCGCACACCAAAATAAAAAACAGAGTGATAAATGCTAATTATAATCCTCTCTCTCTCGCAATGGTGGGTTAGCGATTGTTTCATAGCATAGATAAGACGTGTTAAGATTAAGGCGTGCCTAATCTGATGGATTAAGAAGTGTATGGCTAAATGAAACAAACTTTTAAATTACCAATGAAATGAGTGGTGGTGTGAGAAAGAGAGCACTTGAGCCACAAAATTTGGGATTTTGTAATTAGCGTTGGGTGAAAAAGTCAAAGCCAGCCTCAATTGAATGAAGCAGTCCTCTGACATGTGTGTCACGAACAAGGCAAAGCATGCGAGTACTGAGTGACACAAAGTAGCGTAGCCTAGGCACGGATTATTTGACCTAATCAAATTTTTTTCTCAATGCACAGCTTTAACTCGTAGGAGTAATGTTGTCTCTCTGTTAACCCTAAAAATAGGAAATTCAAACCTGAATCCTCAGCATGAGGAAGAACAATCATGCTTTTCTTTTTCTCCTCAAATTTCTTTGTAAGAAACTATCCATAATTGTTTTCGCTTTTATTACACTTTTTCGTTTCGGATACAGATCTTAAAGGAAATCACAAACGCGTTTTTACCATCACGGCTCAGTTTAGATTACAAGTTCTAAATATAAGGTGGAAATGAAATTAATTTTCTACTTTCCAGTAAATGTGTCATTGCTAAAAGAAAAAGAAAAAAGCAAAAAGAGGAAGAAAAGAAACTCATATTATTATTGTTATTTCAGAAGAAAGTTAAAGAGATTATTTGTTGTGATATATCATGCAATTATACAAAGAAAAAAAAACATGTGTTATATCCTTTGTTAGATGAAATAACTTACAGTTATCAAAAGGATTTATCCGGTTCGACTCGACCCGATTCACTAAGGATTTATCACTTACTGAACCAACCTAATTCGACTCATTTATTAGTGTATTAGAAAAACTCGAATTGGATTCGACTCACCACGGATTGGTGAGTAAACAGTTTGATTCATTGGCTTATTTAATTACAATTTTTTTAAATAAAAAAATTACAAACTTTCTATAATTCAAATCTAAACAAATTTGACTTCAAATTTCACTCCGGTGTTTAATTAGTTTTGAAAAATAGGGAGCTTATAAATAATTTTTTCAAGAAAAAAATAATAAATAATTTATAAAATTAAAATTAAATTTTAATAAAATAAAACTAGGTAGGTAGGTTGGTGGACCAACACGGCCTACCACGGGTTCAACCCAAATGAGCCGGATTTAAATAAAAAAATGGCTTAATACCTCCATTGGTCCTCTTATTTGTCTGCTAATCTCATTTTGGTCCTCAAGTTTTAAATTGTCTTAATTGGGTCATAATTTTTGTAAAAATGCATACATTTTACCCTAACCGTTAAGTTGTCTCAAACGGCGTTAATTGATGTTGGGATGAATTTTTTATTTTAGGCTTAATTCCTCTTTTCGTCCTTATTTTTGTGTGAAAATCTCAGTTCGGTCCTCAAGTTTTTCCTCAAGTCCTTATGAAATGCAAACATTTTACAACATTTTACCCCAACCGTTAAGTGTATTGAGACGACGTTAACTTTGAACTGAGCTGTAATTTTTTTTTTATGTTTTAAAATCATTAAATCCATGTGGCTATAGTCTTTCTTTTTTCTTCCAATCACTGATCACAGTTCACTCATTCCTCTACCCTCAAACCCCCTGACTCACACCTTTTCTCCCTCTCAAACTAAAAAATGTCGTCGTTGTCGACAGTTCAAAAATTATGACCCAATTGAGACAGTTCAAAACTTGAGGACCGAACTGAGATTTTCACACAAAAATAAGGACCAAAAGAGGAATTAAGCCTAAAATAAAAAATTCATCCCAGCATCAATTAACGCCGTTTGAGACAACTTAACGGTTAAAGTAAAATGTGTATATTTTTACAAAAATTATGACCCAATTGAGACAATTTAAAACTTGAGGACCAAAATGAGATTGACAGACAAATAAGAGGACCAATGGAGGTATTAAGCCTAAAAAAATCTAACTCTCATAACAAAAATACATTTTTTTTAAATTCAACCCGGCCCAAACTCTTGATGGATCGGATTGACCCGTAAATTGTAACTCATTTTGACATCTCTAAAATAGCTATATCTTACCTAAGCTCTCCTTTATAAAAATTAAATCTTATAGATAAAATATTTTTATGATTTATTATTTACTTACATTTAATTAAAATTTCAGATTGTGTTATATCTAAGAAGGACAAAACCGGTTAGTATATGTCATATTTTGATCCGTACTCATTCGGCCTGCCCAAAATGGAATGGATCGGTTTGATTTGTCGTACAACTGGAAATCTGAATTTGCGTGGACAAAGAATGAGTTGGCGGATTGGTGATCCAGTCCACCAACTTTTTTCTAAATTTTTTATTTTTAAAAGTTGTTTATATGTATATATTTAAATATTAAAAAGATATTTACTCATAAATATATGATAAAATTTTAGTTATTTAATTAATGTCTTTAATTAAATAAATTAAAATAATTATTACATTCTCATTAAATTATTTTATTATAACAAATTATTATAATTTGCAATTGTTAATTATTTAAATTAATATTAATGTATATTTATATATTTGAACTTATATAATATAGAAAAAATAATTTCTAAAAATATTTTTATTTTTATTTTAATTAAAAAACATATTATTTTTTGTCTCCAAAATGAGTCAAAGTAGGTTAAAGAATTAAAAATTCTAAATCCATCAAATTTTAACCGTGACAAGTTTGTTTAGAAACCGTGATCTTTCTCACCACTCCTAATTATATCAATAAAATAAAAACATATTTTTAAAAGAATAATTTGTAAGATTATAACTTTTTTATTAAAAAAGTTTGATTAGTAATTACCAAATAATTCATAAATAAAAATGTTTATATATATATATATATATATATATATATATATAATAGTGCTATCAAAACGCGTCATCCAGCCCAATCTAGTCTGGTTCATCACAGGTTGATTACTTAGTGAGCCAACTCAATCCGACTCATTTATTAACAAGTCAAAAAAATTTCAACCCGACTCGGTCCACCACGGGTTTGTAGGTTAAACGGGTTGGCTCGCTGGCTCACTTAAAGGAGAACTTAAAAACGTTGATTTCAAGTCATCGTCATTTTTTGAGAACAAGACTGTGTCACTCAACAAACATCACTCTACTTTCCTCTACCTTCTTCCTACCATAACTCATAATTGAACCGTTCGTTTGTTGATTAGGGAGTTTCTAAACAATCCTGAAGCTGAGAGTAACAATCTCCACCGATTAATTTCTGTTTCCTCAACTGGTAAGTGCTTTTCCTTTTCTCTGTGCGTTTTGAAGCTGTGATCATGCAGCAGATTCTGTTTCATGTAGTTTTCATGTGTTTTCCCTCAATCCTTAACCGAATTTAGGTTCTAAGAAACTGTCTTCTATCATCAATTGATGATTTGTAGGAATTTCTAAGTTTTCTCACGGTGCAAAAGGCTAGTTGGATCATCCTGTGAGCTTGGTTGTGTATAGAGGTAAGGAAAGCTGGGTTTTTATTCTCTGTTTGGTAAATTAGAGTTGCATGAGAAAAATTCTGCTTGATAGGTGTGAAACAATATGTATGTGAAACTATTATGGTATTCTGGTGCTGTTTGAACTGGAAATGGTGATTCTGTTTGTTAAATTAAATGTTCAATGTAAATCAGATTGTGAAATTTCGAATTTGATGCTTGTGAAATGGATTTTATATGGTGCATGGTGGAAATTAAGTTTAGGAATGGTGTAATCCTGTTGTACATAATTTATAGAAAAGAGTTAAATGAATTAGGGGTGTATTGGGTCTTAATAGAGGAACTAAGGTAGTCAAATTGAGAACGAGACATTTCAGGTTATTCAAGTCAGTTTAGGAGGTTTAGACAAGACAATTGGGACCTAATTGGATCCTTAAAATGGTTAAAAACAAACTCAAAGTTGTAGAATTGAATTTAGGCCTCTAGGTTGATTAAATTGAAGTTGTAGAATCTAAATCAATGCATAAACCTTAGAAAACGAGGTTAGAAAGGGTTATAATCACTTAGGCAAGTTTAATTCAGCATATAATTCGATTTAGGGGCGCTAGAAGTTCATCAAAATGTTCAAATTTGGTATTGGGGGTTAGAGTTGCTCAATTATGCATATTTAGAGTGTTGTAGGTTATGCAGACTCGTTATGCAAATTAATTCACACAACGAGCTACCCTGGAGAGGGTTCTCTGCCAGGGTAATTCGTATAGCGACTCTGGTGCGCTATGCGAATTGCTACTGAGGGTTTCCCTCTGTTCGGTGAGTGGCCTTGTGAAATTGCTCGCTTTGCCACTAGTATGGGTCTGGGAAATTAATTAGAAAATTAGAAAAGTGTTGGAGGTACGCCTTGCGAGAGTGTGAGGCCTGAAACCTCTGTGGATTAATTCGCAATGCGATATAATTCGCTATGCGAATTTTAGCTGAAAGGCTTCCCCGTCAGGAAAATTCGCGCAGCGCACCAAGGGTGGTGCGTTGTGCGAATTTTTGCTGTCATGCCTTACCTTCCCCATCTGGAAAATTCGCTCAACGCACCAAGGGTGGTGCGTTGTGCGAATTTTTGCTGTCTTGCCTTGTGACCCTGTGCGCTGAGCGACTTGTTTCGCTTTGGTTTGCTTTTTTCTTCTTCCTTGCTTGCTTGATTGAGGATGTATGATACATATATGACTTGATATGATATTGTATATGATTATATAACTAGAGAATGTTGTGTTGTGGATTCAAAGAGGAATATAATTTGATCAAAGTATAAAGATTGAGAATCAAAGTAAGATCTCTAGGTGAGATCATTATAATGTTTAGAATGAATATATGAGGCTTCTTCATGGGGGGTTATCCTAACACTCTAATGGTCTTTTATTCTCACTTAGAGAGGATTGACGCATGTGGTGAGAGTAGTAGGAGGTCCTAGTGCAGGCGTGATAACGGTTTAACAACCGTTATTTTTATATTTAAATTTGATATCAAAACACACCCTTTAAGGCTTAGAATGAGCTTAGAATCAAGTAAAACACTTAGTTGAGTCACATGAGAGTCAAAAGTTGTTTTTAGAGATATTATGCTTGTTTTGCATTGTTTTGCATTGTTTTGATGAGAATTGAAGATAAAAGTAAAGAAGGGAGGACTTAAACTCAAGAAAGAAGGAGAAAAAGGAAGAAAAGAAGAGTCAAAGCCACCGCTCAGCGCTATTTTCCAGCACTGAGCGCCAGATTCGAGGGAGCAGTCACTGCCTCTCGCTCAAGCGGTGCCGCTGAGCGTCCAGGCAATTAGAGGAAAACCGCTGAGCGGTCCTGCAATTACAGGGAAACCGCTGAGCGGCCAAATTAGGCGCTGAGCAGTGAGATGCTAGGCTTGGGCTTAAATTCTGTTACTTTTATTCGTTATAAATAGCCTTAGTGCTATCTTCAGAGGAATTCTTTTGGCAGGCAGAGACGTCCAGAGCAGTTCTACACTCCTTGGAGGCGGTTTCTTGGATGCTTAGGGTCCAATTTATCAAATCTAGGGTTTACTCTTCCATTCTTTCATTCAATTCCATTTAGTTTCACCATATCCATGGTGAACTAAACCCTTTGTTGTTAGGGAACAATGTAATCTTTTGAAACTCTCTTATATTGAAACTTTTATTTTATTCATATGCTTATATTATAAATTGTTGGGTTCCTTATCTATGCTCAATGCTTTTATCGTTTAACTCATTCGGTAGAAGATATTTGCCTTTGTTGATACGGAGACGTACGGGGAAGTCATGAACTGATAGGGAATTCCTTGATTAAGCAATACTGCCTAGAGATATGGGTAGGACTATCAATTGTATTTGCTTCTGTGATATATGCATTGCTAATTACTTAGGGAGACTAGAGATAGTAAACTAGTAGTTAGTGATAGACTCTTTTCGCCGAGAGATCGAATTTAGGGTAAGCAAAGAAATTTTTCATGATAATTAGATAATAAAGCGAATTAAATAAGAAAAGTAGATATAAGAGGGCGGATAAGATGAAATTGTAAACCCCAACAACTCCATTCATTCATATTTTTCTTCGCCAATTGAATCACTTGCATTTGCATGTTTATTTTCGTTTTGCATACAACCACAAAATTATTTCTTTTTCAAGTCTTATAAGATCAATTTACATGAAAGATAAGGCCTAAGAGTCCTTTGGGAGAAAAATATTTGATCTTACCACTTATTATTACTTGATACGATCTGGTACACTTGCCAAGGGTTTAACAAGTTTTTGGCGTCGTTGCCGGGGACTCGTGGTTTAACTTTTCAAGTAGTGTAAATTGATTAAATTTGACTTGTTTGTATATATTTTGTTCTTGTTTTATTTTTATTATTTTTTTTATAAAAGGTGTTTCTAGGGTATTTGTTTCTTGTGCATGCAGGAAACCATTCATACTAGAAGTAAGAAAAACCAGCAACCGCTTATTGAAGGACTATGAGACAGGAGGGGAAGGAAAGTCAGACGTCCATCTAGAGAACTATTTCCTTCTCCTGAGAGACTGTTACAACCCTCACTTGAAGCTCTTACACAAGATCCAGAAGAGATGGCGACTGAGCAACCTCCTCCCACACGCACACTTGGTGATGCATCAAATGTTGTGGGCTCGTTTCATTTCAACAGTATAGCCATGCCAAGGGATAATACAACCAACATGGTGATGAACCCTGCGTTGATTCATCTGGTACAGGGCAACCAATTTCATGGTTTGTTAAATGAGAATCCTTATGATCATTTGACAACATTTAGTGAAATTTGCAATACTGTAAAGATGACTGGAGTATCTGATGATCGAGTAAAGCTTAGCTTGTTTCCCTTCTTACTGGGAGGCAATGCTAAGACATGGCTAAACTCCTTTCCAGAAGGAACTTTCACTACATGGGAGACTGTGGCATCCAAATTCGTGAACAAATATTTTCCACAGTCGAAAGTCATCCAAGGAAGGTTGGAGATCTCTTCATTTAAACAGGGCATGGAGAAAACTTTCATACAAGCATGGGATAGGTTTAAAGGTCTATTGAGGAAGATGCCAGTCCATGGGTTTGACAAGACAACTCTAGTTCTAGCATACCTTGGAGGCCTGAATATGCAGTCAAAGATGATGTTGAATGCTGCAGCCGGAGGCGACATAAGAAGAAAGACTGAGGATAAGGCCTATGATCTGATTGAGAGTATCTTTTCTTTGCTAATTGAATCACTTGAATTTGCATGTTTATTTTCGTTTTGCATACAACCACAAAATTATTTCTTTTTCAAGTCTTATAAGATCAATTTACATGAAAGATAAGGCCTAAGAGTCCTTTGGGAGAACAATATTTGGTCTTACCACTTATTATTACTTGATACGATCTGGTACACTTGCCAGGGGTTTAACAAGGCGTTACTTGGAGGCCTATTGTGTGGTAACGGACTAACCTTGTGTGTGGTAGGGTGAAACCCATTGGCAATGGCTTTGCAAAGCAGTAGAGGCCACCACAAGTGCACAACCCGCCCTAGATCGATATTCATTCTAAGTCCGGATGAGTCTAGTTTTGTGTATAATATGGTCTGATGCTTTACCTGCTTGCTTGTATGACTTGTGATTTTATATTTCAATGTTATAGAGTAACTTGTATGCTTTTCAACCTAGCTTACCCTTGTTGTTTGCCATTGTCTTGTATGTATGTGTTCTTCCTTTTGCAATGATCATCCACTTGGATGTGAGCAGAGGTATACGAGGTGCCTCTAGAGCAAGCGTTGGAGGGAGATGATGTAGCTCCTAGTTCTTAGGATCTTTCTTAGATGTCTCCTTCATTTTTGAAATACTCTTATACTTGTAAAGTTTTAAATTCTAGCTATATTTTGGGTGACTGTACACTTGGATACTGTCATATGACAACTCTTAACTACTTTCTTTTATTATAATTGATGCATTCTACATATATATTTTGCAATATATTTTGGGATGTCACAAATAATGTTAAACTCAAAAGACAATTCAAAATAATTAAAATAAATTAACATACAACTCAAATGTAATCCAAAAGCAAACCCAAAAAAGAAATAAATTAGTTTATAATATTGATAATTTTTGTGTCATTTATCTATTTATAATATTAGAGTCTTTAATGAATAAACATATAATATTTTGCTCTCTTGAAACATCTTTTTTTATTGCTATTTATAATACAATAAAAAATTGTTAACTAATAATATAGAAACATGAAATAATAAATAATTAAATTAGACTAAGTGGGTTGGTGAGCCAACCCGACTCACCACGGGTTCAACCCGGATGAGCGGGTTGAAAATTAGCCTTTATAAAAAAAATCATTTTTTTCAAGCTCAAGTCGACTCGAACCTGTGGTGGATCGAATTGGCCCGCGGGTCCTAACTCACTTTGACAGCACTAATATATATATATATATATATATATATATATATATATATATATATATATATATATATATATTAGAAATTACTTAAATAAATAAGAACTAGATGCTAACATGGATAAAATAAAATAAAATCAAAGCTCAATTCATTCCAAATCTTTATGAAGACAAGTTTATTATTATCAATCTACACAAAACTATATCACCATTATGCACTCATTTATAATCCAACTATTTCACATATTTCACTCTATTCTAATTTGAATTAAAATTCTAACATATTATAATTTAAAGTACTAACCTCTATTTACAATAATAACTGCAATTACCACAATTATTATGGTTGAATCCATCATTATTATGGTTGAATAGTGACAATCAATGATGAATAATGAGAATGATTGTTGAGAAGATACCAATGACATAAGTTATGAGTGATGATATCAAGAATAAAAATCAAGTATGATTGAATGAAAAAATAAAATATAAAAGTAAAGTCTCACTTTGTTAATTTTAATTTGAATTGATATAAATATAGTACTTTCTAGGTTAATTAAAATAATAATCAATATATGAAATGTTTTCTATACTAAATTAGAGTTAGAATATAAACAAGGTTTTCAGAGTTTAAGATGCTAAGAAAAATTCATTTTAGTAAAGTGTAGGGAGATTTATGTGATTGTTTCGTTGGAAAAGTATAATCTTGTTGGGCTAATTATTTGTTAAGAACTTTCAATATTTACTTTTGGGTAAGTTAATATCTTTGTTAAACGAAATTTGACATATTAAAATGCAGAGAGTTCAGAGGGGTTTGGTTGTTGATTGAGTCAAGCATTTGTTAGGTGAGTATACCTTTAGATTTATCTCGGTGAGCGAGTGAGGTTGCTTGTTGGACAAACTTAAGTTTGAAAAACTCAACTTTGTCTACCTAAACAAGCTTGTGTATTTGTTGAGAGGGAGAGAGAGAAAGATTTTATAAATAAAAATAAATTATTTTAAAATAAAATATATGGATGTAAGGCTGAGTATATCATAGGTGTAAGGTTGAGTAGAGTCTAACTATAAGCCAAAATCTATTGTTGATGTGTGAGGTCAGGTAGAGCATCAATGTTAGCAAAAAGCTAGTTAAGGTGTGTGAGGTCGAATAAAGCATGGGTGTCAGAGTAGTGTAGCAGAATGGTTAACGCGTTCAATAAACCAAGAAGGGGGTGAATTGGTTTCTTATCGCAAATCTTTCTTTTAATAATTTTCTCTAAAATATAAATTCCTTACTACCAAATTAAACAAATAAAAGAGCAAGGAAGAGAGAAAATTGCACAGGTAATTTTTATACTGGTTCGGATCACAGAGATCCTACGTCTAGTTGTTAATCTCAACCGAGAATTAATGCTTCCCTACCACAAACCAACAAATTGTTACAATCACAAATAAAATAAAACATTTTAAGGTTAGAAAACCTCTCTTGTTACCCCAAGAGATGAAATTCACTTCCCCTATAACCCACAAGGGATGAACACCTCCTTTGAATGTTTCACGAAGGATGACCACCTCTTTTGAATCTTCACAAAGGATGAACACCTCCTTTGAATCTTCATAAAGGATGATAGACTTTCAAATCAGCAACAACAACAACACTCAATCACACTCCCAGTGAAAGTTCTCGCTATATGCCAACACGCAAAGTCCTCAAAACCACAGCACAAGGGTTACACAAACCCTAGAACATTTATCACCACACACTATAGATAAAAATTTTGAAATACACTTATTTCGTATGTTGTATTTTATAATGAGAGTCTCCATCTAATTTATAGAGATCTCATACCTCTAAAATTTGTTGTCAACTAATTAACGTGTGATAATAAATTATCCATTTATGGTAATTGATTATGCATATAATGAATGCACAGGAAAAAAACTTCTTTAAAAATTCTTATAATTGCTCGTGATAATCAATTATGGCAAGTCATAATTGATTATTGATAGTCGATTATTATAATTTGATAATCGATTATCTTGAGTATAAAATGGGTTCTGAATCAAAACAAATTTTAATGCAACCTAAGGCAAACAATACATAGAATCAAAGATAAACCACATTATATACATAAATCTACTAAATTATAAAAGCTTTGACACAAGAAAATTCTTCATTAAGATATTCTTGCAACTAGAGCACTTGAGACTTGACTTTGAGACGTCATCAAAACTTCTTCTCTTCAGCTTTATGCTAACAATGGGTTTTAGTCATAACTACTATTGAGGTGTGTAAGGTCGAGAAGAGCTTACATGTTACCCATAATCTACTATGAAATGCTAGTATGATATAGGTTTGATTGAATGTAGTTATTTTCCAAGAAGAAATACTATATTAACTTGTTTTAAGATATTAATTGAATGGACATTGCGTGAATATACTTGAGGTGACTTTATTACTATTAGAGTTACACAAAAATAGATATTAAGTGGTGGAGTTATGGAGATTCGTATAATATGGAGGCACAAAGTGAAAAAAAAATTGTATCTCATAGGCAGAAGGAATTTAACCTGTCATACTAGAACATGCTATATGACCGGTGCAAAACCTTTGAGTTTAATTCAATACACGAGTCTTAAAAATAGAGTGAAGCGTATATGATGACATAATATTGTTAATTGATTATATGAAAGTAAACTAAATGAGCTTTTCTAATATTGATATTTGATTTTTGTTATTGTAAATTTTTTGGGTGAATAGGTAATGTAAATTGATTAAAATAAAAGTGTATATGATATTTTATAAGCTACTAGCTTACTTTGTCTTATACCAATATTATTTTCAACTCTAATGATCATGTGATACATAAGAACAAATGATGTTATAAATTGGAATACTAGGTAAGATTGAGAAAAGAAGAAATAACTTTATATATAATATGCATCTATACCTTTATAGAAAAAAGGATTATTTTTTGTCTATATTCTTTTCAATTTTGTTATTTAAATATATTTTTTAAATTAAAATAATTATGTTTTAATTTTATTGTATAACTAACCGTTTCTTTAAATTTTAAGTGTTTTTTATTTGAACATTTGTTTAATTAAAATTTATAATATCCCAATCACATAGTATAAATACTATATAGAGGAGCTATCACATTCAATAAAATAGAACAGTTAACAAGGTCATGAAAATAAATTCACATTATAGTTATACAAAACATAACTAAAAATTTTAACTTTATATGCAAGCCAATGAAAAACCAAAACTATATACTGAGTAACTAATCTTAGGAGTACTAAACATCTATAGATCCTCCATCCAAAGCTTGCTCTACCGAATCATCGTCACCCTTTGCTCACATCCCCACATGATCATCGCCAAAGAGAAAAACAACACATACGAACAAACAACACAAAACACACAAGAAGTGTAAGCTAATGATAAAACAAATCAACATGGTAAAATAAAATTCCATCATATATCACACTTTACACATAATAATATAAATATCTTAATCATACCATAGACCTAGACTTGGCCATTTGGGTATAGTATAAATGTTGAGTCATGGTGAGTTCTGCACTTATGTGGTGGAACAGCTGACCCACTTAAAGCTACCACACAAGGTTAGTCCGTTAAAAAACCCTTTGCCAACTGGAGAAAGGCCATCAAGCTAGGACCTCCTACTACTCTCACAACATAACTCATCTCTTTAATTGACCATGGATGATCATTAGAGTGTCAAGATAACTCTCATATCAAGCTTTTTACATTTATACTAACAACATTTGAAACAAACACGAAGAATTCTCCTTAGAACCTTTCCAACCTCAATCCCATAGCATCATGTGTTCCTAAAATACCTCTGAGTATCACATAAATCATCATACCATATAAATCCAAACACAAAAAAAAATTAGAAAACAAAACACCCGAACAATCTTAACCCACTAGTCCAGCGAATAGACTCTGATCGTTCAGCGAGAGACAAAGCTGCAAACCTCCCAAGCTAAGCGAGCTGGCTCACTTAGCCTCTGCAACTCTCTGCCATACACCCTTGTTACCAATGAGGAGCATTGGTAAATCTTGAAGTAAATGGTTTTGATGATGCTACAAGAAGTTTAACCTGAAGAAGATATTAAAAATCTTTTTAAAACCACTTTGTAGAATATAAAAGTATTAGGAATGTCCTTAAACATGTAAAACTTGTATTTTAGGTACTATTCTGGAATAATCAATTATGAGGAGCAATAATCGATTATCATGAGCTTTTCTGAAAAATTTTATTGCTCTAGAATAATCGATTATCACTCCAAATAATCGATTATCACAGGTCTGTTTTGAAAACTGCCTAAGTTATTTTGAAAAACCTGTAACGGACTTGAATAATCGATTATCACTTACAATAATCGATTATTACTGGCAGTTGGGACTTGACCTTTCATATTCAGACTAGCTAGCTATATATTGGTCTTTTGAGAACTTCAGAAGCAACGTTGTTGAACAAAAAGCTTTTGTAGAATACTGTTTGTCAGAGGAAGTTCTCAAAAGCTAGTTCAGTTTCCTTGCTTGATCTCGTGAATCGGAGAAGCTCGCGTTTCGTGTGTCGATAGTCAGAGCGGTTCTCTTCGAGTTGGCAAGGTGCTCTGCCTGGTCTCGTGAATAGGAGAAGCTCATGTTTCGTGTGTCGATAATCGGAGCGGTTGTCTTTGAGTTGGCAGAGTGTTCATCTTCCGGTTCGTTCGTCAAAGCAAGGCTTAATCATCATATTTTATTCACTCTTATTGTAATCTGTGAAACTGGTTTTTAGTGAAACTGTTAATTGTTAAAACCCTGGCAAGTGTACCAGATCGTATCAAGTAATAAAAATTGGTAAACCCAATATCGTTCTTCCCAAAGACTCTTAAGGCCTCATCTTTTGTGTAAACTAATTGTATAAGACTTGAGAAAAGAAAATAATTTTAATTGTTAAAATGCAAAACAAAAATAAACATGCAAATGCAGGAATTCAATTGATGAGAGAAACTATGAATGAATGAGGTTGTTGGGGTTCACAATTTCGTCTTATCCACCCTCATATATCTACTCTTCTTATTTACTTTGCTTATTTATCAAATTGCCATGCAAACTTTCTTGGTCTACCCTTAACCCAATCCCTTGGTGAAAAGAGCCTATTACTAATTACCGGCTTGCTATCCCTAGCCTCCCCTAGTAACTAATAATGCATAATGATCGGAAGCAAAATACAATTGATCGTCCTACCCCTATCCATAGGCAGTATTAACATAATCAAGGAATTCTCCCCAGTTCATGACATTACCGTACGTCCTCGTATCAATAAAGACAAACAACATCTACCAAATGAGTTTAACTGTAGAAGCGTTAAGCACAGGTAAAGAACCCAACAATTGATAAATCAAGCATATGCAAGCATATAAAGTAAACAAGAATTTCAATATATGAGAGTTTCAAAAGATTACACTGTTCCCCAACAACTAAGGTTTAGTTCACCATAATCATGGTGAATCTAGATGAATTGAATGGAGGAATGGAAAAAGCAAACCCTAGAATTGATAAAATGGAGCCTAAGCATCCAAGAGATCTCCTGCAAAGGTATAAAGCTGCCGTGGACTTTGTTCTCTGCCAAAAGAATTACATTTGAATTTGTACTAGGGCTATATATAAGCCAAAAAGATAACAGAAAATATCTCAGAATCCAAAATATAAAAACAGACAACCGCTCAGGCGCCTAAATTGGCCGCTCAGCGGTTTGCCTCAACAAACGCCATCGCCCAGGCACCAGAAATGACCGCTGAGCGGTTTGCCTATTGTCGCTCTGGACGCTCAGCGTCACCGCCTGGGTGCCAGACAACAACTTTTCCCTGCACTAGGCCGCTCAACGGTGTAATTTACCGCTGAGCGGTTCACAGACTCTTCTTTTCTTCCTTTTTCTCCTTCATTCTTGAGTCTATGACCTTCCTACTTCATTGCCATCTTCCATTTTCATCAAAAACCCTGCAAAACAATGCAAAACAAGCATAATAACTCTAAAAACAACTTTTGACTCTCATATAACACAACTTAAGAGTTTTACATGATTCTAAGCTCATTTTAAGCTATAAAGGATGTGTTTTAATATCAAATTTATGCATGAAAATAACGGTTTTGAGACCGTTATCACATCACTTTTTATAGTGATTACGACTGGACGTAGATTCTTTTGAATCGAACCAGTATAAAAATTACTTGTGCGATTTTTCTACTCCCTACACTCTTTACTTTTATTTGCACCTCAATTGTTCGATAAATTTTCTTTTAGAAAATTTATTTTTAAAACCAACCATTTTAATTTAAAAAAGTGACCAAACACGCTTTCTACTTCTAAACTTTATTCCGCTGCGTTACTCTCTGGCTGAGGGTGCTTCTATTAACAGACCACCACTTTTTACTAGTGATAATTATGCGTTCTGGAAAGTCAAAATGGAAATTTTCATGGGATCTATTGACAGAGGTATTTGGGAAGCAGTACAAAATGGTCCTTTTATTCCTAAAAGTACAGTTGATGGTGTAGAGGTAGAAAAACCATATTTTAACTGGACTGCTAAAGAAAATAGACGAGCTCAGTTTGATATTAAAGCTCGCAATATTATTTCATCTGCTATTGTACTTGATGAATTTTATAAAATTTCAGTGTAAGACAGCACAGGAAATGTGGGAAGTCCTCAGAGTCACACATGAGGGTACAAAGGATGTGAAACGTGAAAGGAAGAACGCTCTCATCCAGGAGTATGAGATGTTCAGAATGAAACCTAGAGAAATTTTATCTGATGTCCAAAAATGTTTCACTCACATAGTGAACCACTTAACTGGTTTGGGTAAGACCTTTGATACTGACGAATTAAATGTCAAAATTTTAAAATCTTTGGACAGGTCTTGGCAAGCAAAGGTGACTGCCATCTTAGAGTCACAAAACCTCTCTCAAATGACGATGCTGATTCTCTTTGGAAAGCTCCGTGAGCATGAGCTTGAATTGAAAAGATTAACTACTGAAGAGGATCAAGGTAAAAGGAAGACACTTGCCTTCAAATCCAAAATCTCAAAAGGCAAGTGCTCTAAAAAGTTTGAAGATGATGATTCCGATGATAAGGAGAACATGAGCCTCATGATAAAGAAATTTGCTAAGTTTATGAAAGCAAAAGGTAAGGATAAATTTTGTAAAGAAAGGAGAGAAAATCAAGAATCTCCTTCAAGTGTTAAATGCTATGGATGTGGAGAAAGAGGACATATGAAAACTGAATGTCCAAAGAGCAAGAAAAGTGAAGAAAAGAAGGAAAGAAAGTTTCCAAAGAAGAAGAAAGCTTACATAGCTTGGGAAGATAATGCTTCTAGTTCAACTGGCTCAAGTTATTCAGATGAAGAAGCAAATATATGTTTAATGGCCGACTCAGAAGATACTGGAAGCCAAGTAAGTGATTCTAGCTTTGAATCTAGTGAGTTAGACTTGCAAAACACCTTCTTTGAATTAATGAATGAATCTGAAAAACTTGATGCTGCACATAAAAAGCTTAAGAAAGAGCACAATGAACTAAAATTAAAATATGATAATTTGCTTGATGAAGAAGTTATTTTAAGAAATAGAGTTAGCACTTTAGAAACAAAATTGTCTTATTTAAATGATACTGTTGAACCTGTTGAATGTTTGTCTTGTAAGAGTCATATGTTTGATATTGACATACTTGAAAACCTACTTGCAAAGGCAACCAAGAAAAATTCGCATGTTAAAACAAACTTTAAAAGAAGCAATGTTAGAAATAGGAACATGCATCAAGATAAGAAGCCCAAAATTAAAAGAACTCATAGAGTTTGGGTTGAAAAAGGGACTTTTGTTAAAAATAAACTGAATGATGTTTGTTGTTTTTACTGTATGAAACATGGACATACATAAAAAAAATGCAAGATTAAACACTTTGATGTTCCAAATGGTAAATATGCATGGGTTAAAGTTATTAAATGATGAATGCTTACACAAACTAACCCCAAGGACCCATTAATGAGATTGGGGACCTATATTCTTGACAATTTGTTTTGTAGGAACCTACTAAGTCAAAGAAGTCATTGTGGTATCTTGATAGTGGATGTTCAAGACACATGACCGGTGACAAGAAAAGGTTTATCTCTTTTGTTTAGTTGCTAAAGAAGAAAATCCTTGGCTATGACATAAAAGAGCTGCACATATTCATATGCAACATTTAAATAAATTGATTTCGAAAGATCTTGTGATTGGTTTGCCTAAATTAAAATTTGAAAAAGACAAATTATGTTCTGCATGTCAAAGAAGAAAACAAACCAAATCTTCCTTCTCATCCAAAAGCATGATTTCTACATCAAAACCTTTAGAACTCTTGCATATGGACTTGTTTGGTCCGTCTAGAATCAAAAGTTTTGGCGGAAATTACTATGCTCTTGTAATTGTTGATGATTATACTAGATTCACTTGGACTTTTTTTTAACATTAAAAAGTGAAGCTTTTAAAGCATTCAAATCATTTGCTAAACGTATTCAAAATGAAAAAGATTTAAAAATCAAAACCTTGAGAAGTGATCACGGTGGTGAATTTGAAAATGAATCTTTTGAAAAATATTATGAAGAATATGGAATTGGACATAACTTCTCTGCACCTAGAACTCCCCAACAAAATGGTGTTGTTGAAAGGAAAAATAGATCATTAGAAGAATTAGCCAGGACTCTTATGAATGAATCTAATGTGCCAAAATATTTTTGGGCTGATACAGTTAGTACTGCGTGTTATGTGTTGAACATGATGCTTATTAGGCCAATTCTAAAATTAACTCCTTATGAATTGTTAAATGGTAGAAAACCAAATGTGTCTCATTTGAAAATTTTTGGATGCAAATGCTTTGTCTTGAATAATGGTAAAGATAATCTTGGTAAATTTGATGCTAAATCAGATGAAGAAATCTTCCTAGGATATTCTTTGACTAGCAAAGCATATAGAGTATTCAATAGAAGAACTTTGATAATTGAAGAATCAATGCATGTTGTCTTTGATGAGATTCTGGACCTTGAGGTACACCCTCTTGAGTCAAATAAACCTATTGTAGGAGATGAGGATTATTTGAGGGAAGCTCTTGAAGAGATCTATCTAAATGAAAACTATCCTCCAAAACTTCAAGAAAAACCTCAAGCTGTTGATCCTAAAAGATATCAACAACCAAGAGGACTCTCTTTTGACAACATCATTGGAGATGTATCAAAAGGGGTAACTACTAGACACAATCTTAATAATTTATACTTAATTGTAGCTTTTGTGTCTCAAATAGAACCCAAGAACATTAAGGAAGCTCTTCAAGATGATAAGTGGTGCGTTGCTATGCAAGAAGAGCTAAATCAATTTGAAAGGAATGATGTTTGGGAACTCATTCCTAGAAGATATGATTATGAAGTCATAGGAACTAAATGGGTATTTAGAAACAAGCTTGGTGAGGATGGGAACATCACAAAGAACAAAGCAAGACTAGTTGCAAAGGGCACCTGTCAAGAAGAAGGTATAGACTATGATGAAACATATGCCCCGGTAGCCAGGTTAGAAGCAATTAGATTATTACTTTCCTATGCATCTTTGATGAAATTTAAACTGTATCAAATGAATGTGAAAAGTGCTTTTTTAAATGGTTTTATAAAAGAAGAGGTGTATGTTAGTCAACCTCCTGGTTTTGAGGATTTCAAATATCCTGATCATGTTTATAAATTGAAAAAGGCTTTGTATGGTCTTAAATAGGCACCTAGGTCTTCGTATGAAAGACTTAGTACCTTCTTAATTGATAATGATTTTTCTAGAGGTAAGGTTGATTCAACCTTATTTATTAAGAAAGTAGGAAAACACATCTTGATTGTGCAAGTATACGTAGATGATATTATATTCGGGTCAACTGATAATTCTTTATGTGAAGAATTTGCATAAATAATGCAAGGTGAGTTTGAGATGTCTATGATGGGTGAACTGAATTTCTTTTTAGGATTACAAATAAAACAAATGAATGGAGGAACCTTTATCTCCCAAACGAAATATTGTAGGGAAGTTCTTAATAAATTTGGTATGGATACTTGCAAAGAGGCAAATACACCTATGGCAACTTCGTGTTATTTAGATAAGGATGAATCTGGAGAAGGAGTAAATGAAACTGTTTAGAGGTATGATAGGATCTCTGTTGTACCTAACTGCTAGTAGACAAGATATTATGCAAAGTGTATGTGTGTGTGCTAGGTACCAAACTAATCCCAAAGAATCTCATTTGACTATTGTCAAGTGAATCTTAAAATACCTTAAGGGAACCACTTCTTTTGGACTTTGGTATCCTTATGATGCTTCACCTAGTTTAATAGGATATTCTGATGCAGATTATGGTGGTTGTAAAATTGATAGAAAAAGTACTAGTGGAACCTGTCATTTTCTAGGTTGTCCTTTGGTGTCTTGGCACTCAAAGAAACAAGCGTGTGTAGCCTTGTCTACCACTGAAGCTGAATATATTGCTGCTGGCAATTGTTGTGCCCAAATCTTGTGGATGAAACAACAACTAGAGGATTTCGATATCTTCCTTGATCATATACCACTGAAATGTGATAATACTAGTGCTATAAATCTGACTAAGAACCCCAAAATGCATTCAAGAACTAAGCATATTGAGATCAAACATCATTTCTTAAGAGACCATATTCAAAAGGGAGATTGCCAAATTGAATATACCTTACATCAATTAGCTGATATTTTCACAAAGGTACTTCCTAAGGATAGATTCTATGAGCTTAGAAGAGAGTTAGGAGTGTTAGATATGTCTTAGACTTAAGATTTATGCAATTTTCTCAATTTTTCGTAAGCTTAGCGCCTTTAATCGATTATCACAGGGTAATAATCAATTATTTTTGGCTTTTGGAAAACCCTTAATCGTAAATAATTGATTATCTCATGATAGTCGATTATTCAAACTCAAACCAAAATCTGGAAAATTATGAACAGATAATCGATTATCTTTAGACATAATCGATTATTCTGCAATATCTGGAAAGTGACTCATGAACTGATAATCGATTATCACTAACAATAATAGATTATCACGCGCACAGTTTCAAAAATAGAGCTGTTGGAGAGCTCTATAACGGCTACAAACGCATAGTTTTCTGATTCTTCTTATAAATAGCCTCCTATAATCGATTAATGGTTACTTCTTTGCACCTAGAAACTTCCAAAAAAAATAACAAATCTGAAACAAATTTGTTCATCTTTCTCAAAAGTTTCCTCTCTTTCAAACCTTCCATGGTTGAATCCAGAAGAACCTGTAGAAGAAATGTTGGTGCCTCTTCTTCTTCTCAACAACGTCCTGCAACCATTGATGGGTGGATTTTGGATTAAGAGAAGCATGTGGACTATGTCAATTTTTGGCAAGAGAGGAGAATCATGGCGGTAAAATATATTCGTCTTGATTTTTATTGCTTCTATGGATTTCAGTTTCCAGATCTTTTTGCTGGACAAGGTCTCACACACTTAGTGGAGCAAAAAGGTTGCATATATCCCGATCTCATAAGAGTTTTCTATTTCAAGATGGGATAATATCCACCAAGGTGAAAGGTGTCCGCATAATTTTGCATGACGACGTGTGGACCAATGTTGCTCAACTTACTATTTAGGATGATGCTGTGAAAGTTCATCTCGGAGTTCCAGACTTCAACCGACTATTGGCCTTTCAATCTTTCTTACGCTATCCGGAATAGCAGACCAACCGTAGACAACTGCTTGTTGGTGGTTTCAAAGTTGAAGAGAGGATGATCCACTAATTGATCGTATGGATATTGTGTCCAAGAGCCACCAACCATGCTTATTTCTCTGAGCAGGATTGGCTTCTTCTGTATGGGATTTTAAATCACATACATATTGATTGGCCTGCTCCTATTGCTGACACCATGGTAAAAGCAAAGAAATATCACTCTTATCATTTTCCTTATGCTTTTCTCATCTCTAGAATCCTAGAATACAAAGGGGTTAATGTGGAAGGCGAACTTGTTCAAGCAATTCAAGCTATTGGTTCTGAAATTGGAGACACCACTTTTCTCCAAATGGGATTTGTTACTCGAGGAAATGAAATTATTCATAAAGATGATAATCACTTAGATGCTGATGAAAAAGACATGGATGCTCATATGGCAGAACCAGTAAGTGTTGCTGCTACTTCTGATGCTGGTCCATCCAATATACCTTCATCCTCCTCACTTACCATGGAAGAATATTTTGCGAGACTATCTAAACAATTAGAGGATATGAGTCTTGCACAGAAAACTCACTTTGAAGAAATTTATGAGTAGCACCAAGCTCATGACAAATACGTGGTTGATCAATTTCTTGATCTTGATGTTCGCCTTACAAATATTGAAACTCATCTAAACATTCAACCACCTGAGAGATCCCCTAGCCCTGAGTTTTAGAGTTAGGTTTCTAGGTTAGTGTGTTTTTTGTTTGATTCTATGTTATATTTCTGTCTTTCATGTTTCTCTTTATGATGCTAATGTACTCCTTTCCTTATGAATAAAATGATCTTTTGTTTTTATACATACATTGTTTAATTAAAGGGAAGATCATATTAAGGGGGGCTTTTTACATTGACTTTTTTGCTTATGATAAAAAAGGGGGAGAAGTATAAGGGGAGAAGTATAATATAAGTTGATACAGGTATTACTAACTTTGTTGTTGTCTGTTAGTTTATATGCAGGAAAGCCAAAGTTGCTTTTAAAACTTGAATTTTTGTTCATCATTAAAAAGGGGGAGATTGTTACCAATGAGGAGCATTGGTAAATCTTGAAGTAAATGGTTTTGATGATGCTACAAGAAGCTTAACTTGAAGAAGATATTAGAAATCTTTTTAAAAGCACTTTGTAGAATATAAATGTATTAGGAATGTCCTTAAACATGTAAAACTTGTATTTTAGGTACTATTTTGGAATAATCGATTATGAGGAGTAATAATCGATTATCATGAGCTTTTCTGAAAAACTGTATTGCTCTGGAATAATCGATTATCACTCCAAATAATCGATTATCATAGGTCTGTTTTGAAAACATCCTAAGTTATTTTGAAAAACCTTTAACAGACTTGAATAATCGATTATCACATCCTAAGTTATTTTGAAAAACCTTTAACATCCTAAGTTGAGACTTGACCTTTCATATTCAGACTAGCTGGCTATATATTGGTCTTTTGAGAACTTCAGAAGCAACGTTATTGAACAAAAAGCTTTTGTAGAATACTGTTTGTCAGAGAAAGTTCTCAAAAGCTAGTTCAGTTCCCTTACTTGATCTCGTGAATAGGAGAAGCTCGCGTTTCGTGTGTCGATAGTCGGAGCGGTTCTCTTCGAGTTGGCAAGGTGCTCTGCCTGGTCTCGTGAATAAGAGAAGCTCGCGTTTCGTGTGTCGATAGTTGGAGCGGTTCTCTTCGAGTTGGCAGAGTTTTCATCTTCCAGTTCGTTCGTCGAAGCAAGGTTTAATCATCATATTTTATTCACTCATATTGTAATTTGTGAACCTGTTCTTTAGTGAAACTATTCATCACTTTTTATAGTGATTAATGACTGGACGTAGATTCTTTTGAATCGAACCAGTATAAAAATTACTTGTGTGATTTTTCTACTCCCTACACTCTTTACTTTTATTTTCACATCAACTGTTCGATAAATTTTCTTTTAGAAAATTTATTTTTAAAATTGACCATTTTAATTTAAAAAAGTGACCAAACACGCTTTCCGCTTCTAAACTTTATTCTGTTGCATTACTCTCTGGCTGATACCAACCAACAACCCCAAATACTCGCCCAACGAGCTCCTTCACCTCAACGAGAGCCAAAACAACAAGCTACCTAAGTTGAGCAAACTGGTTCGCCCAACCCCTGGAACCCACTACCAGAACCTCCCTAAAATCGCCCAGCGAGCCTATTCTGTTCGCCCAACCTCACTGTATAATCTTGCAACATCAAAACTGCATAAATTACACTCCTAGTCCATCCATGACCAATCCTAAATACTTTTACCAGCCTGTAACACTCCAACAACAAACCATAACCACCCCAAATCCCTTCAAACCTTTCAATTCAAAATCTCACTCCGTAACACCCCTAGAATGCACCAAAAGTTCATACCAATACACCACTTACTGTCTACTATATACTTCTAGACCAATTCTTTGTTAATGCACCATGCAACCAAGTCTCAAATAGTCATAGAACAGTTATTTAACTTACCAAATCTCTGTCCAGACCATTATTTCTCAAACTCACCTATCAACACCTCATTTTTAGACTGAAGCTGACCTACAGCCAAACTTAACCATTCTTTTCCAAAACTTCAATCAAAATATCATCACTAGCTTCTCAACCACAGGAAATTCAACATCAGGGTCAATTCCAAACAGATTCATCACTTTTTAAAGCATTTAATAGATTCATACAACTAAATTTACTCAATCAAACATGCATACTACAACAAAACACCCAATTCAAGCTTCAAGACCAACATACATTCAACTCACATATTATTAAATACCAAAGCATACTTTGTAACTCAAATTAAAAGAAAACATTAGCTTCCCTCACCTCAAAGAGAGCTACACAACCCTAAGAATGCCCAACAGTTGCTTCAAACGCAAGGAACTCTAGAAACGACTACAAACTGCAGAAATGAAATCAAAGTAAGTTCTTATGACTACTTATCAACAAGGAACAAGAAAAGAGAGGTGAACGACACATCTGTTACCCTTAAACTAGAGGTTTTATGAACAAAACAGCGAAAGGAAAAAGGAACATAAACTTACTTGCTCTATAGAGAAAATTGATCGGTTTGTAGACCTCACTGTAGTGGTTGTTTATGCACCTCCTAGTCGTCAAAGAGATGAATTAGGAGTTAGAAAAGGAAGAGAAAAGGAAAAGGAAAGGTAGAGAACTCAAGAAAAGAGATTTTAGAGAGATGATTTTTGTTTTAAGTAATGAGACGAGTTTAGGAAATTCTATTTATATTATTGAATTATTTTAAAACTAAAATACTGGGTTTCATTATTTTAAAACACATCTATTCTAATACTTAAATTTATAGGTTCTTACAAAATTACCTACAAAATAAGTACAAATTATTTACAATAAAATTCTTTATATCTAATTTTGTAATTATCATAATAAAATAACAATAATTTTTAATTTTTATTATAAAAATTAACATAAAAAATGTATTTTCACTAATATTTTAATAAAAATAGTATAATATAACTCTTAAGTAAGTAGATTACATGTTGACTTATTTTAACAGTAGTATAAAATTTGAAGGATGCATTTTTATTAAATATTTAATAAATTTTATCACTTAACTTCAATGTGATAATCTTTATAAAATATATATTTATTAAGAATGTGTTAATAAAAGTTTAATATAATTAGATATATTTCATATTTCTTATTTTATTATTAATTATAATTTAAAAATAAAATAAAATAAAAAAGTATCCAATTGAGTAACTACATATTTTAAATTAAATAAAATAAAAAACAGTATCCAATTGAGTAACTACATATATAAGTCACACTACTGTATTCCAAATTACTCGTATCTTTCAAAATTATAATATTCTATGAACCAATATTTAATCATCAACAAAAATGGAATGGATTATTCACATTAAAGAATTTTCCTTTATCATTGACACGGTTCCATTCCATATAAGCTTTATTAATTCTCAAAATGATTCTGCTTACATAGTTCAGTAAATAGAAAAAGTTTGATAAAAAAAACTGAAATATTATATATTTTTGAAAGAAAATATATTTTTCTCAGTCCTTCTTGCTTCCTTCCAAATCATCCTTCCAATTATGTTCCTGGTAAATTGTAGTCCTACAATTACTTGTTTTTATAATGAAATTAGAGGAAAATACTATAAAGGAGTGAATATTGATTTTAAAACTCTTTTGTAGCATTTAATGGATTCTCAAAAGATAGATGATTTAAATAAAATGTTTAGACACTAATTTTTATGAAGGACATATCAAGGAAAACATTTTTAAGAAGCAAAGTAATAAAACACAAATTTTATACTGGTTTACTCAACCTGAGTTACATCCAGTTCTCACTTAAGAACTCATAACGGGTTCCACTAATCTTTAAGAAGATTATAAGGTTTACCTCTCCATGTTTACAACGAGTATTAGCATCACTCCTGGTTCACCTAGTCAACATGACTAGTCCAAGTTTAACCATTCCTGGTATACAAGTAATCTAACCACTTCTGGTATACAAGTATTCTAACCACTTCTGGTCTCAACCCTAGACAATTGTCTGACTGTTTAACTCAATTGAGCTAAACATCAAGTGTTATAATTCTCTTTAGAATGTACAACACAAACACTGTTATGAGCAAATACAAATTGGTAACTCTCAAAGAGAGGATAAGACAATACAATCAAATCTGAGATATTGATAAGTTTCTTTCATTAGAAAGTTTTGGTTCAAACAGTATAAGAGTAGAGAAAGCTTGTTTTAGCATTCAAATGATATCTCTATTATCCTTCTTGTCTTCTCTTCAATCTTTCGTCTATTTATAGCTTCTATTGAGAAATGACTGTTAGGCTGAGAGATTGACTTCATGTAGAGTCAGTAGCCTTGTTAGGTGAAAAGTCAGACTCAAGTTTACTTTGCAGAGATACAACGCTTTGTCATAGCCTTTATAAAAACATAGCTTATACGATGTGTCAAAGTAGAAGTCTTCAAGGGAAACATTCTCAGAATGTTCTTCATATCTCTCAATGTCTTTTTCTTGGATGCGGTGATTTTGATAAAGTTTTTTTGTTTTTGTGATCTACACAAATATTAAGAACAAAGTATACAACATCAAAACACTTTATCATACATACATTAAATATTTTGAACATTGATAAACGTTAGGTTGTATAATGCGTTCAAAACATTTTTTCATATGTCATCTCATCAAAACATATGATTATCAAACAATATAAAAACATTATATGCTTTTGCAAAAGTTGTTTGAGATATGCATCGTTTAATGGACTTTTATTAGACGTACATATCATAAGACGCTTGCTTGAGTAAGCACTGTTTTGAATAAAACATATTTTACGCTTCAGTATTAACATTGGGATGTACACTTTTGTTCATGAAATGCTTGCTTGTAAGGTGTTATCCATTTAAACGTTTAAATGTTGTTTGTAAAACGTTGTTGGTTGCACATATCATCTATTAGATGATTCTTTAATAAAGACGTTGTTTATAAAAACTTTGTTCATCAAACAGTATATTCTAGAAAACATTATTATAAGATTGTTTTCATCTATTGAAGATTTTCCAAAATACTTTTCTCTTAGATGTTATTTCTTTAAAACAACCTTTCATTCAAAGTGATATTTTATTTAATGCTTTTTGTTAAACTTCAAAACCTGAGTTGTTAGACGATATAGTCTCTAGACGATTTTGTCTTAACAACCTCTCCATTTTTTATGTTCAACAAATACACATGCTAAAGGAAATGATTTTGGGAAGATTTTTATATCAAATGTATAATAGCCGATTTTTACAAATTTTTCAAAGCGTTTATATATCAAAACATCTAATAGAGCGTAATGTATAATTTATCAGAAAAATTGTATCAGAGCATATATTTATCAGAGCATAAAAATATAAGTAACCAAATATATCATCAATTTTTCTTTATGGAGTTTCAAAGCATATCATTCATTATCAGAGCAACTGTCATTTAGTATCAAAGCATGTTATCATATTCAAGATCAATCATGAATGATAGATGACTTCCATAAGCCATAACTCATTTATGCAAAGTATATGTGTATCAGAGCAAGACTTAAATCTTTTATGCAAAACATGTGTAACAGAGTATGTCATAAATGTATCAAAACATAAAATTTTAAAGCATAAATATTCATGTGTATCAGAGAAAAACAAAAACTTATGTATATCAGAGAATAATAAGTTTAAATGTTTGAACGTATCAGAGCAAAGAGTGAGCATAAATGTTCATACGTGTATTAGAGAAAAAAATATTCATACATGTATCAGAGCATAAATATAATATCTAAGTCATATGGATATCAAAGTAAGACATTTTGCAAGATCAAAAAGATATTTTATATTTCAACAAATACATATGTACTCCCCCTAAATACAATAACCTATTTCTCCCCCTGATTCGAATAACCTATTAATGTTTCTATCAAAGTATTCAAACATTCAAACATTAGCATATAAGAGTGATGAGTTCATATTTATGCCAACATCTATGCTTTAAAATTCAATTTTTGATTGGATATTTGTGCTTAAATGGTTGATTTGAAGATAATTTGTGATGATTGAATTTATCGTGTTTGGAAATAAAAAGGGCTTAAAAAGTGATTTAAATTGCATGAATTATTCTTGGAAATTCTTATGTTTATTTGTGCAGCTGAAATTACAAGTTTATTGGTCCAAAGATGCAAAAATTGAGGCCCAAAATTAAAATGAGTTTATTCAAGAAAAGGGCTGAATGCACCTCTATTTTTACAAATGTACACCCCTCCAAACCTGGCCCAATAGTAAACCTAACAATAACCCTATTCTAAATACACCTCCTAAATTTCCCTACACACACCCTTCCTAAATTAAGACTTCACCATATTCTGCCACGTGGTAGTCCATCCCTAACACAGATAGCCAACCAGATTTTACCACATCATCAACCTTGCCACATCATCATCTTCTTCAACCTTCAACCCAAACAGTAAACCCTAATTAACAATCCAAACCCTAGCCGCCACCATCGCGAGTCCTTCACGGGCCGCATATAAGAGCAATCAACAATTAATGTTTGCATGATTCTAATAACCTATTAATGTTTCTATCAAAGTATTCAAACATTCAAACATTAGCATATAAGAGAAATCAACAATGTATCAAAGTTAGACCAATATGACGTACTATAGCATAAACATCAAAGCATTAGTACTAAATTAAACAAATATTAAACAGGTATGATATGAATGATTTATGAATATAATTAGGTTAGATGAATGAAACAAATTATCAAAGCAAATATATTAAATAAAGCCATTAAATAAATCATGAGTGATTGTCAAAAGAAATAATTACAAAATTGAACAAAATGAGTTCCTAATGCAGAGTCCTCCTATTGTCGTCGTTTAACACATTCTTCTCCCCCTTATTTGATAAACATCAAGGACCAGAAGGAAATGCAATCATAGCCTAGAGGGTGTGGTGGTGGTGGTGGCTGATCGGGTTTAGGAAATATTTGGGTGATGACATTGTTGAGGGTGTTTAGAAGGGTTTGGAAGTTTGCTTATTGTTCTTCCTTGTTTGCTTGAAACATTGTAACAATTGTAGTTTGTTGACGCGCATTGTTTTCAACAATCAAGTGATGAACATGGGTTAGGATGGCATGAGAGTTTGGGTTAGTGGATAAGGGAGGTATTAGAAAAAGACATGCCAATACTTTCAACCAAGAGGGGAGGGGTGAATTGGTTTGACTTTAAAAATATGTTCTTTCAAAATCTTTTCGAAATCTTTGATGTTTCTTGGAATGCAATATGACAAATATAATGAATCAACTAATAAAAGAGATAAGGAAGAGAAAGATTAACACCAAGATTTATACTTGTTTGACCAAACCTACATCCAGTCTTCTTCAACAACCTTAGTTGAAGGATACCACTATAATGATTGAGTTTACAAGCAAGAATACAATTGAATACCTTACAATGCAATCTCCTTCCCCAACTCAAAATCACTTATAGCAAACAAGAGGTGAACAATCCTCACACTCTTACAACCCAGAAAGTAATCCCAACTTTCTGTCACCTTAGAGATACCCCACTCTAAGAATACCTTGAGAGCAATCCCAATTCTCAATGAGAACAATCACAATTCTCTCCCCCTAGCACAACAGCACAGGAACTCAATCTACAGATTGAAACCAATACACCTGATCTCGCAAAAGACTCTCCAATAGAGCAGATATGATCAACAACCTTTAAGCACACTTTTTGATAGAATCTTGATGTATAAACCCAAAGTTGATCCTTGATTCTTCAAGATGGTTCTTGGACGCTCCTGTAATCAAAACTCAACCAAAATGTTAGTTATGAAATTGAATGTTTAAAAGATTAGTTTGAAATAGCACGAAAGACAATTATTTATAGCATTTTTAAAATCCTGACGAATTTTATCAATTACGTTATTAATGTAATCAACTTCGTTTTTCCTGTTAGTTTAGCAATTTTTGACACCATTTCAAAATTTGACTTTTAACCGATTAGTGGTGCATGCAGTCGATTAAACACATCTTAATAGCCAAAAATAAATGCAATATGATCGTTATAACAATATTGGTTTGAAAGAAATTGAATTCATCAAATGAAAATGACTTAACCAATTTACAACTTATGTAATCAGTTATGTCCAACACTTAAGCAAAATTTCAATTTCAACCTTCTTTTAAATTAGATTTCACTCCTTTGAAAACATGTATTCAGATTTTCACTCTTTTGAAAACATGTTTTGGCTAAATTTCTTACTTAATCAGTTATACACATTGTATACCAGATTATGTTAGAATTGTTTGCCTCCAATAAAGCATACAAGAAATCTGTTGAGATTATTGATAAGGGAAGCACTAGTTTAGATGAACCTTAATCTCACAATACTCTGGTTTTTCATGATGGCAACACATTATTAATAACACATGTATTGTTGTGTGTTACATGTTCTATTCTTTATTGTAGATGATATCTTAATAAACATATTTGTGTTGATTATCATATATGAATGCATATTCACTGATCTTATATCTGATACATCACTTATGATTGCATTACATATGTTTATGAAAAGAAAACCACATGCACTTTGATGAACTTATACTGTGTGGCAAAACTGCAAGTTTTAAGTCGACTTCATTATGAAGTAAGTTGATGAGTCAATATTTTATCGATTTCACTTAGATAATTGTGCTAGATTTAATCAGGGAATTGTGCTTGAATGTCCAGTATTTTCCCATTTTTCCTAATTGTACTTAATTTGATCAGAAATTCTTATTTTAATTAATTTGAATTATCTGATACTAATTATTTGCATTATTAATTATAGGGCAATGATGGAATTACATTTTGGGAATTAAAGTGAGATGACACATCATTTGTATTAGTAATTTTGTCCAAGGAGATGAGGAAACCCCAAAAAAAATCAGATTTCAAGAGAAACTTTAATTTGGATTTGGAATTGGAAGAAATGGGCCGCCACACGGGATCTCTTTGGTTTTCTTTAGGAGGAGAAATGACGAGTGATGTGGAGTAGAAAGCGCTGCTGCAGCTGGAAGCGTACACGGTTCATTTGGCTGGAAGTGCACACGGTTTGTTTTTATTTTCGTTTTTAGGAGAAGCACCACGATGATGTTTATTTTAATAGTGAAAAGTATTGAATTTCCTTGGAGATTTTGAAGAAAGGGTGTCATGGTGATAACGGTCTCAAAACCGTTATTTTCATGCATAAATTTGATATTAAAACACACCCTTTGTAGCTTAAAATAAGCTTAGAATCAAGTAAAACTCTTAAGTTGTGTTACATGAGAGTCAAAAGTTGTTTTTAGAGATATTATGCTTGTTTTGCATTGTTTTGCACGATTTTTGATGAAAATTGAAGATGGCAATGAAGTAGGAAGGTCATAGACTCAAGAATGAAGGAGAAAAAGGAAGAAAAGAAGAGTCTGTGAACCGCTCAGCGGTAAATTCCACCGTTGAGCGTCCAAGTGAAAGGAAAAGTTGTTGTCTGGCGCCCAGGCGGTGACACTGAGCGTCTAGAGCGGCAAGAGGCAAACCGCTCAGCGGTCATTTTAGGCGCCTGGGCGGTGGCATGTGTTGAGGCAAACCGCTGAGCGGCCAATTTATGCGCCTGGGCGGTTGTCTGTTTTTATATTTTGGATTTTGAGATCTTTTTGTTATCTTTTTGGCTCATATATAGCCCTAGGGAGAATCCAAATGTAATTCTTTTGGCAGAGAACAAGTCCACAGCAGCTCTACACCTTTGGAGGAGATTTCTTGAATGCTTAGGCTCCACTTTATCAATTCTAGGGTTTGCATTTTCATTCTTCCATTTAGTTCATCTAGTTTCACCATGATTATGGTGAACTAAACCCTTAGTTGTTGGGGAACAATGTAATCTTTTGAAACTCTCATATATTGAAATTCTTGTTTACTTTATATGCTTGCATGTGCTTAATTTATCAATTGTTGGGTTCTTTACCTTTGCTTAATGCTTCTACAGTTTAACTCATTCGGTAGATGTTGTTTGTCTTTATTGATACGGGGTCGTACGGTAATGTCATGAACTGGGGAGAATTCCTTGATTATGTTAATATCGCCTAGGGATAGGGGTAGGACGATCAATTGTATTTTGCTTCCGCTCATTATGCATTATTAGTTACTAGGGGAGGCTAGGGATAGCAAGCCGATAATTAATAATAGGCTCTTTTCACCAAGGGATTGGGTTAAGGGTAGACCAAGAAAGTTTGCATGGCAATATGATAAATAAGCAAAGTAAATAAGAATAGTAGATATATGAGAGTGGATAAGATGAAATTGTGAACCCCAACAACCTCATTCATTCATAGTTTCTCTTCGTCAATTGAATTCTTGCATTTGCATGTTTATTTTTGTTTTGCATTTAAACAATTAAAATTAATTTCTTTACTCAAGTCTTAAATGATTTGTTTACACGAAAGATGAGGCCTTAAGAGTCCTTTGGGAAGAACGATATTGGGTTTACCAATTATTATTACTTGATACGATCTGGTACACTTGTCAGGGGTTTAACACATGGCTGAAAAGACATGTTTTTATCTTTGAGAATTTTAATTGTGAAAAACATTTCTTGGTTTTTAGCAATTAGTTAACACTCTTTAGCATTAAAGTTTTATTTCCGCAATATGCATTTTACTTTTTGGTTCAAGCGTTGCATTTTAATAGCTTCAATTATGTTTGGATATTTGTCTATTGCAGTGTTAGGTTTAGCATTTTTATTCACTTTAATGTTATCTAATATGTTTGGTAGTGATAATTTAATTCTCATGTTAGCTGAAGTTAGTCGGGTTGGTCATTAGCAATATTACTTTGTTTCCTTGAGATTTCTTGGACTGTTCTCACTAGTGCAAAAACGCTGTTTAACGTCGGTTATTTTGGGATTTTAACGTCTACAAAACAACTGACGTCTATTCCGGTGACGTCAATGGGACGTCAGACAAGCATATAACCGACGTTTATAGTGACATCAGTTACTGACATGTCCGACGTCACTAAACATCGGAGTAGGACTAACTGGACGTCTAAAGACATTATATAGACGTCGGTCTGCGCAATAACCGACGTCGAAGAGGCACTAAAGACTTCGAAATTGACACTGACTGACGTCTAAAAGGTACTATAGACGTCGGTGTACACATTAACCGACGTCTAATCCATTGGTTGTGTTTTAGTGCAGTTTTGTTCCCGTCTTTGGATAGCCTAGTAGCACAATCTCCTTTTGCTAGTTTCCCCAAAAAAACGCTTGCGTCTTTTGAATTTCTTATGGGTCCCTTCAACCCAAAACCGAACCTGGGTTGTTGCTTAGTTCCATTTTCATCCGCAAGAGGAAAAAATCACGGTGAAACGATAACTAGGCAACCCAGGGTCGTTTTTGGGTTGAAACGACCAAAAGAAATTCACAAGACGCCGCTTTTTCTGGGAGGCAGCTAGCAAATGGAGAATGTGTTACTACGTTACCCCCAAGAAAGGAACAAAACTGCACTAAAACACAAAAAAAAGGAAGCAAATTTTAATTAGTTGAACCAGAAGATAATCGAAGAAAGACTAAACAAAGTTTAAACGGTAAGCATAAAAAAAAACTACGCACCTGGGATGTAATGCCGCAAGAGAGAAAAAAGAGAGGAGGAAGACGATAAAGATATCAGAAACAAAAGTAGAATGCCGCAAGAGAGAAAAAGAAGAGGTGTCGCAAGCGAGAAAAAGAAGAGGTGCCGCAAGAGAAAAAGGAGAAGAAGAAGACGATATCAGAAACTGCAATGCCACGAAGGGTCTACAGTTTATTTAAAATGAAATGGGGCGTCGGTTCCCCATGGACACCGACGTCTATAGTCACAATGACGTCGGTTATCTAACTAATTCGACGTCCAAGATAACATTTAAAGTGACTTTTTGAATGCCATTAGACGTCGGTGTCCAGGGGGGCCGACGTCTGATTCGCTGAACCGATTGACGTTTCATTTCCTGTCAGGGAAGTAGACGACGGTTGATAAAGGGCACCGACGTCTATAATACTATAAACGTCTGTCACTGCTACTGGACGTCGACGTGCCTCAGATTTTGGTGAATATAATTAATTATAGGCACATAGACGTCGCGCACCCAGAAATGCGACGTCTATTTTGCAGAAATTTTTGTCTTCCCGCCTTCCGGACAGGCTATAGACGTTGGTGATTGACCACGCGACGTCTAAGTGTCTGGGAATCAGGTGGCGAGCATTAATTGCACCCTTAGTAGACGTCGGCCCCCAGCATAAGCGACGTCAATGGCCAGGAGAAGTCTGTTTTCTCGCCTACCTCCATACATTGGACGTCGGTTTACGTTAGAGCTGACGTGTATTATATAATAGACGTCGAGTCCCCTTCAAATTGACGTCTAGGTTACCACTTATTTACGCTAATGCCACTGTGCACTTATATACGTCGGGCTAGGCACTAACCGACGTCATATGGGTGACGTTAAACAGCGTTTTTCCACTAGTGTCTTGTGTTTATTCTGCTCTGCCTGGCACTCTATGAAATCTGACTGTGTTCTTGCAATGGGTATACGCTTAGTTGCCCAATTGGTGATTGCATCTTCGCTTAGTTGATCGATCTGTATAGAACACATAGGATGGAATAGATGTATTGCGTTCGCTTAGTTCGTAATTATGATAGCATGATTAGCCTTCACTTAGTCGGTTAGTTGTGCTGGATTAGAGGATAGAGTAGTTTATTCATGAGACTCTTGCACTTTAATTGTCATACTGCTGCTCTGATTTAGCTCAATATTTAATCTATTTTGTGCCTTCGATTAGGTATACGCTTAGTTGCCTAATCGGTGTTTAATCTTCGCTTAGTTGATTAGACTATATGGTGCATGGCTGATTAGATTTGTGCATTGCAATCGCTTAGTTTGCAATTCTGAAGACCTAATTAGCCTTCGCTTAGTTGGGTGATTCGTGTTGGATTTAGATTAGAGTAGTGTGTAGCTGTTAATCTGTGATTGGAAGCATAATGATTGAGTTAATGACCAACCGTTTTTACATTTTTGTTTCCATTTCTGGTTACATCTGTGTTTACATTGTTGTTTGCATTCGTGTTTTGATTTTGTTTATCGGCATTCGCAAACTTTTCGACAACCCCCCCCACTACGTGTTTGACCTAATTCTCGAACCACATTTGGTCCTTGAGAGATGACCTAGGAGTCACTTCCTAGTACAATACTGCATTCTTTATGCTCATTAAATTTGCATGGGGTGCGACACCCATCATAACTCGATAAAAACTCGTGACTTTGCATAGATTTTCAAATGCAGTGTTGTAAGTGATTTTGCATTGAAAAGATTTTCAAACTGAGCTGAAGTGTCTAAGTCGACTACATGCGCAGTGGATCCGACTTAGTTAGTTATTTTATTTGAAATTCTGTTAATGCTTTTGTACTGTAACGGCTATATTTCAATTGTCTGTTAAAGCATTAAATGAAAGTCAACTGTATTAAATGCGAAAACAATTTGGTTGTTATGACTACTGCTAATTTGCTTATCTGTTATAACTGTCTAGTAACAGTCGACTTCATTAGTAGCATACATAGTCGACTACAGGAGTGTCTGATTTATAGAAAACTATAAATAAAGGTGACTTTGCTGATCACAATGACTTTGGTTGAACTAACATTTTCATTTACTGTTTCAGATTGAGATCCTGTGATTAAACGCTCCAGGAACTCATCAAGAAGACGGTGGAGATCTTTCTTTCAAGATGTTCTGAAGGAGAAAGAATATTGTGCTTACTGGTTGATCATATTCTGCACGTTGTGGTGTTCATCAATTGATCAAGATTTCTATACATCTTTGGAAAGATTGTTGTTATCCTGTTAGGATTACAGGAGGTGGACTCGTGGAGTTGTGACACTTTGAGGATTGTTCAAAGTGGGTTGAAAATTGCAGAAGAGGGGATATCTTGTTGCAGATCTTTGTGTTGCTGCCTATATTTTTGTTAGAGGGTTAGAGAAGTGTTTTATATTTTTGACGTGGAGGTCTGTATAAAAGCCTTGTTGTAAAAACCTTGACCATTATAGTGCATTTGCTTCCTAGTTGTGGAAGGACACTAGATGTAGGCATTGAAGTCGAACCAGTATAAAAACTTTGTGTTTGATTTCTCTATCCTTACACTTTTACATTAAGTCGACTTTACTGGTTACGTAGTCAACTTTACATTTCCGCAACACTTAAACTTTTCATTCCTTGCGATTCAAGAAACTTTGTAAAGGTTTATACTTTGCGAATAATATTTTGAAAAGACTCTGATTTTTAAACCTCACCAATTCACCCCCCCCCCTCTTGGTGTTGAAACTGAGCCATCTTGTTTCCAACAAGATTAAATATGCCAGAAATACATTTTCAATCTGTTTAAACATGTAAACCTTTTTCCAATCAATGATACATGTATCAAGCACACACATCAATAATATCAAACATTTGTTATTCCATTTTGTGCAAGATAACAATAGAACAAATCCTTAATGTCCATCAACAAAAATGTCCCTTATACAATGTTCATCCTCATGTACATCATCAAAAACAAGATATTCAACGATTCATACTTAAACAATGAATATGCATATCACATATATAATCACAATGGATATGCATAACATATAGTTCAAGCACAAGCAAATATATAAACAACAGTTTTGCTTAATGTGTACAAAAACTATAAAAACATTTTTGTTGTCATCATCAAAAAAACACAATGGTTTGGGTTTAGCTTTCACATAGCTCCCCCTATCAACAGGAGGTAGGGTTAGAGAGGTGTTTGCTAGAATGGTGGTGATACGCTATCGTTGAAGTTATCAAATTAATACTACTTTTCAAGACAACTTCAGTATTGCGAAGTAGTATTCAAGAAAGTAGATAGGGTTAAAGTAACCCTGAGTCATCTCCCAATGAATACGGAATTTCTTTTTAAGTCTTATGAATGTTATGCAATGGGTAAGAATAAAAGTGAGAAATTAAGCTAATGAAGTTAATGTTTGGAGAATGTTTGAAGAATAAATAGGAAACTTAGAAATAATTATGATGAAATAGACTAATTCCACTGCTTTTCCAAGATAGATTCATCATCGGTTAACCATAGATCATTGTTCAATTGATTATTGTTCAAGTTTCAAATTAATTAAAGTACATTCTTAATTAATTTAAGGGTGATCATGCAGTTAACCAAAGTAGATTTTGTTGGAAAACAGGTTGGCTTCTTTCTTCACCAAGAGGGGGGGGGGGGTGAATTGGTGTTGTTTCAAAAACAAGTTCTTTTCGCAATCTTGAAATCAAAGTCTAAAGCTTTTTAAACTTTCTTGAAATGCAAGCAATCAGAATATGTATGCAGCAGAAAATACGTAGTTGACTGTGTAAAAAATAAAGTCGACTGTAATGTAAAAGATAAGGGATAGAGAAATGCAAACACAGGTTTTTATACTGGTTCGGCCAACAATGCCTACATCTAGTGTCCTTCCAACCCAGGAAGCAAATGCACGATAATGGTTGCGGTTTTTACAGCAAGGAATCTATAGAAGACCTCCACGTCAAAAATATAAATCTCCTCTCTAACCCAAAACCAAAATATAGGCAATAAACCAACAAGACTTGCAGCAAGAATCCCCTCTTCTGCAATCTGCCAACACCACTTTGAAGAATCCTCAAAGTGCACTATCCCCTACAATCAACAGGTCAAAATCCAGCAGTCCTCACTGATGCCAAGCCGCACAATCAATTCCAGCAATCTTCACAGGATGCCAAGCCTCCACGATCAATGACAGAACACCTTCTTGTGCAGATATTGATCAGACAATGAATGCGTAGTATAATCTCCTCTTTGAATCTCTTTCAAGAAAGATCACCACTGTCTTCTTGGAGAAATTAAAAGGAAAACTCTAACTCTTAATTTATTTCTAATTATAAATTGGAAACGAATCTTAACCGTAATATGTTCATAATTTTAATTAAATATCAACCAATATCAACCTTAAATGCTAGTGATATGTCTTCTTACAATTTTCTCTTCTTAAATTTGTTTAGAAAGAAATAAAAGACAATAGATGAATCACTCAAATAGAACACAACATCACACCATCTCTCAAAGCACTTAAAATTAACAATGACAAAAATCAATAGTAAATTAAGGTTAGCTTATCATACCTTAGTCAATTATAAAGCTTCAAGGATAAAAATCAATCAATCATAGACGCTTGCTATCTTCTCAAAAATATTTTTCTCCTTTTCAATCTCTTTGTCTCACCGTGCTCCCTTTTCCTTTCTCTCAGTTTTTACGTACCTCTCTTTTTACACTTCCTTTCTTTTTTATTTCTTGTTCAATAAATCCGTATTTTATTTTTAAATGAAAATATATTATAACTTGTGTGCTACCTTTAAAATCTCAATCAGTTTTTTAAATGGTAGATTCCACATTCTATTTTCTAATTTTGAACTTATAATTTCTGCACCTCAATACATAAAGGGAAAAGACATTATTGCCCTTAGGAAAAAATATAACTAAAATAAAACAAAGGTTTCTCATAAACCTATCTCCCTAATATTTGAACTCATATTCATTCAATCCTAGACACACATCTTTACCAACAGACCAACATATCACATTAAAAATATGATGGAAGCTTGCTCAGGTCTGGAACTCACATGTTGCACTCAAACAGCAAGCAATGGATGGTGTAGCGGAAATGGAAGAAGAAGAGTGGTGTTTTGGTGTGTTTGTAATGGTAGGAGTGTGTGTATTGACCTCTCAGCTCAGAAGACCCTCCTACTATGGAAGGAAGCTAGAGGGAAAGGTAGAGAAAGTGAAGAGAAGAAGTGACTCAAGAGCAATAGGGCTGGAAAACAATTTATGCAGCATTTCACTAAGCTCAAAAGTGGAAAAATACAAAGGGGAGGCCCTCTTATTTATAGGTGAAGAGGGGCCTCATTTCTGATCTAAATCCCTCCTAAATTCAAATAATTTTAGCATAGGAGGCGCGCCATTTCAAACCAACAAGATCCATGCTGCATTCCAGGTCAGCCAAGTCACGTGGAATAGGTTTCCTCGCAGGCGTTGGGCGGTACAGAGTTGCGCTAAGCGTCAATCTGCCAGCAACTTCCTCCTGTGGTTCTTTTGCTGTCTTTTATTGATTCTATTTCTCAGATGGCTCAATCAAATTCTCCAAGCTTTATTAGACCCTACAAAACAAAGTAGAAGTGTTTTAGTTAAGAGAAGAAGGATTAGTATAAGTCACCTTCCATAGAAGTAAAATGATAGGTGATCCTTCTTCTTCTTGAATCTTCTTTGCCATGGCTCTAGTAAGAGGTCCAATGTGAATACTGGATGGTCTTCCATCAGACCCTTGCTCTTGAAAAGGATCCGTCCTCAGATCTGATTTATCCTATTGATCATCTCATGTGAAAGGAATTAAATCGCAGATGTTAAAAGTAGGACTGACACCATAACCTTCAGGAAGATCTAATATGTATGCATTATCATTTATTCTTTTGACCACTTTGAATGGACCATCTCCTCTTGGACTAAGTTTGGACTTCCGCTGAGAGGGAAATCTTTCCTTTCTCAAATGAAGCCAAACTAGGTCTCCTTCTTCAAAAATTATTTTCTTTCTCCCTTTGTTGTTATATTCTACATATTTTTGGGTTTGTTTTTCAATTTAGAATTTAACCTTCTCATGTAATTTCTTGATAAACTCCGCTTTAGAAACACCTTCTTTATGAAGAAAATTAGATGATTTTGGGAGAGGTGGTAAATCAAGAGGTGAGATAGGGTTAAAACCATAAACAACCTCAAAGGAGAAAGATTAGTAGTCTTTTGAACTACTCTATTATAAGAAAATTCAATATGAGGTAGATATTCATCCCAAGATTTATTATTACCTCTTCTTAATATTACCCTTAATAAAGTAGATAGAGATCTATTTACTACTTCAGTTTGCCCATCAGTTTGTGGGTGACATGTAGTAGAAAATAGAAGTTTAGTTCCAAGCTTTTCCCATAAATTTTTCCAAAAATGGCTTAGGAACTTCACATCTCTATCAAACACTATGGTTTTGGGTAAGCCATGCAATCTCACTATTTCCTTAAAGAAGAGTCTAGAGACATAGCTAGCATCATCTACTTTGTGGCAGGGTATAAAATGTGCAATTTTACTAAAACGATGTACTACCACAAATATAGAATCATACCCCCTTTGAGTTCTTGGCAATCCTAGAACAAAATCCATGCTTATGTCCTCCCAAGGGGTATTAGCTATGGAAAGAGGTGTATAGAGTCCATTAAGCATAATTTTTGACTTAGCTTGTAAACAAGCTATGCATTTAGAACAATGCCTTTGAACATCTACTCTCATGTGTGGCCAATAAAATTTACTTTTTAAAATGTTTAGAGTCTTATCAACTCCATGATGGTCCATGAGTCCTCCTCCATGACTCTCTTTGATAAAAAGTTTTCTGATGGATCCTTGGGGTATACAAAGTTTTCCTTTATTAAAAAGATACCCCTCAGAAAGGTAGAATCCATCAAAAGGCTTCTTAAGACATGATGAATAAGTGGGTGCAAATGTTTCATCATTCTCATATAATTCTCTTATGTCATCAAATCCTAATATTTGTGAGCCTAGGGTTATTAATAATGCATGTCTTCTAGATAAAGCATCTACAACAACATTAACAATCCCCTTTTTGTGTTTGATGACATAGGGAAACTGCTCCAAGTATTCCACCCATTTAGCATGTCTTTTGTTTAGCTTTCCTTACCCTTTAAGATACTTGAGAGATTCATGGTCAGTATGTATGATGAATTCTCGAGTTACCAAATAATGCTCCCAAGTCTTTAAAGCTCTAATGAGGGCATACAATTCTCTATCATAGGTAGGATAGTTTAAGGTAGGTCCCCTAAGTTTTTCACTAAAGTAGGCGACTCAGTGACCTTGAATCAAAACAGCTCCTAATCCTACCTGAGATGCATCACATTCTAGTTCAAAGGCTTTGGAAAAATCATGCAAGACTAGAATAGGTGCATGAGTTAACTTAATTTTCAAGGTCTCAAAAGATAAGGCTTGATTATCACCTCAATTAAAAGAAACATCCTTCTTGACCAATTCATTCAAAGGAGCAGTTATGGTGGAGAAGTCTTTCACAAATCTTCTATAAAAACTGGCTAGTCCATGGAAGCTTCTCACTTCTCCTACTGTTTTTGGGGTTGGCCATTCTTGTATTGCCTTGATCTTCTCAGGATCAACATGTACACCTTCTTTTATAACTTTGAATCCAAGGAAATCACACTTTCTTGACAAAAAGTACATTTATCAAAGTTGGCAAAGAGATGATGTTCTCTAAGAAGAAGCAAAACTTGTTTGACATGGTTAAGGTGCTCTTGAAGACCTTGAATATAGATTAAAATGTCATCAAAGTAGACCACTACAAATCTTGCTATGCATTCCCTAAGGATATGGTTCATCAATCTCATGAATGTACTTGGAGCATTGGTCAAGCCAAAGGGCATGAATAACCATTCATACAAACCAAACTTGGTCTTAAAAGTGGTTTTCCATTCATCTCCCTCTTGAATTCTTATTTGGTGATATCCGCTTTTGAGATCAATTTTGGTAAAGATGTTTGCTCCATGTAATTCATCCAACATTTCATCCAATCTAGGAATGGGGTGCCTATATTTGATAGTTATGTTGTTGATGGCCCTACAATCTGTACACATTCTCCAAGGCCCATCTTTCTTAGGAACCAACAGCACAGGCACAACACAAGGACTTATACTCTTTTGGATCCACCCTTTGTTCAATAATTCATTACCAAACTAATGCCTCTTTGCAATAGAGAAGAAAATGAGGTTGTCCAAGCATGAGATTTTTAGAAACTTTCTAGGTTTGAGGTTGGACAACTTCTTTGGTTGAGGCATGGTTTACCAAACTCTTCTCCTTTCTCTCTTTCCTATTTTCCTTTTTGTTTTCTCCATCCAACTTCTTCTTAAGAATTATTTTGTCCTCTCTTACTTGCAAAGGTGTAAGAGGACACAAAACAATTTTCTTGTCGTTGTGTTGAATGGTGATTTTGTTGGTGACTCCATCATGTAGAGCTTGCTTATCAAATTGTAAAGGCCTTCCAAGTAATATGTGCCCAGCTTCCATTGGTACTATATCACAAACAATTTGGTCTTCATATTTTCCAATGGAAATAGGTACACTTGTTCTTTGACTACTATTCCTTCATCCTCTTTGATCCATTGGAGTTTATAAGGTTTAGGATGAGGAGTAGTAGTTAAGCCTAACTTTTCTACCATTCTTGAGCTGCAACAGTTACAACAAGATCCACTATCCACAATCATTGAACATGTCTTTTCAAAAACTTTACACCTTGTGTGGAATAGATTCTCTCTTTGTGACTGTTCTAGCTCAACATGTTTATTTTGAAGGAGTCTTCTTACCACGAGTAAGTCACCATCACAAGGTAAAGCTTCTTCTTCTTCAGAAGTGGATGTTTCAGACTCACTATATGAAGAACCCTCACTTTCACTCTCATGCTCAAGAATGTAAGTTGACCTTCTATTGCGACACTCAGATGCAAATTGCCATTTTTCCCCATATCTAAAGCGCTTAGTTTCCTTACTTCTATGGTCTCTTGAAGGTTCTTTCACTTTTTTTTCTCTCTCTTTCTCCCTAGACCCTTCATATCTTGGCTAAGATAGACTACCCTCCCTCTTGTATTCTTTCTTATGGCTAAAACTAGTAGGGTAGTCTTTTCTAGTGGAGCTTTTCCTCTTGAGTTGTTGCTCCACCCTCACACAAAGTTGGACTAACTCATTGAGATCATTATAAGGTAAGAGTTCTACCTTATCTCTTATGTCATAGTTAAGCCCACTTTGAAACCTAGCAATTGTGATCCTTGGTTCTTCTCTTATCCCATCTCTCAACATGAGTAACTCCATTTCCTGCCTATATTCCTCAACACTCATGTTTCTTTGTTGGAGTTTATGGAGCTTGTCCATTAACTTTCTATCATAATAAGCTGGAACATGCCTTCTTCTTAAGGCAGACCTTTGTTGGAAAACAGGTAGGCTTCTTTTTTACACCAAGAGGGGGGTGAATTGGTGGTTTATCAAAATCAAAATCTTTTCGCAATCTTTAAAACAAAGTATGAAACTTTTTAAACTTTCTTGAAATGCAAGTAATGAAAATTTGTATGCAGCGGAAAAACGTAGTTGACTACGTAAATAGTAAAGTCGACTGTAAAGTAAAAGTGTAGGGATAGAAAAAATCAAACAATGGTTTTTATACTGGTTCGGCCAACAATGCCTACATCCAGTGTCCTTCCAACCCAGGAAGCAAATACACTATAATGGTTGCGGTTTTTACAACAAAGAATTTATAGAATACCTCCACATCAAAAATATAAATCTCCTCTCTAACCCTTAACCAAAATAAAGGCAACAAAAATAGCAAGACTTGCAGCAAGATGTCCCCTCTTCTACAATCTGCCAAACACCACTTTGAACAATCCTCAAAATGAACCAGACTCCACGAGTCTATCCCCTGTAATCACAACAGGTACAATACAACAGTCTTTAAGGATGCCAAGCAAGAATGTTGATAAACTAGAAACACCTTCACTGTGCAGAATATGATCAAGCAATGTGTGCGGATTCAGTCTCCCTTTGAATCTCTTTCAAGAAAGATCACCACCGTCTTTTTGGAGAATTCTTTGAGCTCTAAAAACCAAAGATATCAATCTGAAACAGAAATGAAATTGTTAGAACATCAAAAGTCCTTGATTAGATTCGTGTTCAGTCTATTTATAGTTTTCTGTTTAACAGACAGTCTCTTAGTCGAATATGCTACTAATTCAGTCGACTGATTTATGACTGTTATAACAGTTCAGTCAAATTGGTAGCATACAGTCAACCAAAATAAAAATTCATTTAGTACAGTTGACCAACCAATCAATGCTCAACTAACTTTTAAAAATATAGTCGTTATAATGCAAGAGCATAACAAAATTTCAAAACAGATAACTAATACAGTCGAATGTGTGGCGCACATAGTCGACTTCAACATGTAAAAACATTTTGAAATTCTTTCCTTCTCAAAATCTCACAAAGCACCGATTTTCAAAATCTGTACAAAGATTTTAGCATAGTCGAATCAATTAATAATGGAGTCGACTGTACTACAGCTTTGTCAAACAATTATAAGTTCATAAAAGTGCTTGTGGTTTTCATGCTTTAAAACATGTGCAATGCATCCATAAATGATGTAACAAGTACAAGCTTAATATGTATGCATTCACATATCAATACAACACATAAACATGTTCAACAAATATATCGATCAATCAGCATAAGAACATGTAACACAACAACAACATATGTGTGTTATTAAGCAATGTGTTGTCATCATAAAAAACTAGAGTGATATAGATATTGTGTTGTCAACAATCTCAACAATCTCCCCCTTTTTTGATGATGCACAACCATGATTAATAACCAACCATGTTTGCACAACCAAATACAAAATAGAGTAACAAAAGATATATCACAATTCAAATACTCTGCATGTAACATAATCAGACAACAAAATATCAAGCAGAATATGAGACAGAATAAACATTCTCCCCCTTTCATAAAGCTTTCATAAATTCATCCCCCTTTGTGCATTAACAAAAAAGGAATGCTTTAGATATTTATGCTGAAATTCAAACAGAGATGCATCAAGAAAATATGTAATTTCTCAAAATGCAATGATGCTCCCCCTATCACATTTAATCACATGTAAATGATAGCTCCTCCTGAAATGCAGGCATGTGAAGAAAAATATGTAAGATGTAATACTCCCCCTGTCATTATGCATAGATATCAAAACTAGATCAGATGCACAATGCAGTACACATAATCAAAGTATACAAACAATATAGCACAGAGTTGTATCAAAGACAAGATATCAAACAATTCAGTCATGCAATGATACAAACATAAACAATCTCACAACATTATCTCAATCAAGATATGCATAATCAATTTAGATCAGAGATAATTGTAGATAATCAAGTTAAAATAATCAATCAACGAAAGAAAACCAAAGTTGTTAAGATGTTTATGACTGCGCATTGCTTGATTATAACCCTGTTAAGCTGTTTATAACCCTGTTAAGATGCAGTCGATTGGATTATTTTCTCAGTCGAATACATTGCTTCCCAAAGCTGTTGAATTCCACATGTAGTTTCCAAAGCAATGTTCTTCCTGCAAAACCTTTCAGAGATCTTCTACAGATCAAGAATTTTAGTTATGCAGTAGATATAATAAAAAAGAAGTCAATATGTAAAGATGTGTAATAGATCAAGCATAATCGACTTCAAACATATCACAGTCGAATCATTCATTATTCAGCATATCAGATTTCAATTAATCAAATTAAATAGCTAAAATTGATTCAAACTAAATTTTATTTCCTTGTTAAAAAGATATTACATTGATAGACTCAAACAAGGAACTAAAGTAAACAAAAGATGGCAATCTAAGCCATGACAAAAGAAGATGAATCTAGAAGAAAATCAGTTTTTCTTCCTCTTTTTGTTAACAAAATCCTTAAGTATCATGTCACTGCCACTATCCTCAATCCTCATCTCATTACTATCCTCATCTTCACTTCCTTGAGAAGAGCTTTCAGGAGTGCTTGTTTCTTTAGATGACATATTTTCTTCATTCTGTTGAGCCCTAGTATTCCTCTCGTCAAGCTTTCTTTCTATGTCATTTAACTTGCTCAGAACAATCCTTTCAAACTCATTTCATGCCCTGTACTGATTTATCCTAGAGGATGATGTAGTATTATCATTTCTCACAGCTTCATCTTTATATGTCCATCCTTCAGATGTTTTCACCATGTGCATCAGGTGAAGAGCAACCTTGTCAATGCGGCATGTTCATTGATATTGTTCACTGGATTTACCAATGCATTCCACACCATAGTGAATTAGTACTTTTGAGATGAAAACACAGTAACGTAGTTTTCCAGATTCTGACTTGGTTACTTTCAACATGTTGTCAGAAATAGCTGTTGGCTAGTCCACTTGAGTCTTCTCTTTCAGGGCTTTTAACAACATTAAGTCTTCTGTAGTGGCCTGTGCATAGTTGCCTCCTCTTGCCATGAGTATATAGTCAATAACATAGATGGCTAATCTTTCATCTTTCTTCATTCCACCTGTCTTGTAATTAGAGTAGTCTCTACAGTCATTTGCATTTCTTAGACAGTTTTGGTATTCAGTGAACTTGTGAAAACCATCTATTCCCAGATGACATTTTTCTCCACCGATCTTTAATCCACCAATAGCACTCCAGATTTCATTAGTCAGTTTAATGTCAACCCCCTTTACACGAGAATAGAGAACATCATCTTCAATCTTTAAATTACAATAGAAAACTTTCACCAAATCTGGATACCAGGGGCTAGCCATTTCAACAAATTTCTTTAGGCCTTGGTGCTTAAGCCATCTCTGGAACAAGAATCCTTCATTTTTGAAAAATTTCAGCTACAAAAATTTGTGCGTCACCAGAGTTCTTCTCTTCTAGCAATCAAGATATCTTGATTGTGCTTCGTCATCGCTAATCCAGCTATTCAGATCGGAAACCCATGTAGCATTCCTTGAAGCAACAATTTTGACCCTTCTTCTTGGCGTTGAGCATGAAGCCATTGCGGTTGAAGAAGAAAATGGGTTTTCTTAGGAAGAATGAGGATAATAGAGTATTAGACCAGTGAGAATTAGTGTAGAGACCCATGATTATTAGGATTTTAAAGTATCAAGCGAGGATGAAATTTTGGAGGGAAAGATTTGATTTCATTTTCGCACCAAAAAAAATTTAAATTTGAGACCCAGTCAGATAGAATATTGACAGTCGAATGAATTATTAAAGTAGTCGACTAATCGCCATATAAAAAATAGAGTTTCAAACTCAATCAATCAATCAAACAATCAGACAGTATATTCATGCAATCATTCAACAACAACCAATCAATTTAAGCATAATGCAACAGATTGATACAATTTTACCAATTGTAGATACTTAAGATTTTGATTGTTCCAAAGTAATTCATCCTTGAGATCATACTGCACCTTCTATGTATCCTACAAAACAATTCAAGTTTTGGTTGTTGGTACCTATTTAACTTTGGGTCCATGATTCTCAGTCTTTGTCACTTGTTCCTTTGGTCTCCATACATATAATCCTTTAGGAACAACAACATTACAATTTCTAACAGTATGACCAACACAATTACAATAGAAACATGCATTTTTAGCAGCATTTAAATCAATAAATCTCTTAGTATTGGTTCTGATAGATTGAGCTTTGCATCCTATTCTTTGCCTGTATATAGCTCTGCCAGAGGATTTCAAAACAGCATTTAAATTGTCTCTAACTTGAGTACACTTAGCTAGAGTGCTAGTCAAGTAATATATCTTTTCAATATGAGTAGGACAATTTTAACAAGGTTTTTCTATTGTAACATTTTCAATTTTAATATCCTTAGCAGATAACAAAGCATCATTTAATTCTTTCTCTAATTTTTCATTTTCAGCAACAAGGTTGTTGTTAAACCCCTGATAAGTGTACCAGATCGTTATCAAGTAATATAATTGGTAAAACCCAATATCGTTCTCCCAAAGGACTCTTAGGCCTTATCTTTCGTGTAAATTAATCTTATAAGATTTGAAAGAAAATTTACTTGTGGTTGAATGCAAAGAACTAAAAGTAAACATGCAAATGCAAGTGATTCAATTGGAAAGAAAAAGGTATGGATGAATGAAGTTGTTGGGGTTTACAACTTCATCTTATACACTCTCTTATATCTACTCTTCTTATTAAATTCGCTTTATTATCTAATTGTTATGCAAACTTTCTTAGTCTACCCTAAACCCGATCCCTCGGCAAGAAGAGCCTACTACTAATTATTGGCTTACTATCCCTAGTCTTCCCTAGTAACTAGCAGTGAAAGTACCACAGAAGCAATATACAATTGATCGTCCTACCTCTTATCCCTAGGTGGTATTTGTTGATCAAGGAATTCCTTATTAGTTCATGACTTCTCGGTACGTCCCCATATCGACAAAGGCAAACATCTATATATCAAATGAGTTAAATGATAATAACTTTAAGCATAGATAAAGAACCCAACAATTGATAATAAAAGCATATGCAAGCATATGAATAAAATAAGAATTTCAATATAAGAGAGTTTCAAAAGATTACATTGTTCCCCAACAACAAAGGGTTTAGTTCACCATTGACATGGTGAAACTAGATGAAAGACAATGAAAGAATGGAAAAGCAAACCCTAGATTGGATAAAATGGAGCTTAAGCATCCAAGAAATCTTCTCCAAAGAGTGTAGAATAGCTCTGGACGTCTTCTTCTGCCAAAAGAATAATATTTGAATTGCACTGGGGCTATATATAGGGCATAAAAGTAACAGAATTTAAGCCCAAGCCCAGTAGACAATCGTTCAACGTCCAACTTTACCGCTCAGCGGTTTCCCTCAAGTCGCACAATTGCTCAACGGTCAGTTTCACCCCTGAGCGGTTTGCCTCTAATCGCTCTGGATGCTCAGCGTCACCGCCTGGGTGCCAGACAATGGCTTTCCCTTTAATAATGGCGCTCAGCGGTGCATTTTGACGTTGAGCAGTGCATAGACTCTTCTTTTCTTCATTTTTCTTCTTCTTCCTTGAGTCTTAGACCTTCCTTCTTCAATTCCATTCTTAATTCTCTTCAAAACCCTGCAAAACAATGCAAAACAAGCATAATATCTCTAGAAACAACTTTTGACTCTCAAATGACTCACTTTAAGTGTTTTACTTGATTCTAAACTCAATCTAAGCCATAAAGGGTGTATTTTGATATCAATTTAAGCATGAAAATAACGGTTTTTAGACCGTTATCAGTTGTTAATTCTATATTCATAATCTCTCCTCTTAGAGTTCAGTCGATTAACCTTGTACTGTAGTTGCATTGCTTTAGCATGCAGTTCTCTGAATGTTTCCACAAGTTGCTGATATTTCTCTTCTATTGGTAGCTTCTCAAATTCTTCATCGCAATCACTGTCATCTTTTGATGTTCCAGCCATGTGGCAGATGTTGGATTCTTCCTCATGATCAGTATCTTCATCACTTGAGCTTTCAGAATCTGTATTCTCCCAAGCAATGCATGCTCCTTTTATTTTCATGTTTCTGCCTTGAGGGAATATTTTTTTACTTTCTGCTTAGGCTTTAATTCTGGACATTCAGGCTTGATATGTCCTTCCTTTCCACACTCGTAACATTGGATAGCATTTGTACTGAAGCTTTTCTTTTTGCCTTGACCTACATGGTTAGTCAGTTGACTATCATTATGTATAAGTCGACTAAATTTTCTTACCATCAAGGTCATTAATTCTTTCTCGTCCTTTCTGTTTCAGAGTTGTTCTTGCCTGTAGCGTTCAGAGCGATGGACTTCTTTTCTTCAATCTCCTCTTCATCCTTTAATCTACCAAGTTCCAATTCATGTTCACGTAGCTTGCTGTTGAAAGGATTATTGTCGCCTAAAATCTCAATAAACCTTAAATTTCCCCACTAATGTAATATAAGCGTCAACAAAGGATCAATCCGTGGACTTTGGTACTTGTTAAACTAAGAATTGTAGAATTAAGTCCCAATTATATATTTACAAAAATTAAAACTAGGTGGGGAAAATACAATGTAAAATGAAATCTAATATGAAAAAAAACTAAAAGATAATGCAATACATGATTTAACCTATGTGAATGAATGATGTATGAAAAACAAATAAAGAAAACAATTGCCTAATCCTAGAAAACATATGCAATGAAGGAAGGATGTAAAAAACCTAATATGCTAAAACCTGAATATGGAAAATAAAGAAACTCAGGGGTAAATGCTTGAGAACCAGTAATGCATGATTATGAATTGAAAATGCAAAGAATAATATGTAAAGAAAATCAAACTCTATATACAATGTTAAAAATCAAAACAAAATTGACACAAAATAAAATTGAATATAGAACAATGGGTCAAAGCTGAAATCAAAATTATATGCACAAATTCATTTATAGTAATCTGGAAAGCTAAGGAAGAGTATTTAAAATCAACAACTCAAAACAAGACAACCTAGGATTGATTAAGACTAAAACATCTAAAGACCACAACACAATACGATTACTATCTACTTAATAGGAACCTAACTCTAAGACATAAAAGTAAAAAAAAAAACACATTCAAAACAATACTAGACAGATTCATTAATCAACAATGCTAGAAAGTTAAAAAGAATGAAAAAGATGCCTAAAATATCATTTCTACTTATTCAATAACCAAATCAAATGTTGGAATCATAAAGAAAGAATGAACAAAACTAAGCAACTCAGAATATAAAACTGAAATGTAAAATCATTGAATGATAAGGCAGGGAAAGTAAAGTCAAGTGCAAGAATCAAAATTAAAAAAAAATAGAATTGTAAAATGGGATCAAGAACACTGAAAGTAAACATCAGATTTCAATTAAAATTCAAGAACAAAAGTACAAGTTACCAGAATCACTAAGAAACTCACGGCCTGACACCCTCATGAGCTCCTCAGAAAAATCTAGTGAAGCCAAGAACGTATCTACTTCTATGAAAGCGATAAAATCTAAAACTAAAGATTTGGAACTACGAATCTAGAGTCTAGAGTTTAGAGTGTATAGTGGTGTCTGTCACCCACCACCTGTGTTTTACAATGTTACAAAACCTCCCTTTTATAGGGAAAATTCAAAGGCAGAAAAAGAAAGAAAGAAAAAAAAGGGGAAAAGGGGGAAGAACTAAGCAACTGACTCTGGAAGCTTCTTGAGTAAACTTTCAACAAACTCTGAACCTGGTCTCCAACTATTCCAGCTCAGCATTCCTTCCGATTTGCTTCTCCGGTTCGATTTGCATTCTGGGCCGGCTTCCTCTTGGGCCTTACATCATCTTCTTTCTTGGGCCGTGAAGCTTCTGGTCAGAGTCGCGAGCTAATCTTCATTTCTCTCGCTCTCTTCTCTGCTGGACCATGAACCCTAGGCGCTGGGTTTCCTTTCTCTCCTTAATTGCTCGAGCCTTTTCCAAATGTAGATGAGGGGAAGAGACCCCTAAAGCAGTAGATTGGCTTCCACTCCTTACCAAAATGACGTTGTTCCATTAATTGGGAGTCAGCCCACATATAATGCAGCGGCACAATTGCTTTTTCTTTTGATTTCAGTCAGCAATAGTCTTTCAATTGCAGCACCATTGTAGCAGGCCAGTGCTGCCTTCAACAATCCAATTCTAATATCGTAGCCCAATGCAGAAAAATCAGCCCAATACTATTATTCTAGCTGCAGCGTTTTATTTAATTGGCTTTAGCCATTTACGACCCAACAAGGAATCTGCCCAAAAGTTTCTGCAACAAAGAAAAAGAAGAAAATGAAAGGAAGAATTTTTTTACCAAAATATTTTCTAAAAAAAATATTATTTTCCTACTAATTAACAAAAACTAAAAATTACATCTAAAATCCTATTTTTAACTAAAATTTTACAATTCTAAAGAATTAAAGGAAAAACCTAAAACTATCCTAATTTTATACAATTAAGAACAAATAGAAGCTAAGAAAGACTCTCTAAACACAGAAAAATAGGTAAATTTGGAGAGTTATCACTTGCCAAACAAGGTAGCCATGTTCATCGTTGTAAGATCTTTGGATTCAGAGATTGCTGTGACTTTTTGTTGTCAATTTCTATTCAGACTTTTCATAATCTTGATGTTGATTTCTTCTTTATCAAACACCTTCTCGAGAGACATGAGATGATTTACAATATGAGTGAATCTTTTCTGTACATCATAGATGGTTTCTCCAGCTTTCATTCTGAACAATTCATACTCTTGTATCAGGGAGTTCTTTCTTGCTCTCTTTACTTCGTCCGTGCCTTCATGTGTTACCTCTAAGACATCCCTCATTTCCTTTGCAGATTTACATTGAGATATCCTGAAAAATTTATCAACTGTTAGTGTAGAGGAAATAATATTTCTAGCCTTAATATCATACTGAGCTTTTCTATTTTCATCAGCAGTCCACTCAGTAAAAGGTTTTAAAACAGTTTTCTCTTCAACAGTTTTAGTAGGCACAAAAGGACCATTTAAAGTAGCATCCAAAATTCCTTTATCTTGTGATTCAAGAAAGATTTGCATTCTGATTTTCCAAAATGGATAATTTTCGCCAGCAAACAGAGGTGGTCTATTTGTTTTAGCACTTTCACCAAAAGTTTGAAAAAGGAAGTCATCCCCAGGTTTATAGTCGAATCAAAGAAAAACAGAGTCGACTAATTTTTCAAATATCTTATGAAAACCAACTTTGGTGCCAATTGTTGGAAAACATGTAGGCTTCTTTTTTACACCAAGAGGGGAGGGTGAATTGGTGGTTTATCAAAATCAGAATCTTTTCACAATCTTTAAAATAAAGTATGAAACTTTTTAAACTTTCTTGAAATGCAAGTAATGAAAATTTGTGTGCAGCGGAAAAATGTAGTTGACTGCGTAAATAGTAAAGTCGACTGTAAAGTAAAAGTGCAAGGATAGAGAAAATCAAACACTGGTTTTCATACTGGTTCGACCAACAATGCCAACATCCAGTGTCCTTCCAACCCAGGAAGCAAATGCACTATAATGGTTGCGGTTTTTACAACAAGGAATTTGTAGAAGACCTCCACGTCAAAAATATAAATCTCCACTCTAACCCTTAACCAAAATATAGGCAACAAAAACAACAAGACTTGCAGCAAGATGTCCCCTCTTCTGCAATCTGCCAACCACCACTTTGAACAATCCTCAAAGTGACCCAGACTCCACGAGTCTATCCCTTGTAATCACAACAGGTACAATACAGCAGTCTTCAAGGATGCCAAGCCAGAATCTTGATCAAACCAAAAACACCTTCACTGTGCAGAATATGATCAAGCAATGTGTGCGCAGTCAGTCTCCCTTTGAATCTCTTTCAAGAAAGATCTTGGAGAATTCTTGGAGCTCTAAAAACCAGAGATATCAATCTGAAACAGAAATGAAATTGTTAGATCATCAAAAGTCCTTGAACAAATTCGTGTTCAATCTATTTATAGTTTTATGTTTAACAAACAGTCTCTTAGTCGAATATGCTACTAATTCAGTCGACTGAGTTATGACTGTTATAACAGTTCAGTCAAACTGGTAGCATACAGTCAACCAAAATAAAAACTCATTTAATACAGTTGACCAATCAATGCTCAACTAACTTTTAAAAATATAGCCGTTATAGTGCAAGAGCATAACAGAATTTCAAAACAGATAACTAATACAGTGGAATGTGTGGAGCACATAGTCAACTTTAACATGTAAAAACATTTTGAAATTCTTTCCTTCTCAAAATCTCACAAAGCACCGATTCTCAAAATCTATACAAAGATTTTAGCATAGTCTAATCAATTAATAATGGAGTCGACTGTACTACAGCTTTGTCACACAGTTATAAGTTCATAAAAGTGCTTGTGGTTTTCATGCTTTAAAACATGTGCAATGCATCCAGAAATGATGTAACAAGTACAAGCTTACTATGTATGCATTCACATATCAATACAGCACATAAACATGTTCAACAAATATATCAATCAATCAGCATAAGAACATGTAACACAACAACAACATATGTGTGTTATTAAGCAATGTGTTGTCATCATCAAAAGCTAGAGTGATATAGATATTGTGTTGTCAACAATATCAACAACCTTAACTCATAACTCATTCCAATACCTAATGGGAGGTAGGTGTCTTAATCTAAGGTCTTTTACCAAGGTTGTCCACCAATATAAGGCATAGCCTTGAAAGCTTAAAGAGGCCATGGTTACTCTCCTTTCATCATCTATTTGGTGGCATTTAAACAACTGCTCAACTTTCATCTCCCATTCTAGATATTCTTCCACATTATCTTTTCCATGGAATGGAGGAAGGTCAATCTTGGGTTCTCTTGGGTGATGCTCTCTTGATCTATGATTTCTTCTAGGAGGCATTTGATAGTGGTCATCATTGTGATGACTACTATATTGCTCATGTTCACTAGGGGAAGAGAATGTATCCCCATGATAGTCTTTTCTCCTATATGAAGTTCGTTCTTTCTTTTTACCCTTGTTTTGATTGACCAAAAGTTGACCAATCTTTTCTTTGAGCTCACTAATCTCTCTATCCCTTTGATGAAATCTTTGCTCAAATTCGTCTCTTAGTTGTGACTCTCACTGTTGGGTTTCAAAATCCCTTGCATACTAGATTGACTCATCCTTGTCAAGTATAGAGAAAAGGTTTTCACAAAGTTTTCAAAATTTTGACAAGTAATGAGTGAAAAGATTTTCACAAACTTTCTTTGTTTTTGGTGAAAGATTTCTAAAGAGATTCTACAGGCAAAAGTGTTTCTAAATAGCTCCCAAGAAGAAGAGGTAACTCACAATTGGACAAGCTTAAATACCAAGTTCTTCCTAGCTAGAGTTTCCTTAGATTTATCTTTTACCTTAGTTTCTGTGTAGAAATCTTTCAAAATATTTTTAGATATGAATGACATGCTCCTAAAAACCAAAAGAAGGTTTAACTAGAGGCTATGTTATCCTATATACCATGGAGACTTAAAACAAAAATTTCAAACAAGCAAATTAAAGAAAGCAATAGAGATGCAAAATGTAAATGCTGGCCGACCCTAAGTGAAAGTGCAAGTGACACTTGGAGCCCCTTGACACACTTTCACACTAAAGAAACGAAATTACACTATTACAATGTTCAAATGTGATCTTGGAATTGCTTCAAGAGCATTTTCCCAAGTCACTTAACCAAAAACCAAAATACAACTTTAAACACCAAAGTTCCGTGATATGAAGGCTTGAACAAACTCAAAATAATGTCTAAAACTAATGTAGACATCAAACTTTGGCTGCTGCAAGGTGCTGCTCAAAAACAGTATGGAGGTTGAGCTTTTCTTGTTGGAGAAATGCTGCTGGAACGAAAACTGCAGCTGCTGGAAAGCCCTCCTTCTTGCTTTAATTTCAATCCCCTAACCACTTCCTAGAAAGCTACCATATTAAGAGTAGGTTTCTGCTTCTGGATGCCTCAAACAGATGGCACACTTGCTCCAAAAACCACTAGCAACAACACCAAACAGATTAAAACTCTGCACCAGATTTTTGCAAAACAAGTTGCTGGAATGGACAGTTTAGAGGCCAAAAGATAGGGAAATCAATTGGAACAACACAACAATAAAAGAAAGCACACAAAAGGAACCTAACAAAGGTACTAGAATAGATGAAGAAAGCAAGAAAAATTGAAATCGCAGATCACAAATTCATCCAGACAAAATGTTTGATAAATTTCCAAAGTGTTTGATAAAATGCCCCAAACAACTTCAAATTTTGTGTTTTTGATTTTCAGGGCTTGTAATCTGGATTACACGGTTCTATAAGCTTTTTAACACTTGATATTACTTCTTTTAATCATGTCTTTTAATTTTTAAACATTGAACCAGCTTTTACCAATCCAGAATTGACTTTTAAGCAAAGAATTAAACAAACAGTGGCTGGAAAAATGAAAACTGCACCAGAAAAGTGGACTGAAATGGTGGTTTGATACCCAAATTCGAAAGGAAGTGATTCAACAGCTCTTGTGACTGACCAAGCAACTTTGTTTGATGATTTTAAGCATGTTCAAAAGCTAAAACAACTCAGAAACTGATTGCAACTAAAATTCACTGGTTCACTTCCAATTTAACCCAAAAAGTGATGGTTTAAAATGCAAATCTGCATATAGGCTAAGTTTTGACCAAATGAACAATGCTAGCAACTTTAAACCATCAATTTGGACTTGCTCAAACTCTTAAACAGCACATAAACAGCAGATTTCGAAAATTTACCTTTGCTGTACCAAAATATGTAGTAAAATGCACCAATTCAACCAACCAAATTCAGTTTTATGGAATCAAAAGGCTGGACAGTGATTAAATTGACTCAAAGAAGTGTAAATGCACAGAACTAAGCTAGAATAGAAAGGCTTAGCATGACCAAAATCAGAATAGACCAAACCAAAGATGATAGCACGGTGAAAAGCTAGAATAAAGCTGAAACACTGGAATGCTAGTGTTGATGCACAACCAAGCTACGCAAATTGCATTTCATTGCTTTTAATGGTTTGCTACACTTTTAGCATCATTCAACAACACTAAACAATGTTGTACCAAGCTTAAGAATCAATGGAAAATAGCTGAGACAGATTTCAAAGTTTCAAACCAGAAAACAAAAATTCTGCAGCAGAATTAAAACAGATTTGCTTCTTTGGTGCTTCAGCTTGTACTACCAAGGCTAGATCAAGTCTTCATTGCCTTTATTGGTAAATATACAGCTTATCCAGCACTTATCCAGCACTTGCACACAAGCAAAATTACATAAACCAGCAGAGAAGAATACCAAACAGAGACAAAATTAAAACTGCAACTATAAAGTGCCCAAGACTAGAACAATACGGAAATTGAAAATTGAAGCTAAAATTGACTCAAGTAAATGGAATTCACTGTTTAAAATGAAGGATAACATAAGCACACACTAGAAATACGAAAACAGTAACTGGAAACACTATTAAGCACAAAACAGAAATGAAAAAAAAACAAACACCAAAACAGAATCTAGAAAGCACATGACAGGAATTAAAACCAGAACAGAATTGAAACAGGGAATGGAAGAAATGGCTTAGCTATGGGTGCGTGGACAACCTGGCTCTGATACCACTTGATGGAAGCTTGCTCAGGTCTGGAACTCGCAGGTTGCACTCCAAACAACAAGCAATGGATGGTGCAGAGTGTTGCAGCGGAAATGGAAGGAGAAGAGTGGTGTTTTGGTGTGTTTGTAATGGTAGGAGTGTGTATTGACCTCTCAGCTCAGAAGGCCCTCCTACTATGGAAGGAAGCTAAAAGAAAGGGTAGAGAAAGTGAAGCGAAGAAGTGACTCAAGAGCAATAGGGTTGGAAAACAATTTCTGCAGCATTTCACTAAACTCAAAACTGGAAAAATACAAAGGGGAGGCCCTCTTATTTATAGGTGAAGAGGGACCTCATTTCTGATATAAATCCCTCCTAAATTCAAATAATTTTAGCATAGGAGGCGCTCCATTTCAAACCAGCAAGATCCATGCTGCATTCCAGGTCAGCCAAGTCACGTGAAAGAGGTTTCCTCGCAGGCACTGGTCGGTACAGAGTTGCTCCTTTGGTTCCTTTTCTGTCTTTTATTGATTCTACTTCTTAGATGGCTCAATCAAATTCTCCAAGCTTTATTAGACCCTACAAAACAAAGTAGAAGTGTTTTAGTTAAGAGAAGAAGGATTAGTATAAGTCACCTTCCATAGAAGTAAAATGATAGGTGATCCTTATTCTTTTTGAATCTTCTTTGCCATGGCTCTAGTAAGAGGTCCAATGTGAATCTTGGATGGTCTTCCATCAAAATATAGGACATCATAAATTTAACAACTATACAATAACATGTGTTGCACTTATATCAACAAAATAAATAAATGACCTAGAACTTTATGTTTTACTCACGACTTGCACACCAACTGAGTTACACAACACCTTGTGAACTCATACACATTCTAATAAAACATACTCAAGTCTTATTTATAAGCTTTACATTTTCTCAGGTCTTACAGCAAACATCACAATCGTTCGAGTTACAAACCCAACTCTATTAAACTTTCATGATAACGAAATTGAAGCAGCAAAAATCGAAACACAACATCAAAACAAAACTGCAATTGAAATTAAAACTAGAACGAGTGCATAATTAAAACTAAAATGCAGAAACGAAAACGAGAATGGAGAAGAGAGGAAGACCTAAATATGATTTTGGGTCTTAAAAGCCCCTAATTTCCAATTTTGCCTTTTACAAAATCTATCCAAAAACGGGCCCAAAGCCATTAGAAATGAAATAAGAATAAAATGTTGATGTGAATAATAATAAATGATGTGGCAACCGTCTTGAAATCCCAATAATAATTTCAAAATTCTCCTACAAATAATAGTTGGAATAATTAAGCCCAAATAATTCAAATAAGAATTACTAGTCAAATTAAGTCCAAATAATGAAAATGAAACGATAATGGAGAGTTAAATACAATTCACTAATAAGATTCAGTGCGGAAAGCTAAGCGAATAGTACAAAATAGTGATTCATCAAGAATCTGTTGAGATTGTTGACAACACAATTTCTATATCAATCTGGTTTTTGATGATGACAACACATTGCTTAATAACAAGCACATGTTGTTGCTACATTACATCTTCTTATGCTGATTAATTGTGATATTTTTTGAACATGTTTATGTATTGTGTTACATGTTCCTGTGTTGATTGACTGATATATATCTGGAACGTGTTTACATGCTTTATGTGCTATGTGCTATGCATCATTTCATATGTTTTACTGCACATGTTTTAAAGCTGAAAATCACAAGCACTTTTATGAACTTATTCTTGTGCGACAAAGAAATAGTATAGTCGACTACATTACTAATGGATTCGACTTTGCTAAAATCTTTGTACAGACTTTGAGAACCAGTGCTTGTGTTATTTTGAGAAGAAAATAATTTCAAAATGTTTTACATGTTCATAGTCGAATATGTGTGCTACACATTCGACTGTATCTATTGTCTGATTTGGAATTTTGTTATGCTCTTGCACTCTAACGACTATATTTTTGAAAGTTAGTTGAACATTGGTGACTTAGTCAACTGTATTAAATGTGGTTTGTTTTTGGTTGATTGAAAGCTCCTATGTTGACTGATCTGTTATAACTGTCATAATCCAATCGACTGAATTAGTAGCGTATTTAACTGAGAAATCATCTGACTAACAGAAATCTATAAATAGAATTAACACGAGTCTGTTAGAGAGACTTTTGATGAACTGACATTTTCAATTCTATTTCAGATTTCTCTTAGCTCCAAGAATTATAATTAGGTATTGATTAGGGTTAGGATTTATTTTTATTAAATATCAAATTCTAATTAGTTGGGTTCTAATTAAATTTATAAATCATGGTTTTTATTCTAAACCTTAATTAATTTATTAAATCAGATTTACTATCTTTCTGTAAAACCCTAATTCTATCTTTTTCCTAAATTTATTTGGGAATTTTTATTCTTCTTCATTGGGTGGGTTATTTTGTCTCCTTCTCGCGCATCCAACCCAACTTTAGGGTAGTGCAAGGGGAAAACTCTTCCCTAAATCTCTTCTCGGTTTCGAGCAACCAGAAGCTTCAAGCTTCTCCTCTTCTTCTTCTCACGGACCACCCAGTCTTTAGGGGGTTATCTATGGTTCTTGCAAGGGCAGTGGGCTCGTAGTGATGAAGACAGCGATGTGGAGATGGCAGGACCAACCAGCATCCATGGTGGCTCATGGCAGCGCATTGGTCGTTCTTCCTCTTTTCCCTCTTTTCTCGCGCTGGTTAGCGTCATAAAGGAGAGAGCTCATTCCCTCTTCTCTTTGGTTCTGGCCTACTGTTAACACTCTGGCAAGTGTACCAGATCGTATCAAGTAATAAAAATTGGTAAACCCAATATCATTCTTCCAAAAGGACTCTTAAGGCCTCATTTTTCATGTAAACTAATCGTTTAAAACTTGAGTAAAGAAAATAATTTTAATTGTTTAAATGCAAAACAGAAATAAACATGCAAATGCAAGAATTCAATTGACGAGAGAAACTATGAATGAATGAGGTTGATGGGGGTTACAATTTCATCTTATCCGCCCTCATATATCTACTCTTCTTATTTACTTTGCTTATTTATCATATTGTCATGCAAACTTTCTTGGTCTACCCTTAACCCAATCCCTTGGTGAAAAGAGCTTATTACTAATTATCGGCTTGCTATCCCTAGCCTCCCCTAAAGAACGGAAGCAAAATACAATTGATCGTCCTACCCCTATCCCTAGGTGGTATTAACATAATCAAGGAATTCTCCCCAGTTCATGACATTATCGTACGTCCCCATATCAATAAAGACAAACAACATCTACCGAATGAGTTAAACTGTAGAACCATTAAGTACAGGTAAAGAACCCAACAATTGATAAATCAAGCATATGCAAGCATATAAAGTAAACAAGAATTTCAATATATGAGAGTTTCAAAAGATTACACTGTTCCCCAACAACTAAGGATTTAGTTCACCATAATCATGGTGAAACTAGATGAATTGAATGGAAGAATGGAAAAAGCAAACCCTAGAATTGATAAAGTGGAGCCTAAGCATCCAAGAAATCTCCTCCAAAGGTGTAAAGCTGATGTGGACTTTGTTCTCTGCCAAAGGAATTACATTTGAATTCGTACTAGGGCTATATATAAGCCAAAAAGATAACAGAAAAGATCTCAGAATCCAAAATATAAAAACAGACAACCGCCCAGGCACCTAAATTAGCCGCTCAACGGTTTGCCTCAACACACGCCACCGCCCAGGCGCCAGAAAAGACCGCTGAGCGGTTTGCCTCTTGTCGCTCTGGACGCTCAGCGTCACCGCCTGGGCGCCAGACAACAACTTTTCCTTGCACTAGGACGCTCAGCGGTGGAATTGACCGCTGAGCGGTTCACAGACTCTTTTTTTCTTCCTTTTTCTCCTTCATTCTTGAGTCTATGACCTTCCTACTTCATTGCCATCTTCCATTTTCATCAAAAACCCTGCAAAACAATGCAAAACAAGCATAATATCTCTAAAAACAACTTTTGACTCTCATGTAACACAACTTAAGAGTTTTACTTAATTCTAAGCTCATTTTAAGCTACAAAGGGTGTGTTTTAATATCAAATTTATGCATGAAAATAACGGTTTTGAGACCCTTATCACCTACGCGTTTTGGTGGCTACAGCGCAAACTTTTACTCGCAGTGCGATGAGGGTTGTAGCGGTAAAGGCGCAACAATGGTGCAGCGAGGGCGCAACAACTGTATGACGACGTGGTCGTTCTGGTTTTTCTCGATTCTCTTCATGCTAGCTCGCGGGAAGGATCTCTGTTGACAGTGGCTGACAAATGCAGCAATAGCGGTTGCAAGGGGTACCGACGATGGTAGTAGAGTGAATTGTGGCCTTAATCTTGTAGTTTCTGATCTTGTTTATTTGATTTTGCAATTTGAGATGGCGAATTGGGTTTCTTGATTATTGCGAAAATGGGTATTCTTTGAAATCTTCTCTACAGGTCTGAGTTTCGCTAATTGTGGTTAGGGTTCAGATTGAGAAGGTTAGGGTTTTGAATTTGGGAAATTCTTTTTGAGTTCTGTGTGAACACAATTAAGGTAAGAAACACTTTATGAATGTAATCTTTAAAATGTGTTATTAATCTATCTTATTACAATCGTTTAAAAAATGAAAAGAAAGTAATTTCTCTTTCCCATCCTCTTAAATAAGTGGAAAATCTCCTAACTGATCACGTTACCTAAAAATCAGCTCCTTAACCCCTAATAATAGGTCAGCATAAGACCTTTATTTAACGGCATAAAATAAAAGACTTTTAACAATATTTAAACTTAAATAAAAGTAGCATAAAAACCTTCTAACAATCCCTCCCTTAAACTAAATTCCAAAGGCCTTTAGTTTATTTCCGATGCTGCAATCATGCCCAGCATACTTCTAATCTTCACAAACTGCTCTAGCTTGAGTGGTTTAGTCATTATGTTAGCTATTTGATTTTGAGTGCTGTAGTGACTTAACTTGATTTTCCCTTCCTTAACCAGATCTCTTAAGAAATGAAATCTAACATCAATATGTTTGCTTCTGCCATGCAATACTAGATTCTCTGACAACTTAATAGCTGAATTACTATCACACATAATCAAACTATGTTTTTGTCTTTTGAAACCTATGGTCTCCAAAATTCTCATGATCCAGATGCATTGACATGCACATGAAACTGCAGCTACGTATTCAGACTCTATAGTAGATAATGTCACTATCGGTTATTTTTTGGATGACCATGAAACTGTACCAGTTCCTAATGAAAAAAAAATCCTTTTGTGCTCTTTCTATCATCTACATCACCTGCATAATCACTATCTGTGTAGGCCATCAGAGTTATATCTTCTCCTTTCTTGTAAAGTATTCCCAGTTCTGTAGTTCCCTTTATATACCGTGGGATACGTTTGACAGCATGCCAATGAATCTCTGAAGGATTCTCCATGAATCTGCTAATAAGGCTAACCACATACATTAGGTCAGGTCGAGTTGTCGTTAGATACATGAGGCTTCCAACTGCTTGTTTGTAGAGTGTGGCATCTGCTTTAGGCCCTACATCATTTTTGGATAATTTCATTCCTGGGACTATTGGGTTTTTGACTGCATTGCATTCCATCATATTAAATCGAGCCAAAACTTCATGTGCATATTTTCTTTGACATATAAAAATGCCATGTGAATTATGCAAAACTTCAATTCCCAAAAAAGACATCATCTTCCCCAAATCAGTCATGTCAAAGGCTGACATCATAGACTCTTTAAACTCATCACACATACCTTTATCATTGCTAGTATAAATCAAATCATCTACATATAGACTTACAATAAGAATTTTACCTTCCTTTGCTGACTTTGTGAATAAAGTGTGTTCACAGTAACATCTTTCAAAGCGATTTTACAAGAAATATGCTTTTATTTTGTTATACCATGCTCTAGGTGCTTGTTTGAGTCCATAGAGTGCCTTCTTCAATTTATATACCTTTTCTTCCTCCCTCTTTTTGATGAATCCAGCTGGTTGTTGAACGTATATTTCCTCCTTCAGTTCTCCATGAAGGAATGTGCTTTTCACATCTAGTTGAAATATGAACCATCCATTTTTTGCTGCCATAGATAGAATTATGCGAATAGTATCTAATTTGGCCACAGGTGCAAATACCTTCATGTAATCCATTCTGTAGTGTTGTGCATAGCCTTTTGCTACTAACCTTGCTTTCAATTTGTCAACTTCACCGTTCTCCTTGAGTTTTGTTTTGTAGACCCATTTTACTCCAATTGGTTTTACATCTTTGGGAGCATGAGTTAATTCTCAAGTTTGATTTCTCTCTATAGCGTCCATCTCTTTCACCATTTCCTCTTGCCACTTCTTTTTTATTGGATCAAAAAGTCTGTATGCCTTGGATTCATCACTGACTCCAAACAGAACACACAATTTGCTCTTGTTATCAAGCTTAACTCGTTGCTGGTCTGGTGTGTGGACATGAACAAGGCAACCAAACACACGAAAGTAATCAACAGATGGTTTTATTCCACTCCATGCTTCCTCTGGAGTCATATCTTGTATTGCAGATGTAGGACTTCTATTCAAAATGTGTGCACACCATTTTGTTGCTTCTGGCCAAAAGAGTTTTGGAACCTGTCTTCCAATCAGTATAGTGCGAACCATATTGATGATGGTTCTGTTTTTCCTTTCAGCAACCTCATTCTGTTGGGGAGTATAGGCAGTTGTTAGTTTCCTTCTTATCCCTTGATTTCTGCAAAATTCCTCAAATTCTTTTGAGCAAAATTATCCTCCTCTATCAGTTCTTAAACAAATAATGCTTTCTCCAACTTTTTTAAATAGAGCCTTGAAGTTTTTGAACAAGGAGAACGTTTCAGACTTCTCACTCAGAAAATATAGCCAAGTTTTCCTTGTTAGATCATCAATAAAGCTTAAAAAACATCTATTATTGCTGCTGGAAGTTGGTTTGATTGGCCCACACAAATCTGTTTGAACAAGCTCCAGTTTCCTAGATGCTCGCCATTCTCTTTTCTTGGACATAATGAGTTTGTGTTGTTTTCCTTCCTGACATTGTGTGCAAATTTCTTGAGGGGTTGTGATAAGATGTAAACCTGTTACCATTTGCTTAGAAGCAAGATTGCTCAAAAAATCATAGCTTAAGTGCCCGAGCCTGTTGTGCCAGAGTTGAGAATTATTTTCTGCATTCATCTAAAAACACATATTTGTTCCCATGGTTGTTGTTAAAACAAACATCCTTGTTGGAAACAGGATGGCTCAGTTTCAACACCAAGAGGGGGGTGAATTGGTGAGGTTTAAAAATTAAAGTCTTTTCAAAATCTTTTTCACAAAGTAAAAACCTTTACAAAGTTTCTTGAATCGCAAGGAACGAAAATTCTAAATGCAGCAGAAATGTAAAGTTGACTACGTAAACAGTTAAGTCGACTTAATGTAAAAGTGTAAGGATAGAGAAATCAAACGCAGAGTTTTTATACCGGTTCGGCCTCAATGCCTACATCCAGTGTCCTTCCATAATCCAGAAACAAATGCACTATAATGGTCAAGGTTTTTACAACAAGGCTTTTATAGAGACCTCCACGTCAAAAATATAAAACACCTCTCTAACCCTTTAACCAAAATATAGGCAGCAACACAAAGATCTGCAGCAAGATATCCCTTATTCTGCAATCTTTAACCCACTTTGAACAATCCTCAAAGTGTCCAGACTCCACGAGTCTACCTCCTGTAATCACAATAGGATAACCAATCTTCAATAGATTGAAAGCAGTCTTGATCAATATGAATACACCAGTTGTGCAGAATCTGATCAAACAGTAAGCGCAATACAGTTCCTCCTTAAGACACTCTTGCAAGAAAGATCTCCACCGTCTTCTTGATGAGTTCTTGGAGCCTTTTCTCATAGATCACAATATGTAAATCAAAATGAAAATGTTAGAATAACCAAAGTCTTTGTGATCAACTAAGTCACGTCTATTTATAGTTTTCTATAAATCAGACGCTCCTGTAGTCGATTGTGCTACTAATGAAGTCGACCATCATCAAACAGTTATAACAATTAAGCAAATTAGCAGCAATCATAACAACCAAATTGATTTTGAATTTAATACAGTTGACTATCATAAATGTTTTAACAGAAATTTGAAATATAGTCATTACTGTACACAGGCATTAACAGAATTTCAAAACAAATAAATAAGTCGGATCCACTACGCATGTAGTCGACTTAGGCACTTCAGCTTAGTTTGAAAATCTTTTCAATGCAAAATCACACACAACACTGCTTTTGAAACTGTGCATAGTCACGAGTTTTAATCGATTTACTTCATAATGAACTCGACTTAAAACTTACAATTATGCCACACAATAAAAGTTCATCAAAGTGCATGTGGTTTTCTTTTCATAAACATATGTAATACAATCATAAGTGATGTAACATCCATAAGATCAATGAATATGCATTCATATATCAGAATCAACAAAAACATGTTCATTTAGATATCATCCACAATAAAGAATAGAACATGTAACACATAACAATACATGTGTTATTAATAATGTGTTGTCATCATCAAAAACCAGAGTAACTAGAGCACTGTGAGATTAAGGTTCAACTAAACCAGTGTTTCCCATATCAACAATCTCAACAATCCTGATAGAATTCATTAGAATTTCCCATAGTATTCCTTTATCAGGATGTATAATTGTGCAAGTATTGCTTACTATTTTGATGCTCAGCCCCTTTTCCTGAAGTTTTCCTATGCTCAATAAATTGTTTTTCAGTTCAGGAACGTAAAATACATGCGTAATGACATGCATCAATCAATTTACCTCCATTTGAATACTCCCTTTCCCCATTACATTTGTGTGAGTATCATTTCCTAGCTTGACTTTTCCTCTAAAGTTCTCATTTAACTTTGAGAACTATCCCTTGTTGCCACTCATGTAGTTGTTGCATCCTGAATCCAAGAACCAATCAGTTTTCCTTCCTTCTTTGTTATTCATGAGAGTCATTAGTAAGATCTCTTCCTCATGTTCTTCCATTTCTGCATAATTTGCTTTCTTCTCCCACATTGGACATTCATATTGAAAATGTCCAAGTTTATGACATTTGAAACATTCAACTTCACTTTTGTTAAATGTTTGTCTCCCTCTTCCTCTACCTCGGAAGGCTCCCCTTGCTCTCCCTCTTCCTCTTCCATATTTCTCCTCAAATACAGTTTGCATAACCTGCTCTTCTTCCACTGAGCATGTTATTCATTGCTCATGTACCAATAGACTACTTTGCAATTCATCTATAGTCATAGTGTTCATGTTGTTGGATTCCTCAATTGAGCATACTACATAATTGGATTTAGTACTCATAGACCGCAAAATTTCTGCAGTTATGACACTTTCTTCTATTCTTTCTCCTGCTACTTTCATGTTTTTGGCTATCTTTAAAGTTCCGCCAAAATATGAACTCACCAACTCTCCTTCCTTCATTTGCAATATCTCAAATTTTTTACGTAAGGCCTGCAACTGCGCACGTTTCACCGTTGTGGATCCTTGAAATTTCTGCTTCATGGAATCCCATATATTTTTGGACGTTTCATCGTTTAGGATTGTGTCCAAAATCTCTCTATCCATTGCTTGATAGAGATGATTCTTTATCTTCAAATCTTTAAGTTGTTGTTCTTCCAGCCTTTTGAGATCCGCATCTGTTGCATTTGTTTTGCTTTAACACCATCAATTTTGTGCTCCACCAAGCTCCGATACTCCTTAGAACGCAAGAAGTTTTCCATTAACTTTGCCCAATGGTCATAGTGACCATTAAATTTTGGAATGGTAGTTTGGACATTAAAGAAATGCAGTATAGCTAGGAAATGACTCCTAGGTCGTCTCTCAAGGACCAATTTTGCGGTTCAAGAATTAAGTCAGACACGAAGTGGGGGGTTTTGTGAAAACGTTGTGGTGAATGCGGAAAAATTAAATGAAAACACTTACGCAAACAGATAATTAAACACAGAATTAAAAATGGTTTCAAAGACAGAATAAAAACAGTCGGTCATTAACTTAATTACAATGTTTCCAATCACAGATCAACAAAATAAAGTTGCGACTTAAACCTCTAATCCAACAAAGTTAACCAACTAAGCGAAGGTTAACCCTGTTTTCATAAAAGCGAACTAAGCGAACGCAGTGTTAATGTCAAATATAATTTACACCATGTAGTTACATCAACTAAGCGAAGATGTAACACCAATTGGGCAACTAAGCGTATACCCAATTGTAAGTGCAAATACAGGTTTCAAATTAACGAAGGTCAGAGTAGCAACCACAGTTACAGTTCAGAAATCTCAAGGAAACATCACAATATAGCTAATGACCAACTCAGTTAAATTAAGCTATCATTACAATTAAAGTAACACGACCAAACACATTAGACAACATTAAAACAAATTAAAATACTAGACACCAACACTGTTACAAACTGATTAACAAACACAGTTAAAAATAATTAAACTCAACACTAACTCAAACACATTAAACTCAACCTATTAACTAAATTAATTAAAAACCGAAGAAACCAACAAGCCTAATTTAATCCTAGCAAATTACTTGACACAATAGCAATTAACAAATGAATTTGAAAGTCCAATTGGCCAAAGAAAAACCTCATGGTCGTGCACTACTCTCCACCAAGACCAAATCACTTTTTAATCTTCAATGAACCACCAATTTTGTTGTCTTTTTGTCCCCATGTGTACCATATCTCAAAAGAAATTAAAATATGTTTTAAACAACCAATTCAAAACCGTTCCATCACTTCTCCATTCAACAATTTCGGAATCCACACTCCAAGACCACAAAAACCGAACCCACCAAGTGAATTCTACAAAAAATGCTTCAAAGACCAATGAGCAAATGGAAGATACCATGGGTGCTCCTACCAATGTGCCAAGTAAGCTGAACCAAATGAAAACAAACTCCAAAAACCTCTCACCATCCTTGCAATTCTCGGTAGCAACAAGCCAAAACCAAAGCTCAAAGTAGAAAAATTCTATTAGTCAAAAGAAGCATCATATGTGTTTGTCCAAAAATGGCAGAAACTTAAATGCACCTTCTCTCATCCTTCCTATCTCCATTTTCGGTTTTCTTTCTCTACCAACACACCATTCATGTTTTCTTCATCCCTACTACCGTAAACACACCATAAAACTTAAGGTATCAAATTCAAAACAAGTCATGAACAATAAATCCAAACATATGCAACTTCAACCCAACCAAATCTTCCATTTCTTCAAGTTTCTTTGCAAAAACGAAAATGAATCCCTAGCCTTCAAGTCCAGCACCGTCCAGCCACAATAAACATCACAAAGTTCTGGTTGTAAACTTGCTTCAAACATCCAAACCGAAAAACAAGAAGAAAGAGTCCAAATCACAACACCCACACATCGACTTAAGCTCTCTTCAACCCAAAACTCACATAGAACTCCATTTTTATCATCCAACCAAATAAAATGCAAAGAAAACCATGAGCAACTGCAGCAATGGAAGAGGAAAACGAAATATAAAGTTACTCAAACCGAACAACCACCATAGAAGTGCAAAGACAAGCTCCCAAGCTCAAGCTTCAAACATCAAGAACAAGCAAATGGAAGTAGAAATGAATGGTTTTTCACCACCAATAAGCTAAGACAACCAAGAGTAAGTTAAGATAATAAGAAAATCTGCAACTTTGCTCATTCAAGTGGTCAAAACCGAAGCACCATAACAAGTCATCCATGAGAGTTGTTCATACATGAAAACCCTAGGAGAGAAAAGTTCAAAACCATGAGTATGAAGTGTGTAAAAGTGAAAAGTGTGGAATGCCTTTATGTGTCTCGGCAATTCCCTTCCAAATACCGTCCCACACCCTAAAAATGGTGTGGTCCACCTCTAATAAACCCTAACCTAAGAGACATGTCCTACACATGGGTTTTTTTACAAAATTTCCCCTAAAAGGGTCCAAAACACCTAATTCTAATTAAGGACTTCTAGAAAACGAAATTACAACTTTAATTAGAATCTAAATGACTAAATGTTGAGCCTTTGAATGTGTCATGCCATATCTTAATGCTCCAGATGATGTTTCCACAACTTCCCTGCAACCAGAAATGCACTTAATCAGCTCAGAAAATCCAAATTAGCACAATTACGAATTTCCGACCAAATTAAGCAGAATTCGGAAAACGGGGAAATAACAGACAATTAAACACAATTCCGTGGTTTATTCTAGCACAATAAACTAAGTGAAATCAATAAAATATCGACTCATCACTCACGTCTAAATTTTCTTGGTTCAAGCCCCTGTGAAGGAGCTCTGATACCAAATTGTGAACACAATTAAGGTTAAAAACGCTTTCTGAATGTAATCTTTAAAATGTGTTATTAATCTATTTGATTACAATCGTTTCAATAATGAAAAGAAAGTAATTGCTCTTTCTCATTCTCCTAAATGAGTAGGAAATCTCCTGATTGATCACGTTACCTAAAAATCAGCTCCTCAACCCCTAATAATAGGTCAGCATAAGACCTTTATTTAACAGCATAAAATAAAAGACTTTTAACAATATTTAAACTTCAATAAAAACAGCATAAAAACCTTCTAACATTGTGATGCTTATTGTTCTTGTTCCTTGATGGCTGTTGTTGGATGCATGGGTTGCGCCAATGAAGGTGTTGGTTGGTACTGCCATGGGGTCGCGGTGGCAGCTTCTTTCTAACTGAGTTCCCTGGTTTTGGTTTGTGTAGAGTTTTGGGCCAGATTGGGCCTGGTTGCACCTTCAATTGGGGCCTTGTTTTCAGAAAAAGAAGCAATGGAACAAGCTTAAATAAAATAATTAAAAATATAATAATAATAATAATAATAATAATAATAATAATAATAATAATAATAATAAGTGTTTTATTGGGTTGGGCTGTGTTTTGAATTGAGCTAGTCTTTTGGGCTGTGAGATCCATGGTTACACAGATTTAAAAAGGAACCCAAAAATAAAAGTAAGAATGAGATAAGGAGAATTTAAAATAAAAAATTATGTCTCAAAAATTAAAATAATAGAAAATAAAATTAAATGAAATTGGAAATGAATATTAATTGGGTTTAAAAAGGGAAATAATGATGTTATAATCATTAATTAAAAAAATAAATGATGTTTTATTTTTGGATTGATATTGAATGATATTTATTTATTTGTTTTGTTATTTATTATTGGAGTGGAAATCATGAGGGGTTTATTTTGAACACTTTGGATTTTGAATGAGACTTTAGATAATGATGAATGAACAAAGTTAGGTAGAGAATGAGAATAGTTGTTGTGTTTAGGGATATGATGAACTTTGATTGATGATTGAAACGAGTGAGTGTCGGGATGTACCTTGGTGTGTGGTTAATGAGCATCAGAGTGGGGGATAGGTCCGCTTGCTGTACCTAGTAAATCCTGAGACTATTGATCGATCGAGATAACCACTCCTTTTAGCCTTGTGTGCGAAAAGGGGGTGCTCGGGTATTGAGCCTTCTTTGTATGGGGGTGATGGTGTTTGCCTTGTGTGTGACAAGAAACATGTTCCTTAGCCAGGATGGCGGGACTACTCGAATAGACCTGTAGGGGAGGCTACAGGTTTGTGAGGTAGGGTACAGAAATGTGATTGATTCTTTTCGCTATGGAGTTATGGTATTGTGAAGGCTCATGGTGTTATTCATGATGAGGTTAGTTCTGATGTACATGTGATGATGATTCGTAGTGACAAAGTGTTTGGAGATGATGTTGATAAGGATGACGTTGATGGTATTATCATGATATAGTTAATGAGGATGTTGATGATGATCATGGTGTATAAATGATTATGTCAGTAGGACAACGTTGTAAATGATTGATTTGTTATTAAGTTGTGCTTGCTTTCTATGTACAGATTTTATTGTCATTGGTTGTGCTATGGTAGCTTACCCATATTTGTTGTGTTTATGGTTGTGTGTGTGCATAACTTTTTGTTATACAGGAGCAAGAGATGTTGCAGATGCTCCAGGTGCAAGATAGAGATGCAAGAGTGAGAAAAAGACTTGTGTTATATAAAGTTTTGTGTTATAAATGTTAGAAACAATGTAATTGAGTTTACTTTATTTCCTTTTTATTTTATTAATTTCGTTATTATATAAGTGTATTTTGTTGAGATTGTTGACAACACAATTTCTATATCACTCTAGTTTTTTATGATGAGAACACATTGCTTAATAACAAGCATATGTTGTTGTTGTATTGCATGTTCTTATACTGATTGATTGTTATATCTGTTGAACATGTTTATGTACTGTGTTACATGTTCCTATGGTAATTGATTGATATATCTGTGGAACGTGTTTATGTGCTTTATGTGCTATGTGCAATGCATCATTACATATGTTTTACTGCACATGTTTTAAAGCTGAAAACCACAAGCACTTTCATGAACTTATAACTGTGTGACAAAGCTATAGTGCAGTCGACTATATTATTAATGGATTCGACTATGCTAAAATCTTTGTACAGATTTTGAGAATTAGTGCTTTGTGAAATTTTGAGAAGAAAAGAATTTCAAAATGTTTTCCATGTTGAAGTCGAATATGTGCACCACACATTCGACTATGTTTGTTGTCTGCTTTGAAATTTTGTTTTGCTCGTGCACTCTAACGGCTATATTTTCAAAAGTTAGTTGCGCATTGATGACTTGGTCAACTGTATTAAATGTGTTTTATTTTTGGTTGACTGTAAGCTACCAGGTTGACTAATCTGTTATAACTATCATAATCCAGTCGACTGAATTAGTAGCTTATTCGACTGAGAGTCTATCTGTTTAACATAAATCTATAAATAGGTTGAACACAAATATGTTTAGAGACTTTTGATGATCTAACAATTTCATTTCTATTTTAGATTGAATTCTCTGTTTTAATAGCTCCAAGAATTCTCCAAGAAGACGGTGGTGATCTTTCTTGAAGGAGATTTAATGGGAAGTTGTCTGCGCACACATTGATTGATCAATAATCTTCGCAAAGAAGGTGCTTCTAGTTTGATCACATTGAGGCTTGGCATCCTTGAAGACTGCAGCATATTTTCTGGCTTGGCATCCGTGAAGACTGTTGTTTTGGACCTGTTGAGTACAGGCGATTGTTCACTTTGAGGATTGTTTAAAGTCGTGATTGGAAGATTGCAGAAGAAGGAACATCTTGCTACAAGTCTTGTTGTTGTTGTTGCCTATAGTTTGGTTAAGGGTTAGAGAGGAGATTTATATTTTTGACATGGAGGTCTTCTATAAATTCCTTGTTGTAAAAACCGCAACCATTATAGTGCATTTGCTTCTTAGGTTGGAAGGACACTGGATGTAGGCATTGTTGGCCGAACCAGTATAAAAACTAGTGTTTGATTTTCTCTATCCATGCACTTTTACTTTACAGTCGACTTTACATTTAACACAGTCAATTACGTTTTTCCGCTACATACAAATTTTCATTACTTGCATTTCAAGAAAGTTAAAAAAAGTTTTATACTTTGATTTCAAGATTGCGAAAAGAACTTGATTTTGATACAACACCAATTCACCCCCCCCCCCTCTTGGTGTAAAACGAAGCCTACCTGTTTTCCAAAAATTAGCACTAGATCTGGTTTTCATAAGATATTTGAAAAATTAGTCGACTCTGTTTTTCTTTGATTCGACTATAAACCAAGGGATGGCTTCCTGTTTTCAAACTTTTGGTGAAGGTGCTTCAAAAAATAGATCACCTCTGTTTGCTGGCGAAAATTATCCATTTTGGAATATTAGAATGCAAATATTTCTTGAATCGCAAGATAAAGGAATTTTGGATGCCACTTTAAATGATCCTTTTGTGCCTACAAAAGTTGTTGAAGAGAAAATTGTTTTGAAACCTTTTACTGAGTGGACTGCTGATGAAAATAGAAAAGCTCAGTATGATATTAAAGCTAGAAATATTATTACCTCTGCACTGACTATTGATGAATTTTTCAAGATATCTCAATGCAAATCCGCAAAGGAAATGTGGGATGTCTTTGAGGTAACTCATGAAGGCACAGATGAAGTAAAGAGAGCAAGAAAGAATTCACTGATACAAGAGTATGAATTGTTCAGAATGAAAGCTGGAGAAACCATCTATGATGTGCAGAAACGATTCACTCACATTGTAAATCATCTCATGGCTCTCGGGAAGGTATTTTACAAGGGAGAAATCAATATCAAGATTCTGAAAAGTATGAACAGAAATTGGCAACCAAAAGTCACAACAATCTCTGAATCAAAAGATCTCACAACGATGAACATGGCTACCTTGTTTGGCAAGTTACGTGAACATGAATTGGAACTTGGTAGATTAAAGGATGAAGAGGAGATTGAAGAAAAGAAGTCCATTGCTTTGAAGGCTACAAGCAAGAACAAATCTGAAACAGACATGGACGAGAAAGACTTGATGACCTTGATGGTAAGGAAATTTAGTCGACTTATGTATAATGATAGTCAACTGACTAACCATGCAGGTCAAGGCAAAAAGAATAGCTTCAGTAAAAATGTTGTCCATTGTTACGAATGTGGAAAGGAAGGACACATCAAGCCTGATTGTCCTGAATTAAAGCCTAAGTAGAAAGGAAAGAAAAGATTCCCTCGAGGCAGAAACTTAAAAAGAAAAGGAGCATACATTGCTTGGGAGAATACTGATTCTGAAGGCTCAAGTGATGAAGATGTTGATCAAGAGGAGGAATCCAACATCTACCACATGGTTGGAACATCAAGTGATGACAGTGACAGTGATGAAGAATTTGAGAAGCTACCAACATAAGAGAAATATCATCAATTTATAGAGACATTCAGAGAACTACATGCTTGAGATTTAAATTTTAAAAAACTACCTGTTTTCCAACATAATTCCCCAATGGTATTATGATTTTAAAAAATTTAAATTTTACTCATAATCGAGACATTCCAAAATTCAAGATGTTACATTTGCTTAAGATTTCTAGACCATTTGATGGTGTTATTCTTCCCTTGCATGGTGTCAATTCGATTTTGTGCTTGCAACTAGGTATACGCTTAGTTGCCTAATTGGTATTTGATTTTTGCATAGTTAATTGGACTGTGTGTGCAGAATTGATTAGACTTGTGCATAATTGATTAGACTTGTGCAATGTGTTTACTTAATTCACATTTTTGAAGACCGGATTAACCTTCGCTTAGTTGGTTAATTCGTGTTGGATTAGGGGTGAGAGTAGTGTTTAATTGTTGTTAATATGTGATAGGAAGCATTGCAATTGATCTAGATGTCAATCTGTTTTAATCTATGTTTAAATTCGTGTTTTAATAGGTTCATTTCAATTCACAATTCTGCTCACAAAATCTCCCCCACCAAGTGTTTGATCTAATGACTGAACCAAATGTTGGTCCTTGAGAGACGACCTAGGAGTCACTTCCTAGTATTATACTGCACTTAATTGCAAATTAATTTGATTCGGGTATGACCTCGATCAATTCTCAATCAAATGCAAGACCTTTTTAGATTATTCACAATGAATTCAACCAAAGTACATTGTGTTTAATCATGTCTATTCTTAAATTTCCTAACCAAATTAAAAGCTAATTAATCAAAGTAAATTCTCAATTGATTATAGTTGAAATTATTACCACCAATCAAAGTACATTCTCAATTGATAGCAAAAACCTATTTAATCATATGAAAGTTTCTAAATTCAATCAAAGTAGATTCTCAATCAAACCTAGAAACCCTTGAACTCATATGATTAATATGCATGTAGATTCAAACACCTTATGATGCAAAAATAATTGTTTTTAATATGATTCAGAGATGAAAGACATAGGAGAAGAATAACTCAAATCAATAATCAAAAGAAACAATTTCATTAATTCAACTTAACCTCAGAATCCATAACAAAATTACAATGGAATAGCCCTAAAAGCTTAGCCCTCCATAAATGGAGTGAAACACATGGTAAAATAAAAGTGAGAGGAGTGGTGGATGATGGCTTCCAGTGGAGGAGTCTGAGTGAATGAATGCGTTATTTCTACCTTCCTGGGTCTTTTTATATAGGCTTGATTAAGTTTAGACTCTGAATATTCTATTGATAAGATATTTCCTGTTGATATTTTTAGATTAAATTAATTATCTTAAAAATATCAACTGAATTATCTATTTCATTAATGTCCTTAAATTTTCAAAATTATAGAAAAGCCCTTGAAAGTTCCTCTATTTACACTTCAGCCCCTTTATTTCTTTAAAAATTACACAAAAGCCCATAAGTTGACCAGACTTTGACCAGAGGAGACTTGTTGACCAGCTTTGACTGAGGCATGACGCAACGAATTAGGTGCTACATGTGATCAATAGATAGAAGGATGTTTATAATTATCTTTACAATGCTTGTTCACTTGTGGTCTTCCTCAATTCTTGCTAGTTTTTTCTTTTTCTTCCTTAGGTCTTGGGATATAGACTTTTCTTCCTTTGTGATAAGTTAGTATTCATTGTCCTAACGTCATGGTAGGAGTTTCTTTTTTGTTATCCATCAAATCTGCAAGGAAAATGATTTGGTTCTTTGGTACCCATCTAGAGTTGGGTCTAACCTCGTTAGTTTTGTTTGTCTTTTTCTTTTCAGAATTGGACTTAACGTTGAAGATTTCCTTTCCAACTTTAATAAATCTAATAAATTTTGATGAACATGAATGATCAACAGGTTTATCGTTAAATCTTGGTTTACCGTTAAATTCTAAGCTTGTTTTGTCAAAAGGACATTTGCTACTATTTATTAACATCTCTAAACGCGTGTAACCTTCATGAGTTCTATTTTACACTTTGAGCAAAGTGTCATTTTCTTGCAAAAATTGTTTAATGGGTTTAGTATTTTCGACCCTAGTAATTGTATTCTCTTTAATCTTTTCATTATCTAAAATAAGATTTTCATTTTCTAGCTTTAAGACTTTAAATTTTTCTTCAAAACTACTAACTTCTTTTTGTAAAGACTTTATATTGTCTTTAGACAATGTTAAATCAATTTTTAAAATCTTGTTTTCCTTCGACACATTTATATATTATTCTCTCAATTTTTTATATGAGTATGCTAAGTTAGAAGAATTAAACATTAATTCATCATATGCTTTAATAACAGAGTAAAGATCATTGAAATACCTAATCGTCAAAGTCGTCTAATGTATCACACGTTGGATCAACCATTAGGCATAGGTTGACTTCTTTGTCTTAATCTTTAGATGAACTTGGATCTTTTAAGATGCTTACTACCTCATCTACTTTGTTTTGTCTTCTTCATATGTGGCAATCAATGTGTCCCACATATGTTTGCACTTTTGCATTGTTGTACTTCTTCATAAACCTCTTCACATAAAACATATGTTAGAATACTTTTGGCTTTAAAGTTTAGAAAATACCTTGATTTTTGATCATTTGACCAAGAGCTTTTAGTTGTTGGCATTTCTTTACTATTCATGAGTATGAAATTTCTCTTTTTCATAATATCCCACATTTCAATATTGCAGATTCAAAGAATGTAATCAAATTTTTATAAATCAAAAGGGCAAAATACAATTTTTATTATCTTTTAGGGTGTGGAAGGAAATTACGGAAGTGCAAAAGATATTCGTTTTTCATTATAATCTCGGACAAGGCTTGGAATAGTCTAATATCAATAAACAAGCCCAATTCCTTTAATAGCCCAATTCCTTTAATAGGTTGGGTCATAATAGGGCCCATCCATTTTCAGGGACATATCGCAACGTTTTGGTTATCTTCTGGTTCGACGTCAGCTGGAAGCAAAGAACTTTTCAAGCGGTGACGGAATGTAGAATGAATTATGAAAGCTAATTTTTGAAGTTGCTATCTGCATCTTGGTATTACCTCCATTATTTTATTTTGTTTTATTTTATTTGTTTTCAGTGTAAAAATTGTTTTACCTCTATTATCCTCTGCTGAATCTTCTTAAAAAAAATTATTCTGTTTCCATTTTCTTAAAATCTATGATATTGGATGCTTTGATGATTATTATGTTTAGAAAATTTGGTTCCTGCGCATCTTCCTCATGCTCCAAGAGAAAAAGGAATTAAATTTACTTACGCATATTGTTAGAAAATAAGGATTAGGAAAATTAGAAATTAAATATTCCCAAAAGAAATAAAGGGTTGTGGGGGTATTGTATACAATTATGGTAAATATATGTTGCTAGTTTTGAATAATGGCAATTTTTATAACTTCTGGAAAATGGGGATATGAACTAATGGCATTACACATACAAGTGGGTCATTGAAAGGCTATATAAATTCTAATTTCTGTAGCCAGAGCTTACAATTTTACCATCACAATCAGAAACAGCTGCACAGTGAACATGTTGCTCCGTCTGAATTTACTAAGAACAATTTCCTTCTTAAACTTGGATTTTACCACCTCTGCTTGTGCCTCCAACAACTATTTCAATAAGATAATTATTCTATCCATCAACCTTTTAACTATATTTACACGGTTACAAGAACCTATGAACAACTGGGATAAAGAAAATATCATGATGCATGGCTGCAACCAGAGAAATCTGTGTACAAGCAAATAGGTCTCGGATGGATTTTGTTGCTTTGGGTCTTAGTAATGGATAGTTCTTCAGTCTAGCCTCTATACAGATTGGGGCAAAGGAACCTGAAAGATTTGGGAGAAATGAAATGAATAAGTAGATTCTGCTTTAGCATGAATAGGTGAAAAATAGTTCTCATATAGAACTTTTAGTTCAATCATGCTTCCTAACCCTTATCTGATACAGGATGACTGTGCTTCAATCCCAATGTTATGCTTTTGACACCAATAATGTTCACATCCGCATTCGTCATTGCAATCTGTCACATCTTAGGAACATTCATTAAGAATCTTAGTGTTTGTTAATTATGAAAAGGATATTAACTTTCATTTCTTGGTTCTCACTCTTCCCCACATTGTACATTCAGGGAATGTTGAAGCATCACTTTCTTAAGTTTGTATGCTACTATTAGAGGCTGTAGGGACTTTGATGATCCACCAGAGGAATGACTTCATGTTGGATGAAATTTTAGTATTCCATTTTGATTTTAAAAGAAAATGAGACATTACAAAACTGAAACTATTCATCATTTTTTGAAAAAGCAAATAATGCCATGATGGGTTGATACTTAACAAGTAACAACACCTTGATTTGGTAAGCTACTTGTCCTCTGTCGTACGGACGAGTTTGTCATTTTCTTTTTGTATGCATGACTTGTTTTTGTTGTTTGATAATATTACCGGTATTTTTCTTTCATTTTTTCCTGAGAAAACCATTTTTCTTGTTCAGCAAACACATGCAACCCACCATCCCAAGAAACAGGCAAAATATTTGAGAGAAGCTGAGACAAATTTCCATCCAGTACTTCTCTACATGACATGATGAAACAATACAGGTGTCCAGAATTCTGTTATGTATAAATAATGCTCATCAACTTTACTTTTGTTGGTTAAGGGGCAAGACTTGTCTGTTGGATCGAGAAAATGAAGATGAGAAAGATCATTAGATTTGAAATACGTCCAAAACACGACAGCATTACAAAAGAATTTCACTATAAGCTTGCTGAAGCTGTAATACTAGTGCATATGGGTATTTCCTTTCACTGAACGAAACTAAAAGAAAACATTTTTACGTTGGAGGAGCTGGGATTATCATCTATACTGACGTTTTAGATGATGCTGCTTCACTGAATTGCTATCTATAAAAATTATGCAGTAGCTTGACTGTACAAAATACATGCCTCTCTTTGACAAAACTCTTAAAACTAGATTGAAAAGAAGGGGAAAATCAAACAACTGTTGTGAAGATATTTTCAGAATGCTGGTACATTTCGACCATATTTCTAACCTGCTCTTCTTTTTCAAGCTTCCAAGTGTTGTTGTTCTCTATGCCAGCTTAGTGTTTCTTTCTTTCGTAGTCAAAGGAACAGGATGAATTGGTTAAGTCCTGTTGTGGATAGGATCTGATCCTCTTGGCACTCTTCTTTTGCTGGATTGACTTGGATCAAACTCATGGTTGGAATTGGCTGAATTCTTCTCTGTGGGATCAAGCCGTTTGTTTCCATTTGCTGAGTTCTTCTTTCTGTTCAATAATTCCTCCGTAGTCTTCGTGGCATGTTGATTCTGCAACAATATCCTTTGGTCCTTTTGGCTGTGTCTTAGTGCAATTTCTGAACTTCTAAGGCCTAACACATTCTCTGGTTGAATTGATATTAGGAACACCACAAAGAGAAGAAGAATGATTTTTCTAGAAGGATGAAACACCATATTCCCTTCACCCTGAAACAAGAAGAGTAGATGATGCGTTTTTTCTGTTTAGAGTGACAGGAGAATAAGAAGCTCTCCCCTAATCTGTGTTCTTATGGTCCATTCCTGTAGACATAACCTTGTTATATATGTCATACTAGATTTGGAGGGGGCTTTTAAAGCTTAAAGCAGAGATGGCCTACAGGAATTTTTAGATTCATCTCGAATAACAAGCCTGAAATCTTAGCTAATTAAGGCTGTTACTGAAGAATCTGACAAGAATGAATAAAGGGGATTGGGACAATGTCCTTGAGAGGCCAAGTATATTTCTTTTTTCATTTCTTTCCCTACATGTCTATCATATGCCTGCTTTTTTCACCAAAAGAAGCCATACACCGTTGCCTGGACTCTGTCCTACTTGCCACATCATACTATACTTGTGTATGGATAAATAGGTCTTACATTCTCCGGTGCTTAAGCTTGGTAATGGCATACTTGGATAATTCAAAATATTTATAATTCTGGTATCTATATCTATTGAATTATTTTGCTTACTTTTTGCCTATATGTTGCAACTATCTTTTAAATTTGTTTATCAATTCAAGTGGAGTACTTCAATGATTGGATGATAGTATTTTATTATAACAACAAAACCAACATATGTTAATGCTTTGTTCTGATTTTGGATTTCTGTTTTGTGTTTATATTATATTAATTTTATATGTTGAATCTTAAGATCTACGTATGTCAGCTTAATACATGCTAATCTCATAACAAGCTGCATTATAATTTTGCAAAAGGTGCGCAGGTTTTCGGCATATAAAACTCTGGTCTTATATGGGGTTAATGGTAAATTACAATTCCTTTGTTATTAAGAAAGAGCCATGTTAAATATTATTTACTTTAATTAGCAAGACCATAACAGTGACAATGGGCCAGGCTGAAGGAGAAGATTGCAACAGTGCAAGCAGGTTATGTAAAGAATAGATAGGGGAATAGAACAGTTCCCAAAAGAAACAACCACTTGCTTTATGTACTTTTCTAACTTCTCTAAGATCTCCAAGTAACTTTAGAATTCCAAGCTCACTTCCCAAGGTAACAAAAACAACAACACTACTAGATTTCTTGGGCTGAATGTTACCTTTATGCTTTGTTCTACTTTTGGATTAGATGGGTTGCCAAACTCTATTTGTCCCTTCAAAATTTTTTGCTCTCTCTCTCTCACTCCCTTTCTCTTATTTTACTTTATTTAACATAAAATATCACATGCAACTAGGAACTGTCGAAAGCATAAATTCCTTGGTTTATTCTTAAATGAAGGGTGACTGGTCATGGTCCAAGTGAAACAACCAGCGGATTGAAATTTATCTCCTCTTTTCTAGATTTTCTTTTCTTTTGTTAATATTAAAGTGAGAGTTAAAATGACTCGTTGCTTTCTTCCTATATGGTTTGAAACTGCCTTTTGAGAGTGTCACCTCGTTTCTAATCACATTTCCTTAGAAGAATATGCTTTTTATTCTCTTCTGATTATTTATTACATTTATGCCAAAGGCTTAACATGTTGCATGCTAATGTTAGGGATAATGGTTTGTGTTAGACAAGGTCATCTTTTCGTGGTACATGACCCATCAAATTGAGAGAAGCACAAGCTCCTTATCTTCAAATAGATGATAGCTTTGGGATCCTTACATGGTTAGTTTCAAAGGGGTCCAACCCAAACGGCTTACTTTTTCTTTTGCTGGTAAACTATTTCGTTAGAAAGATTATGAAAATAATTGCACTCTTCCTGTGTCCAAAAAAGTGGTCTATGTTGATCTTGCCGCAAGAACATCACCACCTTCGTTGATCCCTAGAGGATGCCAAGTGCCAAAATGCTTTACACGTACGTCAATGTACATATTATACGGATATCAATATAATATCATATTCTCCAATGTTACTGTCTAAAAAGTAATTATATATGAATGATTATCTACTTTAAGTAATTGATCATTTGATGTCACTACTCTTTTTAGACGATAACATTTGAGAATTATGATTATCAATTACTTTGAATAGACTATTAGCACTTACAAGTTATGTTAATTACTTTGATATCACCTATTAAATTTATATTTTTCTTCTTCTCTCTATTTTCTTGGTGTCATCTAGCATTTGAGTGTCCACCCATTATTTTCGTTTTTAAGATCCTTTTGCCAAAATGGGAAAAAAAATGCTTAATGGGATCCTATTAGTACAAAGGATCTATGGTACGGTATGTACAATGCTAAGGGAAACTTGTTGGGTACTCCTATTTTCCGTTAGAAAACGAGTGAAACCAATCTATCTAAACATCTTTGTGGCAACCAGTTCTCATGGTTAACATTTTTACAGTATGAAACACAAAACAAAGATGAAAATGTTACACATTTAGGCTTTCGTAGATTCTGAAGACTGGTCTTAAAGGTGTAGGCTCTTTGTGAAATTGTTTTAAACCAAAGTGTTCCCCATAAGGCCAATGAGCACTCACTGAACAAGGCCACCACAAAACCACAAAAGACACCAAAAGAAGAATGGCAAAGCAACTTAAAGAAGATAAAAGCAAAAAACGAGTTGTAATTGTTACAGATAGCATCCATCCCCCATCTTTGAATAGTTTGATTTTGGTTTTTAGTTATTTGCTTTATATTAGTCTTGGATTTACTTGACAACTTCTAGACATTAAACAGCCTGGAACATAAGCACTCATGAAACTTTGGTCTTGCCAATTTGAGTAATCAAATCTTGTGAAAGAACTAGGGGAATAAGCAAAATGGTAGTAAAAAGATTATGAGGGAATTTTTAATATGAAGAATGAATGAATTGCAAGTTTGGAACATATTTGCTATGCAGGAGCAATCAAAGTTGATGATAAGACTGGTTGGCTGCTATAAATTCTTTACAAAAGAAAGGAAAAAAAGTTGAGCTACAAAGAGAATGTCACCAAAACATAAGCTAAAGTGAGATGCTTCTTTGCCATGGCTTTGATTCAAAATGGTTGGCCATCTTCAGTTATAATCATAACTAGGGTGTGTTAGAATATATGCTTATCTGCTTTGTTCAAAAGAGATAAAAACAAAAAATCTAATCAGACGTCAATTAATTTCCATGTTGCCCCACTGGTCCCTGTCTGTCAGAGACTGTTACTTCTTTCTCAATTTCGGTGCAACAATATCATGTTAAAAAATCTGAACTGTTTGGTGCCTGTTAATGTCATGTTCTAAGAAGAATTCGTATTCTATAATGTTTTTTTACCCTGATTTTAATATATTAAATGGTGTTTTTATTATATTTTAAAGTAATAAAAACAGTGTAATTTGAAGACATCGATATATAAAAAAGCCTGGTAAAAAAAATTAATTAGAAAATATTTATAGCCATAATTTAAGTTTTATTTATCATTTCCAAAAGGTTTAGAAATATCTTTACCCATATCTATCGATTAAACATTCTTGTAATCAATCACTTTAATGTATTGTTTATTTTGTTTTCGAAAGTGAAAAGTGAAATGAGAAAGAAATATTTAAACTGTCTTAGGCTTAGATTCTTAAGCAATATGAAACTATTAGGTATGGTAAGAATATAAGTTTCATGAGGTGTAAAAGAAATGATTGATCATTCCTAACAAATGGTTTAAAGGATTAATGGTTTATTTGGAAATCTCGTTACCATCCTATAGCAGACACTAATGCTCCAAACTCATGTTCGTCAAGTAACATTGTTTCAGTTAATCATCCATTATATAAAGTATTGTTTGTTTTGAAGCTTATATAAAAATCATCCATTAAGTTTTTCGGAATTTTTATTTCAAATAATATATAAAAATTCAACAACATATATAAAAAAGAAAAAGAAAAAATATATATTATATTTTCATATAAGTTTTTTATTTCATTTGTGTGACGTTCCAAATTATATAGAAAGACATACATATAATCAAGACGTCATCATGAATAATAATAGAAAGCAGATTTCCCTTAGTCTTGTTATTTTGAAGAGCCTTTTCATGTTTTAAAAATTTAATTCCTTGTATTTCTAGGGAATCCTATTACTTATAGGATTCCCTAGAAATACAAGGAATTAAAAATTTTAAAACATGAAAAGGCTCTTCAAAATAACAAGACTAAGGGAAATGAGGTCTAGTGGACTAGACTACAGCACTGTCATCCCCATCTAAAGCTTCCTCCAAGGTAACCTCCTCGCCATCTGCTCTCATCCAAGTGGATGATCATCGCAAAAGAAAACAACGCAAACATGGCACAAACACAAGCAAGCAAGGGTAAGCTAATTATATAACAAGCATGCAGTTATATTCACATATACATATCAGATTTAACTCAAGTAAAGTACATACAAGAAAGACAATATATGACACAGATCCTAGCATGTTATCTTCTAGACTTGACTCGTCCGGACTTTAGAATGATAGTCGAGCTATGGCAGGTCATGCACCCGTGGTAGCTTGTGATACTTAGGCTCCCCCGCCTTGGGCTCCCCTGCCCTGCCACACTCACGAGGTTAGTCTTGTTCTGCCCCGGAGCATGATGGAAGCCTCCAAGACTAAGACCTTCTGCTACTCCTCACCACATGGTCAACCTTCTCTGCATGAGAAGAAAGACCATTGGAGCGTCAGGAAGACCCCCAAAACTGAGCTCCTACTTTCATTTAAAACACTAAGAATCTCACCAAGAGATTCTACACAGATGGAACTTGGTTTACCACTTGGTTCATACTTTCATCACTTTGTAATCATATATTTTTTGCCAAAATCAACATATATACAATCTCAACAATATACATTACTCACCAATCACAAAACTTATACATAACCTCAATATTTTTCTTGCATAGTCTCAATACTATACATTAACTCATCAAACGCAAGGTTTTACTACACTATATAAAATATTACGACTTCATATAAAATACCGTTACAACACATAAAAATATTAAGCTTTTATAATTTATTTTACATACATAATAATTCTCCAATCACTCGAATTAAATTATGAAAATCACTTTTGCCATCTTTTAACTTATTTTACTAACAAAACTACAAGTATTCCAAATAAAAATTAATCTCATGCCAAACTTAATAGTTTTAACATATATATATATATATAATAATATAATAATAAATTAACTTAACCAACTGTAATTTTCGTAATATAATAATATGTATAAAGTTTTATATATTATTAAATAATATACAAAGTTCCGTAATATATATATATATATTATATATCCTTATTTTAAATTCCAAACACACAGCGACTAACTTCGTAAAATTATAACTCACCAGAAATTAATACATGATAACTTTATGCATCTACAATAAACTTGTTTTATTTTATTTTCATCCTAGTAGAGATCTTACTTTCTCCCAATTGGTCACCAGAGAGGACCCAGATGTCTGAACGCATCAAACTCACCTTCGACGCTAGTACATATGACTAGTCACAACTAATTGGACCAGGCCAGGGCTGTTCTATGATCAGGGATGTGCCAACTCAAGTTTTTAAGATTCCTCTATCCTACCAACAAAGAAAGGCTCTCAACAATTATCAATTGATTTATATAAATTATCTACCATGTTCTCTTATGCTCTAAATCTGAGATGCCTAATTTTAATATTTCACTTCCTCTCACAGCAACCAATACTTGTACACCTATTTAATACCCATATACATGCTATCATAGAGCCCTTACTCCAAACCGTCCAACCAGATCAATTTCAACCAAAACAAATTAATTTCAACAGAGACACTTACAAACACAAATTTCCACATGTACCAGTTCAACACCAAAGCACAAATTATTTAAGCACAATTTCACAGTCTTAGATATAACATCCAATAAAAATTAAAATCGTAGAACAGCTTCACAAGAACAAACCAGTTCAACATTCAACCTGCATATATTTTTATAAAATAAATTCATACAAAATAATTAGCTCCCCTTACCTGGATTCGAAGCACATCTAATTTAAGAATCCCTAACAGTACCTCCGCACAGAGACAGGTTCAGTCGTACCTATAAACCACCTAATTGGTGTAGAGCGCAGCTCTTTAGAGCTTGATTGGACAGAAAACACTAAGAGAAACGCTTGCTAGTCACATGCAACCAGTGAAGTTGCATGCCCTAACTGCAAGAACAGTTGGAGAAAGAGGGGAAAATGACTTACCCACTGGAAAGAAGAAACGTTCGGTTTAAATGGAAGCTCTCTATGCGGGGAATGCTTAAGCACCTTCGGAATCAAGATTGAACAGTTAAATTTTCGGGAATTATAGAGAGAAGGTAGAGCACCAGGTTAGGGCATGTTTCTAGAGAGAGAAGAGAAATCTTAGCAAATGAGAATCTGATTTCAGAAAAGCCTCCCTCTAAGGCTAAAGCACCCCTTAGCTTATGGGTTTGGCTGCCCCAAATGTTAAGGCCCAATGGCTTTAAAATAATTTTTAGGCCTTTACATTCTCCCCAACAAATAAAATTTTCGTCCCCGAAAATTAAACTTACCAGAGAGAAGGAACAGCCTACTCTGGTCACATCCTCTAGCACAATCACCTATTTTGACTAAGATACTACTCCCCAACGACCTTGCCTCTGTGTTAAAATGCTCTAGTGTTCCAGAGTGTAGATTGGTTTATCCATTACTCTCAAGACAAATATAAACTCCTAACTTTCAGCTATTAAGAAACTTTCTTTTGTACAACTAGCCCCAATGTGTCTGCCACACTGCTAACCACTCATCAATCTTTCGTTACTGCTTGTAAATCTCTTCTAAGACTTCCACTAATCTTGACTTCAAATTAACCCTTGACTGATACTCATTTACCTTCTCTTGTTTCTTCCAAGAACCTCCAACTGCTACATTATTGATCACCTTTAACCACACCCACTCTGAGAGCTTTACATTGCTTTACCGATCTTCACTATTGAGTAGCATAGTTTCCTACTATACTATCTCATTACTAAAGTAAAACTCTTCTCCTTTGCAACGTCAAAACCAATTTGAGTAATCCAGTTTCACCTCGTTTCTCACTGACCTGAACCTTATGCATTTCTTAATCCACTAGCTTGATCAGCAGTAAGTCAACTCATGATACATCTGAAACTAGGATTTTCCGATCTACACTTCTTAACCATTTTGAAAAACCCACTTGTTATAATATTCAATTACACTAATGAAATTACTTTACAACTTCACTAGAGACCCCAATCTCAGATTCTTCAATCGTCTCTTAATCAATTCTTACTAAGCTAAAAACTTGAGTCTTCTTTCAGCTTCCATTCACGACTAACGCTTGCTCACCTCAAAATTGCTCTTACAACTTGAAACTTATCCTTGTTCCTTTCCTTCATCCATTGACCCTTCTCCCATGCTTAACGCCCATTTATTCCCTCACTTCCAATTCAACACTGCATCTTGGAACTGAAGTCTCACTTGTCTTCTCTACCTCATACACATATCTTCCATACCTAAACTCACTTCTGACTCTTGAAGATTACCAAACACGTCCCAACTCATTTTCATATAACAACACCAATATTGTTCAAAGAACTCGTCCCTCACAAACCACCAATCCAAAATCATAAAAGCTCTTCATGTATACATATTACTGATAATAACATGCTCACCATCATCCGCTGCGCTACTCTGATCCTCAAACTCCCTTGCTCACTAGTTTACTGAAAGAACCTTTCCTTAATGACAACTGTAACCCGAAGATGATCACCCTTGAAGAACCTTCTTCAAAACTTCCACGACCCTGCAAAACCCTGATAACTCTTCTCTTGATAATAACCTTGTCATTCCCTTTACTCAACACTATTTTCTACTCCACAAAACGAACACGCCCGAAATCACTCCTGATTGTTAAGACTTATACCAGGTTGTTCCAACTTGTCATCTATTTCTCTTCTGATATTCTTTAACCTTGTAGTTCTCCCTACGATTACATTGAGTCCAAACACTACTGCTCTAATCCAACTTCCATCTTCCTCTTGCACTACACAACTTCAACAGGAACCACCCATAAAGAGATTTCTGACACTGGTGCTGCCTAAGACCCCACTCCCAAGTGAATTCCACTTCTCCAAATTAAAGAAAAAAATCACAAACCTGTTGCAGAACACCAACCAAAACCCTTACACCATAAAGATTCTTCTTATCTTCTTTGCTTATCCTCGTTAAAATCTTCTGACTTTCACAACCCCCTTTGACTTCACATTTAACTTGATCCACGGCTGATGTATCACCACTATAACATTTCTTCTTGAAACGCGAAGCTTCTCTTGAAGACCATAACCTCTAGAAACGGCTTGAAAGCAATCGAACCTCCCTTGCGGTCACACCCTAAACTTATGAAGAACAACATCATCTCTTCTTCACTTGCATTTACCAAACTTTCCTGATTGACATGACAATAATTCTCAACTATATCTTAATCCACCCTTAATGCATCACCATTGTTTTCCTTCTCTCAAAATGAGAAACACCTTTAAAAGACTAAAACTCTCTCAGAATAAGGCTTATAAACGACTGATCATTCTCTCATAAGGTCAAACTTCAAATCTTCAAAGAAATCACTTCACATAAACCTCCAACCCAAGCACTTTGATCACCTCCTCAAATGTCACATAATTATAGAAATCTTCATCGAACCCCTACCAACCTAAACATTGTCAACTTACCCTCAAACTTTCTCCAAGAATTTACCTCTTCAGCTCGAAACCTCAGAAACACAAAGCTTGCCTTTGAACCTTTTGCACCAGAGTACTATCACTCCTCAAGCAAACTTTCTGACCTACTATGAATCTCACAATCTCATTATCTTTCGTAACCCAACATCCAACAATTACTTCTCTCTTGATCAAACTCAACCGGTCATCCAACATTACCACAAAACCATACATAATGAAAACTGACTTCAACTTAACCTGCAACTTCATATCCGTGAACTTCTCGACCAACCCAACTCTCAAATCATCTCGATAATCACTTCAACAACTTATATTGTAGATGCTCCCTTTTTATCTGTTTCAAGACCTTTCTTCCCATTTCCTCATACCTTGTGTTCTTAATTCTCTTGCTTAACTTTTCTTACAAAACTGAGATTCTGCTGTAGTTCTTCCTTTCGTGTCTGAAATCTTTTTCCTCAACCCAAAGTGAAACTCTTCTTATACAGAAACCACTGCTCTTGAAACATCCTTATAAACTTGACTCTGACGCGTTCACTTGCTGTTAATACTTACCCATCTTTATCTGATTATTATTCAACTTACAACCCTTGCAATACTTCAATTTTCCTCACAAAATTCATGTTCTCTCCAACTTGGAATTTCCACCTTTTATTACATACCCTTAAATATGCCCTATGTCTTGCACAACTGCTTCTCAAACTTAAGTTCTTCTAATTCCTTTCTAAACATTGATTCCCTGCATTCCAGTCTTAAACTCTAAAACCATCCACTACTTTTCTTATTCAGGTCTCAAACATCGATGATACATCGACCCATGTTGCCAATCTCACCCAATGTTACTCCGTTGTTCACCAACACTTTCCTTTCTTCGAGGCAAGAATTTGTCTCAAAGGCTCTAACCAATTCTAATGAAAGTATGCAGGTCAAGTTTTCCTTGAACCTACATTCCTCTACCACCATACAGCACAGTACCTTATCACAAAGGCAAGAGCAAGACAAGAATCACTTATAGAAAACAACACTGGAACCCTAACTCCTTCTTTCCCTAAACCATCAGAATTAAGAAAGGAAAATCATCTCCGATACAGAGTCATGAGTGTGCACCCTCACTACTCTTATCAAGATGTTTTCTATTCTCAATACTTCCAGTTAGATACACAACTTTACTATCCAGACTTGGAATAAATGGTAGAACATATCATTCAGACTCAACTTTCCACAGGAAAGGCACGACAAACCCACAACCCGTAGGTTATCCTAGGAAAAAACTGCTCTGATACCATAAATGTGACGTCCCAAATTATATAGAAAGACATACATATAGTCAAGATGTCATCATAAATAATAATAGAAAGCAGTTAAGAGTAATAGGATTACGATCATCCTTAAACAATACTTAGAATTTGGAAGTGGAATACTAAAGTTTCTTCCTAGAAATACAAGGAATTAAAAATTTTAAAACATGAAAAGGTTCTTCAAAAAAACAGGACTAAGAGAAATGAGGTCTAGTGGACTAGACTACAGCACTACCATCCCCATCTAAAGTTGCGTCCAAGGTAACCTCCTCGCCATCTGCTCCCATCCAAGTGGATGATCATCGCAAAAGAAAACAACGCAAACATGGCACAAACACAAGCAAGCAAGGGTGAGCTAATTATATAAAAAGCATGCAGTTATATTCACATATACATATCAGATTTAACTCAAGTAAAGTACATACAAGCAAGGCAATATATGACACAGATCCTAACATGTTATCTTCTAGACTTGACTCGTCCGGACTTTAGAATGATAGTCGAGCTATGGCGGGTCAAGCACCCGTGGTGGCTTGTGATACTTAGGCTCCCCTCCCCTGGGCTCCCCCGCCCTGCCACACTCACGAGGTTAGTCTTGTTCCGTGCCGAAGCATGATGGAAGCCTCCAAGACTAAGACCTCCTGCTACTCCTCACCACATGGTCATCCTTCTCTACATGAGAAAAAAGACCATTGGAGCGTTAGGGATACCCCCAAAACTGAGCTCCTACTTTCATTCTAAAACACTAAGAATCTCACCAAGAGATTCTACACAGATGGAACTTGGTTTACTGCTTGGTTCGTACTTTCATCACTTTGTAATCATATATTTTTTTGCCAAAATCAACATATACACAATCTCAACAATATACATTACTCACCAATCACAAAACTTATAACACAACCTCAAGACTTTTCTTGCATAGTCTCAATACTATACATTAACTCATCAAACGCAAAGTTTTACTACACCATATAAATTATCTACCCTATTCTCTTATGCTCTACATCTGAGATGCCTAATTTTAATATTTCACTTCCTCTCACAGCAACCTTAAACTGTACATGTACACCTATTTAATACCTATATACATGCTATCATAGAGCCCTTACTCCAAACCCTCCAACCAGATCAATTTCATCCAAAACAGATTAATTTCAACAGAGACACTTACAAACACAAATTTCCACATGTACCAGTTCAACACCAAAGCACAAATTATTTAAGCACAATTTCACAGTCTCAGATATAACATCCAATAAAAATTAAAATCGTAGAACAGCTTCACAAGAACACACCTGTTCAACATTCAACCTGCATATATTTTTATAAAATAAATTCATACAAAATAATTAGCTCCCCTTACCTGGATTCGAAGCACATCTAATTTAAGAATCCCTAACAATACCTCCGCACAGAGACAGGTTCAGCAGTACCTATAAACCACCCAATTGGTGTAGAGCACAACTCTTTAGAGCTTGATTGGACAGAAAACACTAAGAGAAACGCTTGCTAGTCACATGCAACCAATGAAGTTGCATGCCTTAACTACAAGAACAGTTGGAGAAAGAGGGGAAAATGACTTACCTGCTGGAACGAAGAAACGTTCGGTTTAAATCGAAGCTTTCTATGCGGGGAATGCTTGAGCACCTTCAAAATCAAGATTGAACGGTTAAATTTTCTAGAATTCTAGAGAGAAGGCAAAGAACCAGGTTAGGGTATATTTCTAAAGAGAGAAGAGAAATCTTAGCAAATGAGAATCTAATTTTAGAAAAGCCTCCCTCTAAGACTAAGGCACCCCTTAGCTTATGTACCTAACTGCTCCAAATGTTAAGGCCCAATGGCTTTAAAATAATTTTCAGGCCTTTATAATTTGTATTATTTAACTGTTGTTGCAATTGGAAATCTTTAATTATTAAAATGGTGAATTTATTGCTTTTAATAGTTTAAGTGTATATATGAAAAACCATTATTAATTTGCAAGGATTATATTAGGGTTGTCTTGTAATTATTAGTTTAGATACCTAAACCCTAAAATATATATATATATATATATATATATATATATATATATATATATATAATGATTAAGAGTTAAAGAATCTCAAAAACATGCTATCTTTTGTTTTATATGGTTAATGGTAATATATAGGAAGGACTGTAGACATTTAATGTTTGTTGTGAAAAAGTAAAAATAAAATATTTAAATCCTATCATTTTATATGATTAGAAAGTAATGGATGACATTAACTCTTAAAAGTTTTAACAAAAATTTATATAGTAAATATTTGATTGGTTATATGATTATTCACTCTGAAAGGATCTCTTTAACTTTATAAAATATTGTCACTTTAAACAATAATTGTAAAATATTTACCGAACTAAACACCAATTCTAATACTAAGTATAGAGATTACTTATTACAAAAATGTATAATACTCTTATATGCACATATGTTTTAATCTCCTCAATCAAACATAAACTATTTTCTTTCATCTATTGTCCACATCAACATTAAGCTCACTCGTTAAAAAAGTCTCAACTGTCTCAATGTATTCACGCATATCATTTCAATTAGTTTTTTCGTTCTATTTATTTTAGAGGATTGAAAAAGTGAGTGAATAAATTTGAAAAGATTTGTAAGCAAATTTATTATTGTTTGTTTGAAGGATTTGAAAATGAGTGATAGTAAATTTAAAAATAAAATTAATAAAAATTAGTATATAATTTGATTGATGTGATAAATAAAAAATTATTTAATTGATAAAAATAAAAAATTACTAAAATATTCTTAATAGTAAAAGTAATATAAAATTAAAATGGTTAATATTATATATAATTGTAAAAATTATTATAAGAAAAAAAAATAAAAATTAATTTTTAATATGAAATTTTTATTATTATTATTATTAGTATTATTAATATTATTTTATTATTATTATTAATATTATATAAAAGTTATTATTATTATTATTAACATTAAAGATTATTATTATTATTATTATTATTATTATTATTATTATTAACGATTATTTTGTAATTTTATTTCTCATCTCTCAAATCCTCTCACGGGAAGGGATTAATTCTAACCCTCATCTCTCAAATCTTCACTCACAAATCACCTCGAGTGCACACCTTCAATCTGTTTTTTCCTTCCTTACAAATAATAAATCCATATAATTGTATTCCATTCTTTCTCAAAATGTAAAATTTATATTTTAAGATTTAAATTACTTTGTTTGTCTCTATAATATATGTTCCTTTTGCACAAGCCCCTTTTATAAAAATATTCAATAGAATTAAAAGAAAAAGTTATATATTTTTTAGAAGAGAATAATAAATATTTTATAAAGATTAAAACCAACTATCAAGAATCAAACTAAAATAAAGAAAAAAAGTGTTCAATAACAAAAAGCATACCTGAGAATACGAACAGTTAAATCCAATACGTAGTCATCCTGCTTCAATTGTATAAAAACGAATTCCACATAACTAAAACAAAACAGACCGTTTTTAACTTTATTGGTCAGACATGTGTTTGGAAGGAAGAATTGATTCTCATGGTTTTCCAAACACAGTTTGTTAATCATTAGATGCAAGCAAGCACCGCCAAACAAATATGCTCAATTAATCGTCATTTTCCATATAAATCTCATACTATATAGTAGCTGAATGATTAGGTTACATTCACATATAGATGAATTGAATTGATAACAATGGATTCTCGAATATCGTTTAACCATCCCCCGAGTATGTACATGTACATACATACATTAGAGCTGAGATAATCAAAGGTAAAAACGCACTGCATTTCAACAAACCTTCTGAATATTTATACATAGAAGCATAAAAATTACACTTGTTCCTGGTGTACTGTGGCTGGTCCTGGTGCTATTGCGAACTGTAGACCTCTACGCTGCCCAGATTGCAGAACAAAAGCAACTTGGGTTGCCGCTAGTGCTGCAGCCTCCTGCTTCACAATATAATACAAAAATGTAAAAAATTACATACAAGGGAGAAAATCCCACTGCATGTGTTGCAGTTTCCCAGATGCACATGAACACGAACATTGGATGCAGCCCAAAATGAAACCATATATAGCATTACTATTCTGAAAATAATGGACTGACTAAGAAAACCGGAACAAATATTAATAACTATAATGAATACTGACTTGTCTCTGTCGTCGACGCTGCAGAATACTGATTGCCCAGGCCATAATGTAGCAAGGTAATAAAAATCCAGCCGCTCGAAGCAAGAAAAGCTGAAGAGAATTGTGAGCTAATTACGTTTGGATCCAGATGCATTTGAAATCAGCACAAAAATGGGACATATGAACAACTTAAAGAAATAAAAGCCACGTACAGAGAAAAAATTGGACGGATCATCGTCAGAAGAATCACTATCCGAGACAGAAAGTGCATGCCGCAAGAGTAGAAGAGCCATTAACTGATTCAAAAGAAGAGTTAGGCCTTAAATCATGTCCACATACTAGCTTGTTCACATTATAAAGAATAACAAATGCACGTCAAGTATATAACAGCCCTAAATGAAACGAAGCTTCATCTTTTTATGGCAACGTTTGGTCCAGCTTATTTTGGGCTCCATCTTTCCTCAATAACAGCTATTATAAACACAATAAATAGCTCTAGAAAATCAAAAGACCTTTTTTCAATGAAGAAAACAATAACTTTTAGATAAATTAATTTTAGGAACTTCTCTAATATCACTTCCACTCGTCAAGATCAAGCCACATGACAAAACTTAATTTAAAAGTAACTTTTAAGACTTAAAAATGAATCAAATTTTCAAACAGCTTTAACCTAAATTTGAACTCAGGTTTTGAAGATCCAAAAAGTGTTTGGTCAATCACTTCCCGACCCCATATCCAATGTGTTATCCATTACCATGGCACAATTATATTTGGTAGAAAGAAACACGGGGTTAGTGCCTTACAATTAAAGCAGCTGAGCGACAGAATGCAGCCCCACTGGCATTGGAAGCAGCATACTCATCATATTCAGCATCCAAGAATTGACGTTCTGCCTCTGCAATTGCCAAGAGCCGAGGATCACGCAAGTCCAAAGGTGTGCCAGATATTGTCCATCCACCTCTGCAAGAATATTGACAACTTGTTAAGGAGACGAGCTTCAAATTTTTATATATAAGCCATGATGGCCACGATGCAACTTATACACATAAAATTTAATGGAAGACTATTATTTACAAAATGAAAATTTCAGCTTACCCTATATCAATGGTAGTTTCTTCAGGGTTAGGACGAGGAGGTGGTGCAGTATACCCGGGTTGATAAGGCTGAGTGTTACATGCATAAAAAGGAGGAAATAACTCCCATCAAATTAAGCACAAAATATAATTGCAAGGATTCCAATAAGACATGGGACAGCCACCATTTGGTTCAATCCAAAAGGTGAAATTAACAGAAGTAATCTGAACAATATACAATCTAAAAATACAAAATTATATATTCTGGACATGAATAATGTTTTCCCTCCCCCTCCAAAAGCAGGGAAGTTATGGAACAAGGTGTGCAGTACAAATGCATCCTCATAGAGGCAGCTAAAACTCCAGAATATCTTGAATTGCAAAGCAAGATGCCCATGTTTGGTACATGGGTAGCAGGCATCCCATCCTCAACTCCCCAAGACAACCTTTTAGTAATATATTTCCAGTTCAACCTTTCATAAAAAGTGTAGGAATATAAAATGGTTTTAATCAAGAAAATAAATACACAAATTTTTTAAATCCATGCATTCTACACTTATTGTTGCTGCAGGAAGGCCACGCCAGGGCTTGTTTACTGAAAGGAAAAAGGGATGGCCGTGTCATAAAGGAGAGAAGTTAGTAGTTAGAAATGTAGTTGTAAGTGATTGTTCTCAAATCAGTGGGCATGAGATGACTAGATTCCAGTTCATGGAGGACATGTAAGCAGAGGGTGTTAAAAGCATAACAGAGTAAATATGACAGTTAAGGTTATAGGAGGAGTAACTATTGTCTTATGGATTTTGGCTATTAGCTCAGGGCAAGATCTTAAACAGGACTAGTCCTGATTATCTTTACTTATTTCAATACCATATCCAATGTCTCGGTGAAATTAGTAAGTAAATCAAGCACACAGATACTTCATCAATCTGTCAATGCACCCTGATAGGCAGAAAAATAATCTTTTCTGTGAGAATTCTTAACATCAAACGAAGAAAACACAGAAAAATTTTATGGGGAGCCACTGCCTCCCCTTCTAGGTCCAACTAATAAAGCTATAGACTTAAAATAAGCTCTCCTATCATTTTCCATCATCATACCTGATGACATATCTCACAAGTAATGTCTCCTTTCTCATCACACCAATGCTGAACACACTTTCTGTGAGCATACTGCACGAGACCAAAAGGCAACAGTTCAAGAATTAGGAATACTGAACGAGAGGTGAAAAATGAAACTGAACCTGACACATATAACAATATTCCTCCTCCCTTCTTTCTCATTCCTCTATAGAAGCTGTCCATATTAATGCATTCACCAGAAAATAAAGAATACAGAGCATTTTCTCATGTGAATAATTAGCTGTCATTTGTCAATAAAACATGGAACTAATCCACAAACACAGTAAAGTAATAAAATAAGAGAATGCTTGTCTTTCGGTTAGGAGCTACCCAACAAATGTTCAAAAAGCCTCTTGTTTGATTTTTGGACCAATTTGTAAACAGAGATTTGCTTCAACTTTGCCTTCAAATTTTGAAAACTTAAATCAAAACAAACAATAAGAACGCAAAAATCATATCCCATTTAAAATCTCATGAACACGTTTGGACCAGGGTAGCATCTACTCTAGGAAAAGAAAACAGTGCATATACACAACAGAGTGACAAAACTACCATCAACACAAAAATCAACTTATAAATATCACCCCTTAAAAATAGTTTTCCACATTGAACGATCATTTAACATACAACATAATTTCTAAATCCAAATCGCAGAAATCATTATAACTAACAAAAATAGAATTTAACTTTTCTTTCTAACTTTCCTTTTGCCACAAAACCAATTTAAAAGTCAAAATAAAAAAAAGAAATATCTCAAAGACACAAATTGATACCTTAAGACTGCCGCTACAGGCGCAGGGCGTTTCCAAATTGGAAACGCCGTCCTCTTCCTGGCAGATGCGGCACTCCGCCATCTGGATCAGCGGCTCCTCCTCATCACCTCCCTCCCCGACGCGATCCTCCGCCGGAGCGGTGCCCGAACTCCCGGCGACGGCTATGGTGGCATCCGCGGCAGCCGGAGGTGGAGAGGGCTCGGAGGGAAGCTGCGCCGGCTGTGCCACCGGGTCAACGGGGACAGGGCGTGCGAGACGGTCAACGAACAGCACCAAGTGATCGCTCATTGGAAAAACGAAACCCAAATCAAAACCCTAACGAAACAAAAGCAAAGAAAGAAAACGCAATTTCAGATCGAACAACACAGACGCAATAGAAAAAATTGGGGGAAATCGTGGAATCGCACGAGGCAGAGCAGATCTCGAGGTTTCACGAAAAAGCGAGAGAACATCTTACCGGAAAACGGAAATTGCGAGAAAGAGAGAGAAATGCAATTGAAACTGCGTTTTGTGTTATGTTTATGTTATGTTGCGTTGTTGCGCGTTTTGTTCTTCATGTTTTTTGTATTTTATCTTTTCTTTTATATTAATTTTTGGGTCTGAAAAGTTTGCTTGAAAAATGGATAAAGGAAAGTAGGGACTAAGGAAGATACTGTGTTATGCCACTGCCACGCTTCAGAAATTCAACGTTATCGACACACGTGTAAAGGGTCATTTTCGTCATTGACGCGTCTTATGCCTTGCCGCTAAACGACCGTTTCGTTTGCTCCGTTGAGTCTTTTTTATTGTGTCGTTATTTCCACAGTTACGGTCTTTGACGAAAATATCAGATAAACGTGACTTTTGAAGAATTCAGTAACTTCATTTTTTATTCGTTGCAATTTATTTATAAATTAAAGAGTGTAAAAAAAATTACTTTCTTTTGAAGTGTTATATGTATGCTTTCTTTGATTTATTTAAAATAAATAAAGCTACGGATATAAAAACTGTAATGATTATGTACGGTCAAAAGTGTAACACTTTAATTGATTGCAGATAAGTTTTTTTTTTTCAAAATCGTCAATATTAAAATTATTAAATTTTATCATGCAATATGATATTTATATTGAATGATAGTAAAAGAAAACTTCTTACATTCTGTTTAAAAAAAAGTATATATATATATATATATATATATATATATATATATTGTTTGGTATTAATATGATAAATATATAAAAAAGTGTAACGATAAATATATGTGAAGTTTTTCGATAGAAATAGTTATTGGAAAATATTCATGAAGATAAATGAAATATTAAAAAATGATTAGTTTCTACCATTAAACATTTTCAAACAAGTATTAACTAACATTAATGGACATGTTGAAGGAAAGGCTTGTAGAGACCTATATTTTGCACTTTCGTAAATTAACTCCTTTAATTATATTTTTAATCACAAAATTATTATTACCTTAACTATCCAACAATATAAAAAAAAACATTGAAAATAAACTATTTACGCAATAAAAGCGATTAGACATATGACTATCCTCATAACTTATAATACTCATATGTAAGTTTTTTCTTTTTTTTTTTTCATGAAAATGTTTAGAATAATGAAACTGAGTATTATATTTAAAATAATTCGAAAATATAAATAAAAGTTCTTAAATTCGTTTTATTACTTAAAATATGGTTTATTTCTCTAAAACTCTTCCTCTCAGTTCTTTTTATTTTTTCTTTAACTTTTCTAACTTTTCGATAATCTATTTGACAATTAGGAGGTACCTAAGAGAACATGGCGAGGTAATCTATTTTCTGATCGGTTTCTGCAATAAAATAAGTAAGTTTCAATTCCTTTTTGCTCTTTGTTCTTTACTCGAGTTCATGCATAGAGTTTTCCATCGTATGTATGTTTCAATCTTTCTTCTTAGCTCCTTGTCAATCAGAGGTCCTAGGAACTCTCCTTGATTCTCTTTTCAGTGTCCCATAGGGTGTATTTAAAGTTCCTTGAGTCGGAAGCAACGAGTGTGCGGTTCTAGAGCTTGATAGGCAATTTTGTGAGGTAAGGGAACTAAAGTTAATTTATAATTGAATTATTAAGTATGAATTGATATTTAGTAGTATAAGAAATTTATGCATGTTATTGATTTATTGAAAATAATGATTAGTTGGTTGAATGATGTTGTGTTATATATTGAGTATGTTTGAAATTGATTGATTGTCATGAATGATGTTGTTGTGATGTTGTAATGATTATTTGAGTTGGTTGCAAGGGTAAGTGATGGCAACCCCTTTAGGGACTTCCCATCCAAAGAATTATCAACTACAACTAAGACTAAAGAAAGGGAAGTAGAATATAGATTTCCAAAACTATTTTCTTATCTAAGTCTTAGATAGATTCTACTTAAACTAAATACTTTTCTTTGCTTTGTAGGTGTCCAAATAAAAGTAGACCAAGGAAACCAAGAAGCTAGCCAAGCTAAGAAAGAGCAAAGGAGACAAGGAATAGTACTTTAGAAGGCCTACGGATTGAAGGCAACAACTTTCCCAAATGGAAACATGAAGAAAGTGCTTACCGCTCAGCCAACACCCTTGTGCGCTTAGCCATTCATGCTAGCCTCCTTCTTCATTGACGCACATGTTAAACATTGAAGCATGTGGCCAGCTGTCAAGCTTCTGCCACAAGCTTCTTCCATCTTTCTGCACGTTTTCAACAAGCTGAATGTGTAGCTTCCATTGCACGATGAAGCCTTCTCCATCTATAAAAGAGAAGCTTCTTCCATTGTAAATCAACTTGAATGAAATTAGTGTTATGCTGTCAAAATCCAGCCACTTCTCTCAAGTTCAAACACTTTTCTAGCTTTAGCTTTGCATCCTCTAGCTTCTTTCCCCTTAGGAAAGTTGTCTGAGCTAGAATTCATTACTATAATCCATCCAAAACACGTTCGCACATTCCATCGAACACCTACCATGCATCAACTTCTTGCATCTAGTTCATCAATTCCGCTGCCACCTTTGACCAAGGAGCCTCTCCATTCTTGAAGGTGGAGGACGCTTCCATCAGTAAGGAGTAGAGAGTTATCAAATACATTAATTTTTTAGTCTAAAATAGAGGTTTGAGAGGTGAATTATTGAAGTTTTGGTCTAAAGTGAGAATTTATAGTGTATAATAGTTATTTGAGTCTTTAGTAACTTGTTTAGCATGAGAGTTAGCTACTACGTGGTGTGTAATAAAATGATAGTCATTATGGGATGTTTATAATGTTGTTTCATAGGTATTTTAGAGGTTTTAATGGGTGAAAGTTTAAAGGAAGTAAGTATGATGTAATACAAAACTTTTAGGTCCATCCTTAGGTGTTTCAAAACTGGTTTGAACTTTAAGAATGGTAGGAAAACTGATGTAAGACTCTTTAGTAGTTGATATGTTGAATTTGGCTTGAATTGGGACTAGTTTTATGGGTTTTGATGGGTGAGATTTTGAATTAGCAAGTCTGGGGTTAAAATGATGATTTGGGGTTTGTCACAGAGTCATTTATGACTTGTTTGTATCTTTGGTTGATTGAAATTAGTGTTAGAAAGAGCATAAATGAATTTGGGTAGTTTAGGGAGCTTGATTTGGTTTGAAGTGGTCATTTTGAGTTAGAATGGTTTTTTCTGAAGTTTCTCAGTGTCAAGAGGGTCTTAGGGATTAGTTGAAGGGTCTTGAGGGTCTAATATGGCGTTGAGCGCCTCTGTCACTTTCCAGTGTCGCTGGGGTTAAGCGCTAGGATTTTGGGGCTGAGCGCTAGGATTCCAGTGGTTGCAGTGTTGAGTGCTAGTTTCTGGGGCTGAGCGGTACTTCTGTAAGTATGAGTTTAAATGTGTTTTTGTGTTATTTAGTGGTTCTTCTTGGACTGGTTCTTATATATTGATGCATATGGAGTGGTTTCATGTGATTTCTTACCGTGTTTTTTGTGGAATATATGTATATGTGGAAAATATGAATTAGAATACATGATGATGTTTACATGAGACTATGTATGTGTTCAGTATGGTGAAAACATATAGGTAACATGTATAATGATATTCGAATAATATGGGAATGATAGATTTAAATATGATGTTAGAAAGGAATTCTAAGGAGGAATATCCTAAGTTGATTATGTTATGTAATGTATTGAAGTAGGGGCTCCTGGATTGGGGAATGATCTTGACACTCTTAATAACCTCATCTCAAGTAAAGATGGGAGATTATGTCGTGGAGAGTATCTGGAGGTCCTAGTCTATGGTCATTGGTTTTGACCATATATGTTTGACAGCTTAACCTTGGTGTATGACATTATGGTGGTGGTTGTGGTTGTGATTATTATTTTTGAGCAAGTTGTTTCACCATACACAGGTGCGGGTTCTCCATAAATCCGACATCAATACATCTATCTGGATAGTTGGATTACAAGGTTGATGGAATTATTTAGATGTTGTTTGATTCATAATATGGATGTATATTGTTATTGTTTTAAAATGTATGTATAATATTTTGGTACTTTAGCTTATCCTTGCGTTTGTGTTGTCTATCTTTGTATATGTTTTTCTTTTACAATGATCACCTTAATGATGTGAGCTTAGGTGGTGTCTTTGGAGAACAGATGCTTGTTGATAGCAGAGTAAGCTTAGATTAGGACGTTTCAACTTTTCTTTTTGTTCGCAAAGTTTACACTTTTGGTTCAATGTAATAGGTATTCTTCTAGTGTAGAAGGGTGTATATATAAAGTTGTCTATTATAAATTATTTATGAATAATTGTAATGAGAATTTATATGTTTTTCTCGAGTTAACTGCTATGTAATATCAAGAATTTGATATATCGTATAATAATTAATCATTATGAAAAATTGGGATGTTATATTGTTTTTGAAAAATAATAATACATATATTTTTATTTAAATAAATATACAAACATTAAAATTTAATTCATTAAAATTATAACATAACAAAAATACAGACATAATTATTTATGTTAATATACATAAATAAAATTAATCATTTTTAGATATTTAAGAGCATGTCACAATAAATATATATAAATTAAAAAGATGAATATTAACATTGTTGAAAAAAGAATGTGAGAAGTTGAGTTCATCTCGTTAATAAAATACTAATCATTAACTTTTGTTGATAAAAAGATAATAAATATATTTTCAATTAAAATATTTGAAGAAAGTTTAAATATACAATTATATCCTAATAATAATGAAATGAAATAGATATTTAAAGAGTAATTGAAATTTAGATGAAGGAAGATGAAGATTGAGGGTCCCGAAAGACAATAAATGAATGTCCATATTGATAATAGCATTCCAACTGTCTCTCATGTTGTTTTGTGCTGTATTTCATATCAAATATCTAAGATCTCATGTGCCATATATTTTTATAAAATTTGTTTGGTAAAAACAAAACAAAGTGAATCATAGTTCAAAGGAATTGTTTGGAAAACCTAAAATAAAATTAATCATAATAGGATAAAGTATTTGTTTAAGTGGAGGGCCAAGAGTTGTTATAAGATTTCTTCACTTATATATATATATATATATATATATATATATATATATATATATATATATATATATTAACAAAGAGATAAATAAGTATATATGTAATTTATTTTTCTCGTTTCAACTGAAGAGAATAAAAAATATGTCATAAAAAGATGTTGGTAACACGCATGAGGTTCTCATAAAAAAATTATATTAATACAAAAATAAAAGTGTTATAAATTATAAAAGTTCCTTCTTCATTTTATCAATTAGAATTTTATCTTTTTAAATATTTATATGCACACATAATTTCTAAATTATAATCTCTAAATTCTAAAGGTAATCTAACTATATAGTTGTACTTCAAAGGTTTAATGTCAATTTTGTTTCCAGTTTCGTTAACAAATTTCAATTTAGTCCCTCGTTTTAAAAGTGTTTGAAATGGATCTTCACTTTTAAAAATTTGAGTCAAATTAGTCCTTTCTGTTAAATAGAAACAAACAACGTTATGGATTTGATGATTTGGCAGAAAACATATTATTTTATAAATATATTTATGCTCACGTGTTAGTAAATGGGTGCTGAAATAAAATTTAGAGGTACACTTGATATTTTCCAAGCGAGGCCCAAGCCCTCTAGGGTTTCTTTTTTTTTTCTTTTTCAGAAACGAAGGTCTCTCCTCCATCTTCGTTAGCGGCAGCTTTGCCTTCCGCATGACCAACAATGTCGTGCCTTCCTCTGGACAACCAAAATTGTCGTCGGCGGCACCGATCGTTGCTAGAGACACCGCCAACCACTAAAACGTTCCTCCTTCCGTGCGCACTTGATGACGTCGTTGTCGCTACCATTAGGTTCCGATTATGAGTAAATGTCGTCGTCCTGCGGAGCAAATCGCGTGTTCGAATCGCAAACACAAATCGCAACTCGTCTTGAGCCCTAATTCCTCTGCTTCACTTCAACCTCCAATAGCATCACCGTCAATACCAGTCAGAATCACCGACGGCATCGCCTTCGTTGCTGCCTCGCAATAACTGTAACTCTGATTGAGATTCGAAACATCGTCGTCATTCTTGTCCTTCTTCAACTCAACTCAACATTTTTACTCTATCCTATCTCTTTTTTATTTTAATTTTTTTTCTGTTTCAAGATTTATTATATTATGTATTAGTCTGGATTTGCTTTCCGTTGAGAATTAAGAGAAGAACATTTTCCTCTTCAATTGAATATTTGAGGTTCTGGAAATCAAATTTACAAAGTAGTGGTATAGTCACAATTACGCTGCAAATTGATTTTGTCGATTTGTTATTTGCTTGATGAAAATGTTGTGTTTGTGTGGATTGTTTTTAGATATAATTGAAGAGTTTATCAGCGAAGGGCAACAACTTGATGTAGATCATTTTACATATGAGGTGGGTCTTGTGGACAAGTTCCATCATGTTCCCTTTTGTGACCGTGGTGAATCGGTGATTGAAAAAAAAAATATGATGGGAAAAGGCTTTAAAGCACGATAGAAGAGAAACATAAAAGAAACAGTTTATGTGTCCAACGTTTCGGAGCAGCTCCAGAACCATTTCATAAACTGATAGATTAGGTCTTAGGCATTTTTCTTCAAGCATTGTCCCAGTTGAAGAATGCGAGGGATTAGAGGAAGGGGATGCTGTGGCGGATAGCGCCGCATTTCTCGATTACGTGGCGGGTGATAATGGTTAAAAAACTGTTATTTTCATACTTAATTTTGACACTAAACACACCCTTTATGACATAGAAATTGGCTTCAAATCATGCATTTTTCTTAAGTTAGAGAATAGGAGAGTCAAAGGTGGTTTTCTTGGTTTTATGTTTGGTTTTCCCTATTTTGGCAGGAATGAACATGAATTGAATGAAGGAAGTTGAAGTGGGAAGGAGTTGGAATTAAGAGAAGAAGGAAAAGTGCTTAAAAGAAGAATCGCAGGCACCGTTGAGGGTAAATCCACCGCTGAGCACTAGCCTCTTTCAGGAATTCTCTGGCCAACGCTTAAGTGCCAACACTGAGGGGAAAATCAAGTGTCGCAACCATCGCTCAGCTCCAACTTCACCGCTGAGCGCTGCCTCTTTAGTGAATCCACTAGACAATGCCTGGGCGTCAACACTGAGCATTATTCTTGAAGTGTCGCACTTACGGCTAAGCAGTAACCTAGCGCTGAGCGGTAACCTAGCCCTGAGTGCTAGCTTCTTGGGCCTAGGCCAATTTCTGCTGATTTTAATGAATTATATATAGATTTGCACGACCCAGAGAGGGTATATTTTGACGGAAACAGGCGCAAAAACACTCTCTTCACCCCTTGGAGGTGGATTTTGGATGCGGAAGCTCCAATCTACAACTTTTAGGGTTCTTTCATTCTTTTAATTGTTTTCATCTAGTTTCACCATGTCTATGGTGAACTAAACCTCCATTATTGTTGGGGAAACGATGTAATCCTTTGAAACTCTCATGTATTGAATTGATTTGTTAATTTATATGCTCTACTCCATTAATTGTTAGAGTTTTTCTTCTATTCTCTATGCATGCTTTGTTTGACTCATTCAATAGCGTGATCTTTGATTTTATCGATATGGACACATATGGGGAAATCTAGACATGGGGCAATTCTTTCGGGAGAAATATTACCTAGACATAGGGATTGGAGGACCGATTGCCTTTAAGCTTGTATGCAAATGTAATGCATGATCAATTGTTAGGGAGACAAGACATTGTAAACTAGTAATTAGGAGTAGACTCTCTTCGCCGAGACATCGAGTTTAGGGTAAAGTAGAATGTGGCATTAACATTAATGAAGGAGTAGAATTCGTAAATATATGAGAGTGGATATGATAAAGTCGTAAACCCCAACAACATAATCCATCTATATCATTCACCTGCGTATTTTCTTGGTCAATTGATCAACCTTTGCATGCATGTTTATTTTCGTTTTTGCATTATAAAACCCAAATTTTTGTTTCTCAAGTCTTAAATAATCAACAAATCACATGACAGCCTAGGCTAATGAGTCTCTAGGGAAAACGATATTCAGTCTTACCGTTTATATTACTTGATACGATTCGGTACACTTGCCGGAGTCTTACCAAGTTTTTGGCGCCGTTGTCGGGGACTCGTGGTTTAACTATTCTATTAGTGTGATTATTGATTAACTTTGACTTGATTTTTGTTTTATTTTTTGTTTTGTTATAAAAAAGTGCTTTTTAGGGTTTTGTTTCTTGTGTATGCATGATACAATTCATACTAGGAGCAAGAAAAATCAAGAACCTCTTCTTGAAGGCTTAAGTGAAACTCGTAGGAGAAGGAGGATTCGAACATCTAGAGAACTTTTTCTTTCTCCGGAGACACTTTTACAACCCTCACCATAGGAATCTGACCAGAGCACAAAGGAAATGGCTGAAGAGACTCCTAGAAGACGTACTCTGGCTGATCACATCACTATTGTTGGCCCTCATCATTTTAATAGCATTGTAAGGCCGATGGTCAATGCACTAAACATGGAGGTGAAACCGGCATTGATAAAATTGGTGAAGAGCAACCAATTCAATGGACTGTCTCATGAAAGTCCATATGAACATCTGACCACATTCAACGAAATTTGCAACATTGTGAAGATCAATGGTGTGCCAAATGAGGCGATAAAACTTAACTTGTTTCCTTTCTCATTGGGAGGCAACGCTAAGCTATGGTTGAACTCTTTCCCTCAGGATAGCTTTACTGAATGAGAGGCTTTGGTGTCTAAATTTTTGAATAAGTACTTCCCACAGTCTAAAATCAACAAAGGTAAATAGGAGATTTCTTCTTTCAAGCAAGGCATGGAAGAAACCCTAGTCCAGACATAGGACAAATATAAAAGCTTGCTAAGAAAGACACCCATGCACGGTCTTGATGACATCTCAATAGTCCTATTGTTCCTTGGAAGTCTTGGCTCTCAAACAAAGCTTATGCTAGATGCCTCAACTGGAGGTAACATCAAGTGCAAGATTGCAGAGGAAGCCTATGAGTTGATAGAAAATATGGCGACTAATGATAATGAGACTCATAGTGAAAGAGGTGCTTTACTTCAACAAAAAGGAATTCTTCAATTGCCAACCCAAGATGCCTTGCTTGCATAGAACAAGCTCAACACTCAATAGTTGGAGAATTTGACAAAGACTCTCGCTCAATTGCCTAAAGAGCTAAAAAACGTTTCATAGGTGCAACAACAACTCTGTGAGCGATGTGGTGGTGACCATATCAATGGTCAACGTGCTTATTCAAAGGAGGCCTAAGAAGAAGTCAATTACATGGGCAATCAATTCCAATTCCGCCAAGGTAATTACAACCAAGGGTGGAAACCTCACCCAAGCATAGGTCAAGGTCAGAATGGACAAGCAGGAGGCCAATTCAATAGATCACAGCAGCCATCACCACTATGGTAACAGGTATCTGCTTTGATTGAGAAAACCAACAGGTTGGAAGAGATGTTCCAAAAATTCTTGCAGGTGAATGACTTCACAAATAAGAGCATTGATGCTGCTATCAGAAATCTGGAGATGCAGGTTGGCCAACTAGCCAAGAGGATGGAGGATAAAGCAGAAAATCAATTTGGGTCTAATACTGAGGTTAACCCTAAGGAAGATTATAAGGCCATAGTGAGTGTTGTTGAGGAGCAAGTGGAAGAGGAAAAAGAGAGTGTTGAGAGAAAAAAAGAAACGAAAATTTGTGAGAGTGAGATGGAAAAAGAAGAAAAGAAGAGGGGAGAGAAAAAATTGAAAAAGAGGAAAAAAGTGAAAAAGATGAGAAAATTCTTCCTTACCCAAAGGGGCGTGAGAGAGTAGAAAGAAAATGTGAGCATTTTAGAGAAATCTTTAATCAATTAGAGATTACTATACTGTTGACCAAAACGGTGCAACAAATTCCTATTTATGCAAGGCGTATAAAGTAGTATCTTGGAGAAAAGATATATCTAGATGAGGAAGATATTGATAAACAGGGAAGTTCAAGTGTCTCTTTGAAGAGAGAACATCCTCCAAAAGTGAAAGATCCAGAAAGTTTTACAATTGCTTGCACCATTGGGAGTGTGAAGATAGGGAAAGCCCTACTTGATTTAGGGTCAAGCATTAATCTGATGCCCCTATCTATGCTTAAGAAGATTGGTGGTCCTAGATTGAAGTCAACAAAGACTTCCTTGTTAATGGCGGATGGATCATCTACAAAACCCTACGGTATGGTGGAGGACATTGTGATTCGAATGGAAAGACTTGAATTCCTGGTTGACTTTGTGGTGATAGAGAAGAAGGAGGATGACAAGATCCCAATCATTCTTGGAAGGTCGTTTATGAAAGCGGCTAAAGTAGTCATCAATGCAGATGATTGGTTGATTATGATTAAAGACCAAGAAGAGGAGGTGATCTATGATGTCTTCAAAGATAAGCAGATTCAAATAAAGAAGATTAGTCACAAAGCTGCATGGAAGGATGCACCAGTGGCTAGACATAAATCTGCAAAGCCGATCGACAAAAGTAAAAATTGTGTTTTAATGCAGGTTAAGGAAGAAGAGAAAATTGATAAAATAGGGATGGTTCACTTTAACTTGGAGGATGCACAATTCAAACTTGGTACTCCTATGAGATTCAAGAAAAAGTTGTGGGTTGTGAAAGGTTTCACAGAGAACGAAGTGATAGAAATTGAAGCTCCATATTCTACAAGAGTCTAAGAGGTGGACGGAAAGCAGTTGGTGTGATGAAAGAAAGAGAATCATCAACAGTGAAGATGGAGCGTGACCTTTATTGGGTCAAGCTAATGGCGTTAAAAGAGCGTTTGCTAGGAGGCACCCCTAGTGATTTAAAAACATTGTTTATTTCTGTTCTTTAATTATTTTGGTTATGTAATTTTGAATACTGTTGAACACTGTTTATTAGGTAGCATCTACTGAAGGATGCTAAAAGATTGAGCATCTACTGAAGGATATTAGGAAGGTAAACCTACTGATGGGTGATGGTAAGGTTGCACATACTGATGGGTGCTAAAAAGGTTTGGGTCAGACTCGTGACGTTAAATAAGCGCTACCTGGGAGGCAACCCAGTTGATTGATTTATTTTTGCATGTTTTGATTCTGTTTTAGTTGCATGATTGAGTGGAGTGAGTGGAAATTGCATGAAATTGAAAATTGAGAGCTAAATTTGAGTGACACTTGGTCTAATGACACCTAGGGTGAGCCAAAAAAAGGAAAGTGGAAATTCCGCTCATCGCTCAGCGGTAACTAGCGCTGAGCGATGGCATCGCAGAATCCAGATTTGGGTTTTTAAGTTGGGCCCAGCGTCAGTTGGTCCATTCCACATTTTATTAACCCTTAGGTCTCGCCCAAGCTTCTCATTTCGACCCCCACTCTCTTTTGGCACTCTTCAAAGCATTCTCTTCACTTTTCCCTTCACCCCCTTCTCAAAAACCCTTTCTCCACCATTTTTGCACTACTTCATCATCCAAGTTTGGGGTTTTGTGAGAGCACATTAGTTTGGGGTTCATTCATCAGCATTCACAAGAGCATTTTTGCACCCATTTGAGTATCTCCACCCAAGTAAGTCATACATTTCTCATTCTAGGGTTTTGAAGAACATGATTTTGTATGAGGATGATTGTCTAAGCATGAAATTATAGGGCTTTTAATGTTTGTGCATGATTAATTGAAATAGACACTGTTTAGAATGATTCAATTGTATGATTGAGGTCTAGAATAGAGAAATTTGCATGTGAGAGGAGATTAGAGTCATCTAGGGCTGATTTTGAAAAACCTGTACTGGTACCGCTCAGCGATACTTGGCGCTAAGCATCACTTTTTGTAGTTTTTGGTTTGGTGCGTTTTCTATGTGCATGTGACGCTGAGGGGTTATGTTTTGCCCTCAACGCTGATCATCAATGCTTTTGGACGTGGTTTTGTGGTTTGCTAATGCTTAATGAGAATTCCTTTGGTCTTGTGAATTGTATTTGATGCAGGGATGGCCTCCTCATCTGGCAAGAGGATCAAGACTGCAGGACACAAGAAGAGGGAACCAAAGAGATTTTATTCCAACAAGTTCCTCTCAAGAAGACAAGAGCAATATCACGACCTTGTCCAAGATAGGCGACTCCTGATGGAACGCAAGGCGGGGTGGATTCCAACTTTGGCTCCATAGTTTGGAGATGAGATGGAGAGTAGACACTGAGAGAAGCTAGCCACCTATCATGCACCAACTAATATTGCAGTGGTGAAGGAATTTTATACCAATACAAAGCCATTGGGAGACTCCCACACTCAGGATTATATGAGTTATGCTCGTGGAACAATTATTAGGTATGATCCTGAAACCATTAACAGGTTCCTTAACATTGAGTGGACAGGTGTGCAGTGCTAGTTTGCACTCAACTTGGAGGAGGGGACTGATTTTGATGACATTGAGAGCGTGATATGTGTGCCTGGAGGGCATTTTCAAAGGAATAGTAGTGGTGTAGTTGTGCACATCATGAGGGCTCACTTGACGCCTCTAGCACAGTATTGAATAGAATTCTCTCATGCTAACATCCAACCTTGCTCTCATGTCTCGGACATCATTGTTGTCAGGGCCATGTTCTTGTACTGCGTGCTGAGAGGATTGAATGTGAACATAAGCCAAGTTATAGCAAACGAGATAAAGAGTTGTGCCCTCACTTTGAGCAAAAAAGCACCTTTGGGGTATCTTCTCTCATTACACACTTGTGTCAGCTAGCTAGAGTAGATACTTCTATTCCACATTTGGAGAGGCCAAGAAAAGCCATTGATGAGGCCTATTATAGGCAATACTGTGGAGGAGATGAAGCGGCCCAACCAATGTCATAGAGGCGTCCTAGGAGGAGAGTTCCACCACAGGGAGATGCACAGGCTCATGAGGCAGAACCTTTCCAGATGAGAGACATGTACATGTCTCTGATGGAGGCCAGATTATAGTCCATCCACGTAGGGCAGGTGGCCACAACGGAGATGATTATTAGGCTTTATGACACGCCCCCTACACACAGGTGGACTATGGACAAGTTTAACAACGTGGTGGCATGACTGCAGGATGACGCACAACCTAGTGGAACTGGAGCAGCTGAAGCTCCAGAGATGGAAGATGATGATGAGGATGCTGAATTTGAGTATGGAGAAGAAGGAGAGGAGGAGGACTCCGATGACAACATGGGCTGAGAAGATGATATAGCATCTACTAATGGATGTTATCTGCACTAGAACATGATTTTCCTTATCTTTTGGTTTTGTAATTTAAACTAATTTGCTTCTGTTAGTAGTGTAGGGTTTGATGTACTTGGTTGGAAACTTTATCTAATGCAGTGGTTTGATTATTGATGTTTGCATGATGGGTATTGCTTTATGAATGCTTGTTATTGATGATGTTGAGATTATGCATTGTATGTTGATGTACAGGTGAAGTGTTCACAAGCTATGTGAACAGATGCATGATGTTGTGATTGTGGTTATGATGCTAAGCAGGGTGTTTATCTGGGATATTTGGAATATTGAGTGAGCTTATGTGTGAGGTTTTGAGCTCTAGAGTTTTTGTTGTGAATGCTTGCTATCTATTTGAAAGCATGAATGATTTTTTCCAGGTTTCTATGATTGATTGAATTGCATGTATGTGTCATATGATCAAGGCCATTTTTTATTAGCTCTTTCTTAGCTAATGCATAAAATTTCATCCCAATACAAAAGAGCATAATGTGTTCTATCTTTCATTCTTTTAATTGTTTTCATATAGTTTCACCATGTCTATGGTGAACTAAACCACCATTATTGTTGGGGAAACGATGTAATCCTTTGAAACTCTCATGTATTGAATTGATTTGTTAATCTATATGCTTTACTTTATTAATTGTTAGATTTTTTTTCCTCTATTCTCTATGCATGCTTTGTTTGACTCATTCAATAGCGTGATCTTTGATTTTGTCGATATGGACACATACGGGGAAATTTAGACATGGGACAATTCTCTCGGGAGCAATATTACCTAGACATAGGGATAGGAGGACCGATTGCCTTTAAGCTTTTGTGTGAATGTAATGCATGATCAATTGCTAGGGAGACAAGACATTGTAAACTAGTAATTAGGAGTAGGCTCTCTTCACCGAGACATCGGTTTTAGGGTAAAGTAGAAAGTGGCATTAACATTAATGAAGGAGTAGAATTCGTAAATATATGAGAGTGGATAAGATAAAGTCGTAAACCCCAACAACATAATCCATCCATATCATTCACCTTTGTATTTTCTTGGTCAATTGATCAACCTTTGCATGCATGTTTATTTTCGTTTTTGCATTATAAAACCCAAATTTTCGTTTCTCAAGTATTAAATAATCAACAAATCATATAACAGTCTAGGCTAATGAGTCTCTAGGGAAAACGATACTCGGTCTTACCATTTATATTACTTGATACGATTCGGTACACTTGCCGGAGTCTTAACAGCGGTGATGGTCGGGGAGAGTATGTGAGCAGCGGAGAATGCAGAGATGTCAAGGGAGAGGTCGGGGATGGTAAAGTTGGGCAGGGGAAGGTGCATTGGGGTTTGGTGTGGGGTATTTGCGATGGTGTTCTTCGATGAGTTCCAGCGCCAAACCTCTCTCATGACCAACTGCACCCTCCTCTGGAAGGAGCTCTCTGACCACTTTTCCTCTCTCGAGGAGGACCTAAAGCATAAATCCAGAGCTTTGAAATGCACGTCATCACTTACAAATCAATATAGTGACATGTTGTCAATATATGGTGCCACATCATCAATGCATTAACTCCGTTTGATGATACTTAACGGAAGGGACAAATTTGACGCACATTTTATTAACTCTGGACATATTTCAAACACTTTTAAAAATGAGGACAAATTTGACATTAGGCAACGAAAGTGAGAACCAAAGAGGCTATTAAACCTACTTCAAAATATATTTTTGCGACGAAAGTAAAGGGATTTAGACAAGTAATTAATTTTCTATTAAGGACTTTATTCATTTGTTTTCTAGCTGTTTTTTTAAAAAATATTATTGGTGTAGAGATTGAAATTTAGAAACTAACTACAATCTTGGTGTAATCTTTGAAAGAAAATTTGTTAATAAGTACATTAGGGAATTACAAGGGTAACTAATATGTGAAAAGTGAGGTTAATAAACTAATATGCATATTTTATATATAAATATTGAAATAATGTAAAGTGTATTAAAGATTATTGGTTATTTATAAAATCTTTTAACAATTGTTAATATTTTTAAGATATTTAATCATACGACAAGTGTTAAATCGTTAATTGTATTGGTGAAAAAAATGAACCAATATTTATTAGTGAAAAAATCGCTTTTTATGATAGATAAAAATGATCTATTATGATAGATAACCTGACAGAATAATTTTGGGCATCATAATAAGTCTGCACATCTTATGATAGATTTTTACCTATCATAGTAGGTCTAGTGTGTTATGACATATATTTACATGCATTAATGACTCATTTGAACGACATAATTAATACTTAAATAAATTAATGACTCGTATTTACATGCATCACTCACTAATTAGTGATTCATATTTACATGCATCACTCACTAATACTCAATTGATAAAAAAAAACATTGGAACGACATAATTAATATTTAAATAAAGGCGTGAAAGTTTGAAACTTGAAATATATATATATATATATATATATATATATATATATATATATATATATAACAATGAGTTGATATAATGTTTATTTATATCTGAGTCATAAAGTGAAAATTTCACCTACAATCTATCCATTATTTGCATGATTATCTATTTTAAAATTTGCAGTGTATACAAGCAAATATTAAAATATATTTTATACATTTTAAAAATAATTTAAATTAAAATTTAGAAAAATATAAAAATTAATATAAATTAAATTAAATATAAAATAAAATTTATTTTTAATTAAATTTAATCTAATAAAATATATATTAATTTTATTTTAAATTTAATTTAAATAAATAAAATATAAATTAATTTTTTATTTATATATTTTTTAAATAACGAGTATTTACGAGTAAGATAATATGATACTCACATTTAATTCATTCACAAACAAATATTAAAATATGCATTATCCACAATGAATAATAAATATTTACATATCAACTACCGTCATAAATTTTATCCCGTTTGACTTCTTTCACCATCCCTAATTTATATAAAAGCAACAATTCGTTCATTCAAATATCAAGTCTGACAGTAGTGTATGAATTTTTGAAACATGATGAAACATGTGAGTGCTCAAGCGATAGTTTGGTTGCTTAAATAGTTGTGAAAGCAAAATATATTATACTTATAGAACTCGTTGCATGTATCGCAATATTGTTGAAGATAACAGAATAGGAAACTATATTCTTTATAGAAGCATACTCACAAATAAAAAAAGCATAATAAAATTTAATTTAATTTGACAACTTAACTTTTACAAGCATAAAATTACAAACCCTCTTATACAAACTTTTATTAAGATAAAATTATAATACAACTTTTACAAGGATAAAAGTCTAAATTTTCTCATGACACACAATTTCCTAAGTTTTCTATACATCTAAGAAATTTATTGAATTTTAGTGACAATACCTAAAATATTTATTCAATTTTATATTATTTAACTATTTTCTTTCCTGGTCAAGCATTTGTAAAAAATATTTTTAAAGTATTGTCCATAATGAAATAAACATTGACAAAATTATTAGCATGGGTGAGAAAACACATGCACAACATATCATGGTTAAATTGTATAATCATGTGAGCAAGAGAGAGAAAGTAAACAAAAGATTGTTTTAGAGAGAAGGCAGAGCGAGACAGAATGAGAGCTTTGCTAGGGTTTCAGCCACTCCTACACACACGAGCCAGAGGAAGACGATGATGACCGGAGAGAGAACCAAAGGAAGCACACACCTCACAAGGTACTTACACTCGTATTTTTGTATTATTGAAAAATGACATGTTTTATAGCATTTATATGAACTGAAACGTAAACTGATTCTGTTTTTGTTTACTCTAACACTCCTCCTAAACAAAAACTTTGAAAAATAACAATCTTCTGAAGAAAACCTCCTTTTCACCGATTGAATCGGTGAAAACTCCTTCTCCTCTGATTCTGAGCTTTTTTCACCAATTAAAATTGGTAAAAACACCTTCTTTTGAGCACACTAGCATTTTTCACCGATTAAAATCGGGAAAAACTCCTCCTAAAGTGATCTTCTACTTCTTTGACGAAAACCCTAGGTTTTGGACCTCCTCCTAGTGTGATCTCCACTATCTCTACTCGTATTACACCGATTTGCTTTTTGAGTGACAAAAAGCGTTCACCTTTAAGAGCTTTGGTGAGTATATCTACAAGTTGGTCTTCGGATCTGCAGTGTACCACTTCAAGCTTCCCGCTGCTGTCTTGTTTCCTGATATAGTGGAACCGGGTCTCAATATGCTTGCTCCTACCATGCGATGTAGGGTGTTTAGCAAGGTCTATGGCCGACTTGTTGTCTACAAGCAGCCTAACTCTTCCAGCTAGCTCAACTTTCAATCCCTCCATCAAGGACCCCAACCAAGCTGCTTGACACGTAGCTTCACAGGCAGTTATGTATTTTGCCTCACATGATGACAAATCAATCACTGGCTCCTTTCTAGAACTCCAAGAAATAGGAGATCCTCCAATGAAGAAAATGTACCATGCGATACTTCTTATGTCCACCTTATCACCACACCAATCTGCATCTGAGTAAGAAGTGATTTGAACTTCTTCTCCAATCTTTCCTCTTCCCAGTAGAATCCCATAGGAGTATGTACCCTACAAATACCTTAGAATACGTTTAACAGCATTCAAATGTGATATTCTAGGGCATTCCATGTATCTACTTATCACTTCAACACTGTAACTCAAGTCAGGTCTAGTGTTACAGAGATATCTCAAGCTCCCAACCATTCTTCTGTAAGCTGTTGGATCTACAGCTTCCTCCTCTGGTTCCTTCTCAAGTCTCAGCCCCACTTCTACTAGGATGTTAGCAACATTGCAATCCATCATTTCAAACTTCTTTAATAGGTCTAGAACATACCTGGACTGATGCATCACAATTCCACACTCAGTCTCAGTGAATTCTATCCCAAGAAAATAGCTGAGTCTGCCCACGTCACTCATTTCAAATCCCCTCAACATATGAGCCTTAAAATCTGAAATCAATTCCTCACAACTCCCAGTGACTAATAGGTCATCAACATACAGGCATACAATGAGCTTCTCTACTCTACCATTGTGTTGGCAGCACTACACATACAACCTGTGTTCAGAAACACACTTCTCAAAGCCAATATTGTTCATGAACCCATCAATCCTTTGATTCTAGGCTCTTGGAGCCTGTTTAAGCCCATAGAGAGCCTTCCTTAGCCTGTACACCTTATCTTGCTGCCCTTTAACCTCAAACCCCAATGGATGTACAACATACACCTCCTCCTCAAGTCTTCCATTTAGGAAGGCTGACTTCACATCCAAATGATGTAATAACCAGTGAAACTTAGTGGCCAGAGACACCACTAACCTGATTGTTTCTACCTTGGCTACAGGAACAAACACCTCTCCAAAATCTACTCCTGTCTTTTGTAGGAAACCTTTAGCAACCAACCTTGCCTTGTGCCTTATAACAACACCTTGTGGATTTATCTTTGAGTTGTAGATCCACTTCAATGCTATAGTCTTCTTGTTAGAAGGTAGATCCACTAATTACCATGTCTGATTCCTCTCTATAGAGTCAATTTCTTCCTACATTGCCTTATACCACCTCTCATCCCTCACAGCTTCATCAAATTCAACTGGTTCAACCTCTGCTATTAAAGCATAATGCAAAAAGTTGCCCTCTGATGTAAGTGTAGCATCATAAGACAAATAATAGTCTCTTAGGTGTGTTGGCAGTTGTGTAACTCTTGATGACCTTCTACTGTTGTCATCTCTTCTACCCTTCTCTGTATCAACTGCAGCAGCTGCATCTTCCAGAATAATGGTTGATGGTCCCTGCTCAACTGCTTCCCACTGCCAAACTCCAGCCTCATCCACAACAACATCTCTGCTGATACAAGTTGTTCCTGATATAGGATCATACGACTTGTAACCTCTAGTTGCATTGTAGACCACCAAAATCAGAGTCACTCCTTTGTCATCTAGTTTCTTTCTCAACTAGTCAAGTACATGTTTGTAACATATAGAGCCAAATATCTTCATATGCTTGACATCAGGTTTCACCCCTCTCCACGCTTCTTCAGGTGTCATTCCATTCACTTTCTTTGTTGGAGACAGATTCAATATATGTGTGGCTTGTTGGAGACAAATTCAGTATATATGTGGCTGTTAACACAACCTCTTCCCACAACAAATTAGGCAACCCTTTACTCTTCAACATACACCTAACTATATTTAATATGATTATGTTCTTCCTCTCTGCTACCCCCATTGTGTTGTGGTGTATAGGAAGGGGTAACTTCATGCACTATCCCTTCCTTTTCACAAAACTCTTTAAACTCAGTAGATGTATACTCTCCTCCTCCATCTGTCCTTAACACCTTCACTTTCTTCCCACATTGTCTCTCTACAAGGATTTTAAATTTTTGAAATATCCGCAACACCTTTCCCTTTCTCCTAATCAAGTAAACCCAACATTTCCTGGTTCGGCCAACAATGTCTACATCCAGTGTCCTTCCAACCCAGGAAGCAAATGCACTATAATGGTTGCAGTTTTTACAACAAGGAATTTATAGAAGACCTCCACGTCAAAAACATAAATCTCCTCTCTAACCTAAAACCAAAATATAGTTGCAAAACAATACAACCAAACTTGTAGCAAGAATCCCCTCTTCTACAATCTGCAACACCACTTTGAACAATCCTCAAAGTGAACAATCCCCTGTAACCAACAGGTTCAAATACTAGCAGTCTTTACGGATGCTAAGCCAGAAAAACAATGCAGCAGTCTTCAAGGATGTCAAGCCTGAACGTGATCAACTGAGAAGCACCTTCTTGTGCAGATACTGATCAATCTTTGTGTGTGCAGAAAAACTCCCTTTGAATCTCTTTCAAGAAAGATCGCCACCGTCTTCTTGGAGAATTCTTGGAGCTCTTACAACAGAGAATTCAATTTGAAACAGAAATGAAATTGCCAGTTCATCAAAAGTCACTTAACTGATTCGTGATCAGTCTATTTATAGATTTCTGTTAATCAGACAGACTCTCAGTCGACTATGCTACTAATTTAGTCGACTGGATTATGACAGTTATAACAAACAGTCAACCTGGTAGCATACAGTCAACAGAAAACAAAACAGATTTAATACAGTTGACCAAGACATTAATGCTCAACTAACTTTTAAAAATATAGTCGTTAGAGTGCAAGAGCATAACAAAATTTCAAATCAGATAATTAATACAGTCGAATGTGTGGCACACATAGTCGACTTCAATCATGTAAAACATTTTGAAATTCTTTTCTTCTCAAAAATTCACAGACCACTGATTCTCAAAATCTGTACAAAGATTTTAGCATAGTCGAATCCATTAATAATGTAGTCGATTGCACTAGAACTTTGTCACACGGTTATAAGTTCATGAAAGTGCTTGTGGTTTTCAGCTTTCAAACTTGTGCAGAAAAACATATGTAATAATTCATTGCACATAGCACATAAAGCATATATACACGTTCTAGATATATATCAATCAATCAACATAGAAACATGTAACACAGTACATAAGCATGTTCACAGATATAACAATCAATTTGCATAAGAACATGTAATAACAACAAACAACATATGCATGTTATAAGGCAATGTGTTGTCATCATCAAAACCTAGATTGATATGGAAATTGTGTTGTCAACAATCTCAACACTTGGTACCTTTACTCCCTTTCTTGAACCCTTTCTTTCCTTTGTACTGAGATCTCACCTGTAGGGCCTGTTCTTGACACTGTTTGCACTCATTAATGTGATACTCATAAGCTTCTAATGAGTGCAGAGCTCCTCAATCTCCATAGTCTCCAGATTACGGGCTTCTTCAATAGCTACCACAACATGGTCAAATCTGGGTGTTAGGGTTCTTAGGATTTTGTCAACAATGTACTCATCAGAAATTGCATCCTTACATGCCCTCATTTTATTCACCAACTCCCGCACCTTGTCAAAGTATTCTGCCACGGTTTCACTCTCATCCATGATCAGAACCTCAAACTGCCTCCTTAGTGCCTGCGGTTTACCTTCTTTTTCTTGTCTCCATCACCATAAGTCTTCACTAGGATATCCGACACTTCTTTCGCAGTAGCAACCTTAAAGATCTTGTTAAAGATCTTTGGGCTGACACATTGATACAGCAGAAATCTGGCTTTGCTGTCCAGTTTCACCTGCATCTTGTAGTTTCTTTTCTCTTCTTCAGAAGCCTTCCTCCCAACTCAGACAACTCATTTTCTATAACCTCTAAAACATCTTGGAAGCCAACAATGGCTTGCATCTTGATGCGTCAATCATCAAAGAGCTTCCCATCAAACACTGGCAAAGGCCCATGTATTCCTCCAATACTTGTCATCCCTTTCTTGCTAGTATCTTGTAGTTTCTTTGATTTTACACACACCCAAAGAAACCTTCTTTTTCCTCTTCTGGATACACACAATTTCAGTCACCAATCACACCCACTCTTCACACACTAGGAACCGTAGAACCTATGCTCTTGATACCATATTAGCATGGGGGTAAAAAACACACGCACAACATATCATGGTTAAATTGTATAACCATGTGAACAAGAGAGAGAAAGTAAACAAAAGATTGTTTTAGAGAGAAGGCAGAAC